>BEHA01000080.1:154674-249425 GCA_002897215.1 Eschscholzia californica subsp. californica | reverse complement strand
TGATGTTGCTTTGAAAATGATACCTTCTGTTTTCGTGGAAAGGATTTCATCGTTCTTCTCAAGAACTTCCTCTAAGACCAACTGACCTGTTGCCTCTGCCTCCATTTCATCTTCACTACTTGGTAATGGTACAGCCGAGATGAATCTTCCTTCTCTCACCGCACCAACATCCTTTATTAACACCATTAACCGAGAATGATCTCTAACTTTGCTGGAGATTCCAGATTATTAAACTAAGAAAACGATCAGATTGAAACCAAACCAGCAAGTTTCCGATCAGAAAACCCTACGAAAAACGTCACTTTCTCTCTCCTCACAGTTTGGTGCAGTTTTCTCTCTTTCCCTAGTTTGGTGCAGTTTTTTTTTATTATGATAAGCGAGAGGAGCCCGAAACGAATACAATGAAATAAGAAATAAAAAAAACAACAAAGAAGTCAAATTACATCATCTCATTAGCCCCACCCTTTCCTCATTCTCACTGTTCCTCTAGAGTCCGCATTAACGATATTGACTAATTCCACCGGAAGTTGACTAATATTCAAGTGAGTCACCCCCGGTCCGAGCTTCATCTTCGACAAGTAATCTGCAGCCTGATTGGCTTCTCTATAGACATGAAAAACTCGAAAACTCCGAAATTGACTCCGAAATCTCTGAACTCTCTTCCACAAACCCCTCGCCCTCCATGGTAATTTCTGATGTGGTTTTGCAAGAAGTAACTTGATATTCATCGAGTCAAGACCAAGTTCAACTTCCTGCAATCCGGCACTAAGTGCTAACTCCAATCCCAACTCAACACCCTGTAGCTCATGTATGAAAATAGTATGTCCGTCAACCTGACCTGTGGCTGCTCTCACAACAGTCCCCTCCGAGTCTCGAATAATGGCTCCATACCCCGCATCCACCTCGTTCAATGCACCATCCGTATTAATCATATATCTCCCTGCCGTCGGCCGAGTCCATTTGCATGAAGTGTAAACCGGCTTTTGGAGAGAGATAGTAAGATTCCAGCGATCATTGGTTCTCCGATTCTCCTCTGTATCTTCAAACCGTTTGGTAACGAAAATCAGCTTGATCCTCACTTCATCACAAATATTGTGTATATTCAACCCCGGTGACATGACATTACTTCTAAATACCCTATTATTCCGCTCCTTCCAAATATAATAAACATAGGCATTTAGAAGCAAACGGCCCACTCGGGCAGCGATAGAAAGCCCACCAAAGTGATTGATACACCACTGTAGCTCCCCTTCCCAATCTGCAGCACATACTCTCTGAAATCCCATCTTGAGTAATAACGATTCCCATATAATCTTTGTAACTGAACACCCAAAGAATAGGTGGAAAACCGTTTCTTCATCTCCCCCACAGTATACACAAGTAGTGTCTATAGCCATACCCCAACTAGCCAGAAGCGATCTGGTTTTGAGGCGTTGTCGGAAGGCAAGCCACGTGATGAAGCAATGTTTGGGTATACCACCCGGTGACCATACTAATGAAGTCCAGCTCAATCGAGAAGTGTTGGTGTTTGATGAGATTATTTCTCACCCACTCAGCTAGAAGCGATCTGGTTTTGAGGCGTGGTCGGAAGGCAAGCCGATAAAGTCCAGAAGTGCTGGTGTTTGATGAGATTATTTCTCACCCACTCAGCCCACAAAGTCGTCTTACCACTAACCAGGTCCCATATATGACGAAGATTTGACGCCTCGTACAACACCTCGATATTACGAAAACCAAGTCCCCCTTCATCAGTGGGGTAACAAAGGCTTTCCCAGCCAATAGGAGCTCTCTTACACCCCATATCCACGCCAGACCATAGGAACTTACTAAAGATGGAGTTGATGTCATTCATTACTCTCTTGGGAATAACGAACACTGCTGCCCAATATAGTAACATACTATTCAAAACCACCTTTACGAGGAGAACTCGCCCCGCGAATGATAAAAATCGACTCTTCCAAGATTGGATTCGCCCCTTGATTCTATCAATCAGCGGAATACAATGACTATAGGTGAGACGAGACGATATAAGAGGTAAACCCAAATAACGGATAGGCAGAGAACCAGTACCGAATTCCAGAATACTAGTAATATAACTCTGACCTTGGGCCGAAAAAACTGCAAAGAAAACCGTGCTCTTAGTCACATTGGCCTGCAACCCCGTCGCCCGATGAAAACCTGTTAACACACCTTTTAGAGATTGAGCCGAACCAGCGTCTCCTCGAAAGAAGACCATGAGATCGTCGGCGAAACAAGGTGAGTAACTTTCGGAACTCGACACTTAGGGTGTAGCAGGAACCGACATGCTCTTTCCTCTCGATCAATAAGAACCGCGAATACCTCCATCATTAGGACAAACAGATTAGAGAAATCGGGCAGCCTTGCCGTAAACTTCGCTTCCCATCAAAATAACCATGGGCTTCACCATTAACCATAATCGAGAACTTAGACGTGGTGACACAGGCCCGTATCCATTTTATATGAATATCCTTGGAAAGTGAAACTTACCAAGGACTGGGAATAGTGAAGACCAACGAACTGTGTCATACGCCTTTTTAAGGTCAATCTGAACCGTACACCTAGCCGAGGTATCTGGTCGGTGGTAATTCCGAACAATCTCATGGGCTAGCATGATATTGTCCTGAGTAGTACGACCAGAAATAAAGGCTGATTGGTTCGGACTGATCATCGAATAAATGACTCCCTTCAGCCGTATAGTAAGACTCTTGGTAATGCATTTATACAACACATTACAATAAGATATCGGTCTGAAATCTGACACTGAAGAGGCATTATCTATTTTGGGAATAAGAGTTACAAATGTAGAGTTTACCTCTTTGAGAAGTTTTCCCGAGCTGAAGAACCTCTGGATAGCTTCCACAAAGTCATCTCCCACGATGTCCCAACACGCCTTAAAAAAATGGGAAGAGAACCCATTCGGCCCCGACGATCGATCCGAACCAATAGTCTGTAGAGCAGCAAAAATCTCATCTCTAGTCACCCTCGTAATGGGAAGAGCTCCTTAAGCTTCCGTAAGCGGGCGTGAGAACTCTATATTAGGTACGGGATCTAATGCTTCATTATCCTAATCCTCTTGACCAAATAAGTCCCGGTAGAAGTCTACACACATATTAGCTATCTCCGCCGGATCCTCGACCACCGAACCATCCTCCCTGGTGAGTCGAGTAATAGCATTCCGAGACTTCCGCTCTTTGATGGAATTGTGAAAGTAAGTTGTATTGCTGTCATCGAGAGTAAGCCATTCAACTTTAGCACGTTGTCGAAGCATTGCCGTTTCAGCCCGAACAACGTTACTATAGTTTTCAGTAGCTACCCTCTCTTTCCTACGTAACTCCGGGTTTTCCAGATCTCCCTGCAAATGAACCTGCACTGAATGTAGAAAATTCCGATCATCTCATCTACTTCATCTTCACTTGGTATTCGGTTAGCAGCCAGCAAGAACGACCTTCTCTTATCTCTCCTTCATCCCTTAAACTAGTATCTTTGCAGTGAGAAAGCTCCTCCATGGCCGGGAAATCCAACCAGCAGCCTTTCCGATCAGCAAAACCTTAGAAAACCCTAAAAAATCCCTTAAACGACCTCCAGTTTGGTGCAGTTTCATATTGCTACAGTTTCGTTTACAATTTGAGGGGTCGAAATTGAGGTAAAACCCCAAAAACATCATATGGAATGGATTTTTAGGATATTTTGAAACATATTGGATGAAAAAAATCAAAACTCGTGCGAAAAACATTTGTTACACAGTTTGGTGCAAATCCATATTGCTACAGATTCGTTTACAATTAGAGGGGTCGAAACTTAGGTAAAACCCCAAAAGCATCATATGGAATGGAGTTTTAGGACATGAAACATATTAGATGAAAATAAAAATCACAACTCGTGCGAAAACATTTGTTACACAGTTTTGTGTAGTTTCAAATTGCTACAGTTTCATTTACAATTTAAGGGGTCGATACAGTTTAGTTTACAACTTATGTGGTCGAAATTGAGGTAAAACCCCAAAAACATCATATGTAATGGATTTTTAGGACATATGAAACATATTAGATGAAAAAATGACAACTCGTGCGAAAAATTTGTAACACAGTTTGATGCAGTTTCATATTGCTACAGTTTCGTTTACAATTTGAGCGGTGGATACATGTTCGTTTACATTTGAGGGGTCAAAATTGAGGTAAATCCCCAAAAACATCATATGGATGGACTTGTAGGAAATATGCCACATATTGGATAAAAAAAATGACAACCCGTGCGAAAAAAATTGTAACATAGTTTGGTGCAGTCTCATATTGCTACGGTTTCGTTTACAATTTGAGGGGTCGATATTCAGGTAAAACCCCGAACACATCATATGGAATAGTTTTTTAGGACATATGAAACATATTGGATAAAAAATATCACAACCTTGTGCGAAAACATTTGTTACACAGTTTGGTGCAGTTTCATATTGCTACAGTTTCGTTTACAATTTGAGGGGTCGATACAGTTTCGTTTACAATTTGAGGGTCGAAATTGAGGTAAAACCCCAAAAACATCATATGGAATGGATTTTTAGGACATACGAAACATATTGGATGAAAAAAATCACAACTCGTGCGAAAAAATTTGTTACACAGTTTGGTGCAGTTTCATATTGCTACAGTTTCATATTGCTACAGTTTCGTTTACAATATGAGGGGTCGAAATTGAGGTAAAATCCGGATTTTTAAGACATATGAAAGATATTGGATGAAAAAAAATGACAACTCTTGCGAAAATTTTGTTACACAGTTTGATGCAGTTTTTTTTTATTATGATAAGCGGGAGGAGCCCGAAACGAATACAATGAAATAAGAAATCAAAAAAACAACAAAAAAGTCAAATTACATCATCTCATTAGCCCCGCCCTTTCCTCATTCTCACTGTTCCTCTAGAGTCCGCATTAACGATATTGACTAATTCCACCGGAAGTTGACTAATATTCAAGTGAGTCACCCCCGGTCCGAGCTTCATCTTCGACAAGAAATCTGCAGCCTGATTGGCTTCTCTGTAGACATGAAAAACTCGAAAACTCCCAAATTGACTCTGAAGCCTCTGAACTCTCTTACACAGTTTGATGCAGTTTCATATTGCTACAGTTCCGTTTACAATTTGAGGGGTCGATACAGTTTCGTTTACAATTTGAGGGGTCGATACAGTTTCGTTTACAATTTGAGGGGTCGATACAGTTTCGTTTACAATTTGAGGGGTCGATACAGTTTCGTTTACCCTTTGAGGGGTCGATACAGTTTCGTTTACAATTTGAGGGATCGAAATTGAGGTAAAACCCCAAAAACATCATATGGATGGACTTTTAGGATATATGATACATATTGGATGAAAAAAATCACAACCCGCGCGAAAAAATTGTTACATAGTTTGGTGCAGTTTTTTTTTTTTTATAATGATAAGCGGGAGAAGCCCGAACCGAGTACAAAGAAATAGAAAATCAAAAAACAGCAAAGAAATCAAAATTACATCATTTCATTAGCCCCACCCTTTCCTCATTCTCACTGTCCCTCTAGAATCCGCATTAACAATATTGACTAATTCCGCCGGCAATTGACTAACATTCAAGTGAGTTCCGGTCCTAGTTTCATCTTTGACAAGTAATCAGCAGTTTGGTTTGCTTCCCTATAGACATGAAAAACACGAAAACTTAGAAATTGGCTCTTAAGCCTCTGAACTCTCTTCCATAAACGCCTCGCCCTCCATGGTAATTTCTGATGTGGATTTACAAGAAGTAACTTGATATTCATCGAATCAAGACCAAGTTTAACTTCCTACAGCCCAGCACTAAGTGCTAACTCCAACCCCAACTCAACACCCTTCAGCTCATGTATAAAGATAGTCTGTCCATCAACCTGTCCAGTGGCTGCTCTAACAACAACCCCCTCCGAATCTCGAATAATGGCTCCATACCCCGCATCCACCTCGTTTAGAGAACCATCTGTATTAATCATATCTCCCTGTCATCGGCCGAGTCCATTTACATGAAGCATAGATCGACTTTTGAAGAGAGATAGTAAGATTCCAGCGATCTATGGACCTCCGATTCTCATCTGTATCTTCAAACCGCTTGGTAACGGTGTTCAGCTTGATCCGCACTTCATCACAAATAGTGTGGATAATCAGCGCCGGTGGCATGACATTACTTCTAAATACCCTGTTATTCCGCTCCTTCCAAATATGATAGACATAGGCATTTAAAAGCAAGCGACCCATGGGGCAGCAATAGAAACCATGCCAAAGTGATTGAGACACCACTGTAACTCCTCTTCCCAGTCAACAGCACATACTCTCTGAAATCCCATCTTGAGTAATAGCAATTCCCAAATATTCTTTGTTACCGAACAACCAAAGAATAGGTGGAAATCCGTTTCTTCATCTACCCCACAGAATACACATGTAGTATCTATAACCATATCCCAACTAGCCAGAAGAGATCTGGTTTTGAGGCGTCTTCGAAAGGCGAGCCACGTGATGAAACTATGTTTGGGTATACCACCCGATGACCATACTAAGGAAGTCCAACTCAACCGAGTTCCTCTGGGTCGTATTGCTTCGTACGTCTCTTTGAGAGTAAACTCTCTATTCTGGCTGGGCATCCAGATCACCTCTTCTTCGAGAGTACTATCTTCCACCACCTCTCTAGCCTCAACCTCGATAGTCCCCAAGATAGCTGCTATATGAGTAGGAAAGACCCATCCTGACTGCCCAATAAACTGAGAAACCCGTGCATTTAAGTGAAGGTCAGAATTATATCTATATGTCTCCTCAAATGCATCAACTAGAAGACCACGAGGATGCCATAAATCAGTCCAGAAATTAGTATAATGACCATCCCCCAGAGAAGTACAAATGAGTCGCTAAGCCGTCGGCCTGCTGGCTAGAATCTGTCGCCAACACCAGTAACTTCTACTCGAAGCCGATAAAGTCCAGAAGTGCTGATCTTCGATGAGATTATTTCTCACCCACTCAGCCCACAAAGTTGTCTTACCACTAACCAGGGCCATATATGACGAAGATTTGACGCCTCGAACAATACCTTGATATTTCGAAAACCAAGTCCCCCTTCGTTAAAGGGATAACAGAGGCTTTCCCAGCCAATGAGAGCTCTCTTACACCCCATATCCACGCCAGACCACAGGAACTTGCTGAAGATGGAGTTGATGTCATTTATTACTCTCTTGGGTATAACGAACACTACTGCCCAATATAGTAACATACTATTCAAAACCACCTTTACAAGGAGAACTCGCCCCGCGAACGATAAAAAGCGACTCTTCCAAGATTGAATTCGTCCCTTGATTTTATCAATCAACGGAATACAATGACTATAGGTGAGACGGGACGATATAAGAGGCAGACCCAAGTACCGGATAGGAAGAGAACCAGTACCGAATTCCAGAATACTAGTAATATCACTCTGACCTTGGGTCGTAAGACCAGCAAAGAAAGCCGTACTCTTGAGCACATTGGCCTGCAACCCCGTCGCCTGATGAAAACCAGTTAACACACCTTTTAGAGACTGAGCCGAACCCGCGTCTCCTCGAAAGAAGACCATGAGATCGTCGGTGAAGCAAAGGTGAGTAACTTTTGGAACTCGACACTTAGGGTGTAGCAGAAACCGACCTGCTCTCTCCTCTCGATCAATAAGAACCGCGAATACCTCCATCATTAACACAAACAGATATGGAGAAATCGGGCAACCTTGTCGTAGACCTCGCTTCCCATCAAAATAACCATGGGCTTCACCATTAACAATAATCGAGAACTTAGACGTAGTCACACAGGCCCGTATCCATTCTATGAATATCCTTGGAAAATGAAACTTACCAAGGACTGAGAATAGGGAAGATCAACGAACTGTGTCATACGCCTTCTTAAGGTCAATCTTAACCGTAGCCGAGGTGTCTGGTCGGTGGTAATTCCGAACAATCTCATAGGCTAACATGATATTGTCCTGAATAGTACAACCAGAAATAAAGGCTGATTGGTTCGGGTTGATCATCGAATAAATAACTCCCTTCATCCGTATAGTAAGAATCTTGGTAATGCATTTATACAACACATTGCAACAGGATATCGGTCTAAAATCTGACACTGAAGAAGCGTTATCTATTCTAGGAATAAGAGTCACAAAAGTAGAGTTTACCTCTTTGAGAAGTTTTCCTGAGCTGAAGAACCTCTTGATAGCTTCCACAAAGTCATCTCTCACGATGTCCTAACACGCCTTAAAAAAATGGGAAGATAACCCATCCGGCCCCGGCGATCGATCAGAACCTCTGTAAGGCAGCAAAAATCTCATCTCTAGTCACCCTCATAATGAGAATGTCTCCTTCAACATCCGTAAGCGGGCGTGAAAACTCCACATTGGATATGGGATATAATGTTTCATTGTCCTCATCCTCTCGACCAAATAAGTCCCGATAGAAGTCCACATACATATTAGCTATCTCCTCTGGATCCTCGGCCATCGAACCATCCTCCCTGGTGAGTCGAGTGATAGCATTCCGAGACTTCCGCTCTTTGATGGAATTGTGAAAGTAAGTTGTATTGCTGTCATCGAGAGTAAGCCATTCAACTTTAGCACGTTGTCGAAGCATTGCCGTTTCAGCCCGACCAACGTTATTATAGTTTTCAGTAGCTACTCTCTCTTGCCTACGTAACACCGGGTTTGCCGGATCTCCCTGCAAAGGAACCTGCACTGAATGTAGAAAATTTCGATTAATGGTTACCTGGTTCGTCACCTCATTGAACCGAACTTTCTTCCATTCATTCAACCGAGCCTTCAAAGCTTTGAGCTTTGTCACCATACGAAACATCGGGTTACCCCGTACTGACACCTTCCATGCATCAGCAACAAGAGCGTGGAACGTGGAATCCTCCTTCCAGGCATTAAAGAACCGAAACGGAGTACGCCGGTGTATGTTGGGTGCAGCAAGTGGTATAATAATAGGAGAGTGATGTGAATCCCCAGCCGGTGGAAAATTTGCTTTAGCTAGAGGAAAAGAAGTCAGCCAACTACTATTAATAAGAGCCCGATCAATCTTGGAACTAATGTTCGCAACTCCCGTCTGCCTGTTAGACCAAGTATAGAAACAACCTGTATACGAGCAATCGGACAGTCCCAAATAGGTAACACAGTCAAACATCTCATTGGAACCTTGAGATGGTGAGTTGTTACCACCTCTCTTCTCATTGGCCAACATCGTGGTGTTAAAGTCACCTAGCACCAGCCACGGAGCCTCAGAACCCGTCATAAGAAACTCAAGGTTCCTCCAAAGCTCCCGACGATGAACAGTACTATTACTTCCGTACACCACTGCCATACAAAAACCCGAACCATCTATAAACCGAACACAACCTGCAATAACTTGCCCTCCAACATTGGACACAGTAAAATCGACCCTACTAGGGTCCTATCCAATCCAAATTCGACCACCCGGAACAACCACATAATTATCAATAAAGGACCAGTTGGAATTAAGACTTCGCTGAATACGAGTCTTATTAACCTCCTGAACATGAGTTTCTAACAATCAACACAAACCAATTCTGTTCAATCGCACAAAGTCACGCACACTCTTCATACGGAGAGCGTCATTAAGACCTCTCACGTTCCAACAAGCTAGATTAATCATTAAATTGGTGGATGGTCTTGTGAAACTCCTTCTAGCCTCTCGGAGTTGCACATAGGTGGCTGTTGACCCTCCATTGGATGGCCTGAATCCCCTCGATGATATTCCGACTCACATGAAATATCATTCTTTTCGGGGGATTCCTGCACATCATTCTCAATGGTATCAATGGATAATAAGGAAGAGAAGGAGTTACCTGTTGGGCGTCGATTTTATACTTTTATTAGCTTGGTTTTGTAATGGTAATCTCTTAAGTACCTTCCTTCTTTGCTAATCCGCTTTATCTATGTGTGCCGAACCGATCTGGAATTCCTTCGATTTGTGTGTAACAGTCGTCCACTCATTAGCCTCATTTGTGTCCTCCCCATTTTTTTTTGCATTGATAAGCTGGGAAGGGCCCAAATGTCCTCCCCATTTTGAACAAATTGTGAATCAATAGCAGCCCCTGTTGCCCGTCTCTTTCGTCCCCCATCAAGTTTCTGATTTGGTCCCTTTGTAGCGTTAGTTTGCTGAGATTGAGTATGTTTCGGTTTCCTAACTGGTTGTGTTCCTGTTGCAGTTTCATATTGCTACAGTTTCGTTTACAATTTGAGGGGTCGAAATTCAGGTAAAACCTCAAGCACATCATATGGAATAGATTTTTAGGACATATGAAACATATGGGATAAAAAATCACAACCTTGTGCGCAAACATTTGTTACACAGTTTGGTGCAAATCCATATTGCTACAGATTCGTTTACAATTAGAGGGGTCGAAATTGAGGTAAAACCCCAAAAACATCATATGGAATGGAGTTTTAGGACATGAAACATATTGGATGACCAAAAAAAAATCACAACTCGTGCGATAACATTTGTTACACAGTTTTGTGCAGTTTTTTTTTTTGAAAAAAACAACGGGGATTAATGGGACCCCGACCCATTTATTGAATCAAAAATAACTAAAACAAAATATCCCACATTATAGAAAACTATAATGACCCACAAAAGCAAAAGAAATAAAATAATCAGCTCTCGGCTGGCCAAAATCTCCTAATTTTCACTATACCCTTTCTGTCTTGCTCCACAATAGCTACCAGAATAGAGATTAAAGCATACCTTCTTGAGAGTGCATCAGCAACAATATTAGTTTTTCCAGCCTTGTACTTTGACACAAACGAGAAGGATTGTAGAAACTCTACCCATTTGGCATTTCGGTTGTTTAGCCTGTGCTGGTTGTTTATAAACTTCAGTGCCTTATGATCAGAATGCAAAACGAACTGACCTGGCCTCAAATAATGCTCCCAATGAGTCAAAGCTCTTACAATAGCATAAAACTCCTTATCATAAGTTGAGTAGTTCTTTTGTGCTCCTGTAAGTTTCTCACTGAAATAAGCAATGGGACGTTGTCCTTGGATAAGAACAACTCCTATACCAACTCCACTAGCATCACACTCAAGTTCAAACATTTGATTAAACTCTGGAAGTGCTAAAATAGGTGCTTCGCATAGCTTCTGTTTCACCACTTCAAATGCCTTTTGTGCAGCACTGCTCCATTCGAACGTGTCCTTCTTCAAGCATTCAGTTATTGGTGCCACGACAGTGCTGAAATTTTTCACAAAGCGTCTATAGAATGACGCAAGTCCATGAAAGCTTCTTACATCAGATTGGGTTGCCGGAACTGGCCAACTCCTTATAGCTTCAACTTTACTTTCATCTACTGAAATGCCCTTATCTGAAACAATATAACCAAGAAACACAATGCTAGAAGTAAAGAACTCACACTTCTCTGGCTTAGCATATAGTTTTTTTTTTTTTTTTGCATTAATAAGCAGGGAAAAGGGCCCCGACCCAAGAACTACAAGCTAAACAGCCACAAAACTAATCAAAAAATAAAAAATACAATCATGACCAACATTTCCTGAGTCGGACTCTACCCCTACTATCATCTCTAGTAATGAATTTAGGTCCAACTCCATCTCACAATCCGTGGGCAAAAAATTTAGGTCCAACTCCATCTCACAAGTCGGCCTCATCTTGGCAAGAAAATCCGCAGCCTGATTCAGCTCCCTTATCACATGTATGATACTACACTGCCCAAAGGAAGCCCATAACTCTTTGATAGAGACCCATAAATACCAAACATCCCAAGGAGGGAGTTTCTGCCAATCCGACAACAAGGAGTGAACTACTAACGAGTCTGTAGCAATAATAACTTTGTCAACTTGATATCTTCGAGCTAAACAAAGTCCCATCCTAACACCTTAGAGCTCATGAAAGATAATGTTCTGTTTTGTAGCTGGACCAGCCCCAAGAGCAAGGACAACACCAGTTACATCCCTAAGGATGGCACCATAACCAGCAGAAATATTATCCATTGAACCATCTGAGTTGATTAAAATATAACCAGGTGAGGGAGCTTCCCATCTATGCCCCCTAATCTTAGGCCTAGCAAGAGTAACCCTCAAGTTCCACTTCTCAGCAATAGTAAAATTAGAGAAGTTATCTTCAAATTTCCCCTTCCAAGAGGCAGCTTTAATTTTGATCGCATCAAGAATAATCACCAGAGTATCAACAACAGAAGCAGCCTGGTTCCTGAAAACCCTACAATTCCTTTCCTTCCACACATGGTAGACAAAGGAATTTAAAACCAGACACCACAACTTGGCTAGAATAAAACCACCCCTAAAATGCTCCACACACCACTGGAACTCAGCTTCAATTGAATGCAAACACTGTCTATGAAATCCCAACAGAGCAAGCAGCTGCACCCAAAGAAGGTGAGAGAAGGAACATTCAAACAATAAATGGAAATCAGTTTCAGGAGCAATAACACAAATCCCACACCCCTCCTCAATATTCAAACCCCACTGCCTGAGCCATTGTTCCTTATGAGAAGCAGCCAGTTGCTACGAGTGTAAAATCTTTTGAGGCTAAGATTTTGGAGGACAAGAGAAGGCCTAAGTTGAAAAAGGTTACGTATACTGTTCCTAATGTTTAGTATTGGTTGTTGGAATGTAAGGGGCATGAACTCCCCCCATAAGTTGAGTGAGGTTACCAGGTTTATTAGAAGTAATAATTTGGGTGTTTGTGGGTTGATGGAAACTCAGGTCAGTGATAGTAATAAGGAGATAATTAGAAGGAAGCTTATGCCTTCTTGGAGTTGGATTCATAATTATAATAGTAGTGATAGTGGTAGGGTGTGGGTTCTTTGGGATGCTGGTTTGGTTTCTCTTTGTACTGTGGGTGAATCAGCCCAAATGATAACAGTTCTAGCTACTCTGAAGGATGGGAGATGTTTTCTGTTGGGCTTTGTTTATGCTAGTTATGAGGGCATGAAGAGAAGGGCTCTGTGGCAGGAAATGTGTGATTTTTCTAAGAGATTCTCTCTTCCTTGGTTGGTCCTAGGGGATTTCAATGTGGTCTTGGAGGCTAGAGATCAAATGGGAGGTGGTGTGGCTAAGCAGCATAATGTTTTTGAATTTAAAGAATGTCTTGATGAAAGTAAGTTGTTTGACTGTCCTTTTTCAGGGTGTCATTTCACTTGGACAAATAAGCAAGTTGGTGAAGGGGCTATTCTAAAGAAGCTTGATAGGGCTCTTGTTAACATTTGAATGGATTGAGGCTTATACAAATGCAAAAGCTGAGTTTCTTAATATGGGTATTTCTGACCATTCCCCTTGTGTTGTTTCTCTTTTTGAGTTGGCCAAGGTTGGCCCTAGGCCTTTTAAATTCTTCAACTGCTGGACTGAGGAGGGGTTCTTTCCTATTGTCAAGGAAGCTTGGGATATGGAAGTTATGGGTAATCCTATGTATAGGCTGGTCACAAAGCTCAAGAAGGTTAAATCTTGCTTGAGTGAGTGGAAAATGAAGAAGTTCACATCTTTTGCTTCACAGGTTCAGGAGGCCAGGACTGTTCTTGATTGTGTTCAGTTTGAGTTGAGGTCTAATCCTCTCTGTGCTCACACTAGGAAGAAGGAGAGAGATGTTGTGGCAGAGTTTAGCTTTAAAGCCAATATGGAGGAGTCTATGTTGAGGCAAAAATCTAGGGTTCAATATGTTGACTTGGGGGATAGTAACACCAAGTTTTTTCATAATTCTCTTAAAGAGAGGAGAAGCAGAAATAATATTCCTTCTCTGGTGAACAGTGATGGTGTTAAGCTGCTTGATCCAAAGGAGGTTGCTGAGGAATGTGTAAACTTTTGTAAAGGTTTATTTGGTACTTCTACCTTTTCTCCTGAGGGTGCCTCTGGCCTTGATGGGGTTCAGTTTGATGCTAAAGTTTCTCCTGAGCAGGCTGCTGATCTCATTAGAAAGGTGTCCAGAGAGGAGATAGTATATGCTCTTTCCACTATTAATTCAGATAAGGCTCCTGGCCCTGATGGGTTCTTTTCCTATTTCTTTAAATCTTGTTGGGATATTGTGGGAGATGATGTGGTGAATGCTGTGTCTAGGTTCTTTTCTTCTGGGAAATTGCTTGGGGAAATGAATTCTACTTTGGTGACTTTGGTTCCTAAGTCTCCTGCTGCTTCCAAGATTAATGAGTTTAGACCTATTGCTTGCTGCAATGTGGTTTACAAGTGTATTTCTAAGATCCTGACTTTGAGAATGAGGGGGATCATTGGTGGGTTGGTGAACTCTTGTCAGTCAGCCTTCATTCCTGGGAGAGTTATTCAAGATAATATTATATTAGCTCATGAGTTAACTAGGAATTATCATAAGGAGAAGGGGTCCCTTAGATGTGCCATCAAAATTGACTTACAGAAAGCCTATGATACTGTAGAGTGGGAGGCTCTTAGGAAGGCTATGGAGTTGTTTGGGTTCCCTTCTCAGTTCCTTGATTGGGTGTTTGCCTGTGTATCTTCTCCTAAGTTCTCTATAATGGTGAATGGGAGTTCTTATGGGTATTTTGAGGGGAAAAGAGGCATTAGGCAGGGCTGTTCTATGTCTCCTTTTCTCTTTGTAATTCTCATGGAGGTTTTGAATGTTTTTCTCTTGCAGAAAGTGAAGGAGGGAGGTATATACTTGCATCCTAAATGTTCTAACCCTCTTATTACTCACTTATGTTTTGCGGATGATCTCCTTGTGTTCATCAAAGGAGATGTGCAATCTGCTATTGGGCTTCATCAAGTGCTAGATCAGTTTCATTTGTGCACTTGCTTAAGGGTTAACAATTTGAAGAGCACCATTTTTGCAGCTGGTGTTGATATAGTTACTCTCAACTTGATTAAGGCTGCTTTGGGGTTTGATTGTAGTCCTCTGCCAGTCAGGTATCTTGGGGTCCCCCTTCTCTCTTCTAGGCTTAGATATTCTGATTGTTTGGCTCTTATTGATAAATTGCTGGTTAGAGTGAAGTCTTGGAAACTCAAATTTCTCTCTTATGCTGGGAGACTAACCATGGTCTCTTCTGTGCTTTGTGGAATGGTTCAATTTTGGTTTTCTGTGTTTGTTCTTCCCATGAAGGCTATTGATGAGATTAACAAGATTCTTATGGACTGGATCAGACATAAGAATTGGTAATAATGCTGTAAATTGGGCTATGGTCTGCTCTCCTGCCTCTGAGGGAGGTCTCAATCTAAGGAATTTGAGGAGATTGAATGTTGCTACTTGCCTTAGACATCTCTGGCATATTGTTAAGGGCAGGGTTTCATTGTGGGTTACATGGGTTCACAATCATCTTATCAGAGGGAGATGCTTCTGGACTATCAATGTCCCTGATGATGCCTCTTGGGTCTGGAGGAGGATCCTGCAGTTTAGACATCTTGGTCTTAAGTTTTCTATGCATTTAGTGGGTGATGGCCATAATATTGGCTTCTGGATGGATAATTGGCATCCTCTGGGATTGTTGGTTGATCTTCAAAATGATTTCTTTAGGATGGACAGCAGGCTTCACAGAAATGCTAAGGTTGGTTGCTGCATTGAGAATGGAAAGTGGTCTGTTCCTATTATGGTTGCTGGCCCTCTTGAGCCTATTGCTTCTAGGCTGGCTGAAGTTCCAATTGGAGGAGGTCAGGATGTTCTTGTATGGACTGCTAGCATTACTGGAGAACTTTCTATTAAATGTACTTATAAGGCTATTAGGGATGTGTCTGACTTGGTTCCTTGGCATAGCCTAGTCTGGTTCAGCCACAATATCCCTAGACACAGCTTCATTGCCTGGATTGGTATGCATAGAGCTTTGAAAACTAAAAAGAAACTTCAAGGTTGGGGGCTGGATGTCAACAGTACATGTGTTCTCTGTTGTGAGGCTGATGAGGATGACTATCATCTTCTCTTCCAATGTGAGTTTTCCTGCTCCATTTGGAGGAGCCTGTTGAATTTGATGAATGCTCAATGGAGTAGCCATGGAAGTTGGGCAGCTGTTGTTGCTTGGTATGGTTCCCTGTTTGCTGGGCAGGACAGTTATGCTCTTTTGGGTAAGTTGAGTTTTAATGGCTTTTTTTATCATATGTGGGCTGAGAGGAACAGGAGAATTTTTACAGGGAAGATTGAGAGCTCTGATGGAATTCTTCATAGAATTGTTGCTGATGTTAAGATTAAAATGGCTAAGGCTAATAAGATAGTGCTGGATTGTACTCCCTCCGTCCCAAAACGAATGACCTATTTTGAAAACCCAACTTATTAAGGGAACATCATTAATTGGTGTTTGACTTTCAAAAATAACATGGTTTTTCCAATTGTATCCTCGTTAACTATTATAATTTACAATGAAAAAGTTGAACTTACCTTCAAATAAAGTTGTCATTAAATTTATAGTAGTGGGTATTATTGGAAATAGCAAAAAGTTTCTTTCTTTATTTTTAGAAATAGGACACTAAAATGGGACAAACCAAAATAGAAATTAGGTCATTCTTTTTGGGACTGAGGGAGTAATAAAAACAGGGTGGTTGCTGCTAATTGGAATCTTCCTTGGGAGTTTGTAGCTAGGAAAGTCACTGTGCGCAAATGGGTTGGTCCTCCTATTCGCACCATTATGATAAACTCTGATGGTTCTCTTAGTAATGGTCGTGCTGGGTTTGGTAGTGTTTTGCGAGATCATAATGCTGCTGTGATTGTAGCCATCTGTGGTAGAACTAATCCCATTAGTGTGATTCATCATGAGCTTGAAGAGGCTGAGGCTGGGTTATCTCTTGCTGCTCACATGGTTTTACTAAGGTGACCCTTGCTACTGATTCTCTGTTGGTCCATAGGCTGCTCACTAAGCCTGGTGTGGAGCCTCCTTGGCGTTCTCTCTTCCTTTGGCGCAAGATTAATGCTATTATGGCTAAGTTTGAGATATGTTTGATTCAGCATGTGTAAGAGAGGTTAATTGTGTGGCTGATCTACTCTCGAAGGCAAAGTCAGATTATGGTGTTACTACCTTATGTGGGTCGGCTCTAGGGGCTGAGATTCAAAGAGTGCTTCTTGAAGACAAGAATGGTTACCTTAGGAGAAGATTGCACTAGTTTGTTTAGTTGCTAGTTTTTTGCCTTTGGCTTTTTTTCTAGCTTTGTAAGACCTTGGATCTAGTTTCTTTTCCTTGTTTTCCTTGTTGGGTTCGGGCCCCTTATAGCTCGCTGATTTATGCAAAAAAAAAAAAAACAAACTTCTTAGCCTCTTCTGAATTGCATCTATAAGCTGGACGATTTGACAACGGTGCACCTGGTAGTAAATTGATGCTCAATACCTCTGTTTGGAGGTAGACCAGGTGACAACTCTTTTAGTAAAAACATCACTGAACTCTCCCATCAATTTCAGCATCAATGGATGAGAACTCACTTCTGCTCCCTCATTCTTTTCAACCACCAGCAAAGCAAAGACCTCCTTGCCCTTACCCATCTTCTTCATGATTTTGGTTTCACCATAAAACATGTTCTCCTTGCATTTCTCCGCTGCAGATGTAGCACACATAGTAGGTGATAAAGGTGCCAATGTAATGTGCTTCTTATCCTTATGAAAAGAATAAGTATTCTTGTACCCATCATGGACAACTCTTCTATCAAACTCCGAAGTTCTGCCAAGCAATATGATGACAAGCATCCATTGGAATGACATCACAGATTACCTCATCATGGTAGTACTTCCCAATAGAAAAGGAAATTGCTACCTGTTTAGAAACATGCAACTTGCTTCCATCAGTCAACCACTTCTGCTTGTAAGGTTGTTGATGCTTTATAGTTGGCAAACTCAGCTTCTCCATAAGTGTACTAGACGCCACATTAGTACAGCTTTCACTATCAATGATCAAACTGCAGGCTTTTCCTTGGATTGTGCACCGGCTCTGGAAAATAGCTTCTCGTTGTCTTCTTCCGTATTAGGAACACAATGCAACACCCTTCAAATCACCAACAAATCTCCTCGATCAGGTTGCTCAATGACTTCATCATCTTCCTCATGAACTTTCTGATCAGCAACTTCTAAATCATGAGATTCCTGTTTTAGTTCTTCTTCAATCTCCTCAATCTCTTGAATTGTCATAACTCTTCGATTAGGACATTCAGCCTGGAAATGCCCAAACCCTTGACATTTAAAGCACTTCTTCTTCTCCAAATTAACATCCATAGGCTTTGATGAATTCTGAATTTCTGTCTTTTTGATGCTGCTACTAACATCACCTTTAACAACTCCTTTTGAAGACGAAACGACACTATAGGGTCTAGTGTATTACTTCTTGCTCGTCTTAATCTGCTTCTCCACCTTGATAGCAAGCTTCTTTGCATCATCAAGAGTCCAGAAAGGTTGCAGCTCCACCTTAGTTGAAATCTCATCATTCAAACCCTGTACAAAGCGTACAATAGTCCTCTCTTGTGGTTATTGAATATCACAACGAAAATGCAGAAGATCAAACTCCCTTGTATATTCTTCTACAGTCCTCTTCTCTTGCTGCAAGTGTGTAAGCGTTAGGTACAAATCTTGCTTGTAATCATCGGGTAAAATTGCCTCTTCATAAGTCGTTTTAGCTTTTCCCAAGACCTGATTCTGGTCTTGCCTTCTCTTAAATGTTGCGACTTAAGAGTATCCCGCCTAGCATAACCCTTTAGCATTAAGGTTGCTATCTTATACTTTTTCTCATCATCATAAATATTATATTCAAATGCACGTTCCATTGATCTTAACCAATCTAGAAAGTCATCTGGATTTAGATTACCTTCAAAATCCGGAAAATCAACTTTGAATTCTTCTTGTCGAGTGTGTTGTTGATGTGGTCGATTATCTCTTCTTCTCCCTCGTCCATGACTAACACTATGATCATCATTAGAACTAAGAGAAACACGTTCGTCTTCATCAGAAGATGAATGGTTATCTCCAACTCTTTGTCTTCTTCGCTGCGCTTGCACAGTCATGCCATTAAAAGCCTGAACCATTTGTTGCCTCATTTCCTCCATTTCTCTACCAATACGCTCAGCGTATGCTTCGTCGAGAGTCAATCCTCTTGGAAATTACATATTATCAAAACATGGGATATATAACTTCACTTGATACCACTTGAATTATAATAGAGTCAATCCTCGGAAGCTTACAATTTTACTCCATCAACCTGAATTAGAGCTCTGATACCACTTGATGCGTTTTTCCAGAAGCGTGAGTACGTAGTGAATGTAAAATCGTAACAGATAACTAGGAAGATCCGGATCACCACACTTTGATAAAGTTGCCACCACAAAGTGATAAAGATACCGGTTGAGCTAACACCAGACCTGGATAAAGTTGCCACCACCAGATGATAAAGACGCTCGAAATCCACCACCAATGGCTCTTCCAAAACCAGAGGATAAAGGAGTTGATCTAAATAGATCCAAAGTCACAAAGACTCTATGATTTCCAATTCAATATTCTCTGATTTTTCC
Source organism: Eschscholzia californica subsp. californica (assembly GCA_002897215.1). NCBI lineage: Eukaryota > Viridiplantae > Streptophyta > Magnoliopsida > Ranunculales > Papaveraceae > Eschscholzia > Eschscholzia californica. Next base: position 229,936 of record BEHA01000080.1, on the reverse strand, counting down.
ATTCATAATAAGCCTCATTATATAGAGGAGAATACATTAAATGGGGAAATAAAAGCTAGTCTAAATGCATAGAATCTAGTTACATTGGAAACTTTCTTAGTTTAAATGCAGGAATGTAGAAAGACTAGACTAAATTTAATGCAAGTTACTAAAACAAGAATGACTCTTTAAGTCGGCGAGAAACTTCTTTGAAGACCATAATTAGCCATCTGATTGGTCTAACTTCAGTAAAGTAACGCTCGGACCCCGGGTAGGAATATCGTTGTATCCCAGCGCTGCTTGTTCCAGACCTGTTTCATGATCCATAGCTGTTTGGGTCAGCTGGGGTTGATCTAGCTCCGATGTTCCCGCATCACTAATTCCACGGTTATAAACATTTTTAGTATATGACCCCCATTTATTTAGCTATATTAGGACTACACCCCCCGACCAAAATACCACTTGAAGCTTCACGACCATCAACTTCATCTCTCATTTTACATGATATGAAGATACCCAGTTCGAGTCCAAGCTGAACAGAGAAGTTTCCACTACCATTAATGAGGTTCATATACTAAATAAATGGGGGGCATATACTAAAAACGTTTATAACCGTGGAATTAAGATGAGGGTATTTTGGTCTGAGATCGAGCATGTGACTCGCACTGTCCCTCACATAACGGCTATTTGACGGGAACATAAGCTGTGGGGGTTAATGCCTAAATGAAATTTAGGGGTGTAGTCCTAATATAACTAAAGAAATAGGGGTCATATACTAAAAAGCCTAAGCATAAAATTCATACAAAGAAAAATAGTATACACGCATTGAGTGAGGTGTTAGTGATTTTGGAGACGAAGAAAAAGGTAAATGTAAGCATGGAATAATTTCATTTACCTTTGTCATCAAGTGGTCACCTCAAGAAGCTGTAGTTTCCATTAATTTCTAGTAAGTGTCGAGTACCTGAGACTACCACAAGCTCAAACAAACACAAACCATAACGCAAAAAGATGCAAAAAGAAACGGAGGGTCTAAAAGAGAACCTGATGCGGGAGCATCGGAGCTAGATCAACCCGAGCTGACCCAAACAACTCTGGATCATGGAACAGGTCTAGAACAAACAGTGCTGGGATACGACGATATTCCTACCCGGGGTCCGAGCGTTACATTACTGAAGTTGGACCAATCAAATGGATAATTATGGTCTTTAAAGAAGATTCTCGAAAACTTGAAGAGTCATTTTTGTTTTATTAATCAGCATTAAGTTTAGTCTAGTCTTTCTATATTCATGCATTTAAACTAAGATGTTTCCAATGTACTTAGTTTCTATGCATTTAGACTAGTTTTTATTTCCCCATTTAATGTATTTTTTTTTCAGAAATCATCAGGGATTAAGGGACCCAGACCCTTTTATTGAACTAAAAACCACAATACAAGCATCCCTCATCATAACAACTATAATGAATCACAAAGATAAAACCAAACAACTAGGCCATTAGGCATACCTAATAGCACACAACACACAAATCAAAACAAAGCAGCTAACAAAACTCTAAACATAGCAACCAACAACATCCTATGTCACTCTTTGGCGCACAACTCCCTGTTGCTCCTCAATGATCAATCTATGAAGTTCCATATCAAGATCTTGAGGATCAAGTTCTTCATCTCCACGAAAAACATGAATAAAGTTACAATAAGCTAGTTGCCCCATCAACTTCCTAATCTTTGCAACCAAGAACTTGGACTGCCAAGGAGGAACTAATCTGCTGCTAGTTAATAGGTGATACACCATCATAGAATCAGTAGCAATAACAAGCTTATCACAACAATGCTTAGCAGCTAGAAGGCTTAGCAGCTATAAGGAGCCTCTTTCCACCCTCTGAAGCTCATGGTGCACTACAGAGACAGGATCAGTAGCACCATGAGCAGCAGCAAGGACCTGACCTCTATGGTCTCTAAGCACACAACCATACCCTGCTGAAGTTCTGCAAAAAGAACCATCCACATTGAGCATTTTTTTTATTTGATATTTGTCAGCGGGTTGAAGGGACCCTACCCTTTAACAAAGAGGAACAAGGAAAAACTAACTAAAGCAATAAACTAAATCTTTACATTAAGGTGAAACATAAATAAATAAAATAATAAACTAAAAAAGAATAATCAAATTTCACTTGTGTCTGACTCTTATTACTCATTGTTTATCTTCCTTCACAATCTTCTCTAGTTCTGGCGGCAAATTATTCGGTTCCAACTCCATATACTCCGAATTTGGTTTCATTTTAGACAAGTGATCAGCCGCTTGGTTTATTTCACGGTAGACATGAATGATGGAGCACTCCTCCATATTATTCCAAATAGCATTAATCTCTCTTACCAATCTCGTTATTTGCCAAAGGGGTGGACGTTCAAGATTTGTTAAAATCTGAACGGCCATTGCTGAATCGGTGGCAATTTTAACACGTGTAACTCCATATTTATGTGCTAGTTGGAGTCCCATTCTTATTCCCTGCATCTCATGAGTTATAACCGACATTTTCGCTGATTTTGCCGTGGCAGCTGCAATTACATCCCCCCGGTTGTCCCTCAATATCGCTCCACATCCACCTGATTCCACATCAAATGCGCCATCGGTGTTTATGAGAAATCTGTTTTGAGGTGGGCCAACCCATTTACAAGTTGTGGCTGTCTTAGACATGAGTGGGATCACTAAATTCCATCTATCCAGCAACTGTTGACCCCCATCAAGCCCACTTGGATGTTGTCTCCAGGATACCACTTGCATCTTAACGTCACTTATAACCCATGAAAGAATTATTTCTTCGGTCTTTGCTTCCGTTCGAAACACCCGGTAATTCCGTTCTTTCCAAATGTGATAGAAGTAGGCATTGAATACCAAACTCCCAATTCTGCCCAAGACCGTGTTGCCGTGGAATGTGGCTATACTCCACTCAATTTCAGCCAACCACTGTCCGGTTTAGTTCCTGCTTACGCCCAAAAGATTTAATAGTGTTGTCCAGATTTTAAGTGAATACGAGCATTGAAAGAAAATATGTTCATCGGTTTCCGCTGCCTCTCTACACAAAGTGCATACATCGTCCACTTCGAGTCCCCAAGTACGTAACTTTGTTTTAGTTTTCAGACCTCGTTTCAATGTTACCCAAGTTATGAAAGAATGTTTCAGAATACCCTCCTGACACCAAACCAGCCTAGACCAAGTAACCGAGTGCCCTTTTCGTCGGATGGAATGATAAGTGTCCTTCACCGTGTATTGTCCTGAACTTGAGACCTTCCATACCATTGTATCCCTCTCTAAACCACCTGTTTCAACGACACTTGTAGGATTAAATACCTCTCCGAAAGTGTGGCGTAACTGATCTGAGAACACCCACCGACCATCTATTAAGAAGTCTGAGACCAAAGCATCTTCCCTCAAACTTGTATCAAACCTCCTGTTTGCAATAAGGTAATATGTAAGGCAGCCCATAGGGTGCCAAACGCCCCTCCAAAAATAAGTGTTAGTTCCATCATGTATAAGGTATTGTACCAAACTTTTTGCTAAGTCCCGACAGTCAAGTATCCGTCTCCAGCACCACGAACAACTCCTAGGAACTTTCATGGTCCAAAAACTTTGAATACTAATCAAATATCGTCTTACCCGCCGAACCCATAAGGTATTTTTGTTGCTGATAATATCCGAGGTGTGCCTTAGATTCAATGTTTTATTCATGGTTTCGATGTCGTGCACTCCGAGGCCCCTCTCGCTTTTTGGTAGGCATACATCAAGCCAATTAACTGCTGGCATGTTGCTGTCCTCCTCCAATCCTTTCCATCCTTTCCACATGAATCGATTAAAGATTCTATTAATTTCTTTATAAACTCTCTTAGGGAAGACAAAAACCGAAGCCCAGAAAACAATCATGCTGCCAAGTACTGCTTTGATAAGAATGAGACGACCAGCATAAGATAGGAACCGTACCTTCCATGGTTGTACTCGTGCTTGGATCTGGTTTATCAACGGGATACAGTCCTTATAGGAAAGTTGGGAGGCTAATAATGGTAAACCAAGATATCTGATTGGTAATTCTCCTATTTGGAATCCCATTATAGCCCTGAATGACTCCTTTTGTTCATCTGTCATTCCTGCACAAAAGATCGAGCTTTTTACCATATTTACCGAAAGGCCAGTACCCTTAAACAAAAGATTGACTGCAGTTTGTAGTGCTAAGGCCGAGCCAACATCTCCCCTTGTAAAGACCATTAAGTCATCTGCAAAACAAAGATGGGGTGACTATTGGTTCTTTACAACGTGGGTGTAACTTTAGAGCACCACTTCGCTGTTGATAATTTATCAATATAGAAAGAACTTCCATCACCATAACAAAAAGATAGGGTGAGAGTTGACAGCCTTGTCGCAATCCCTGTTTCCCTTCAAAATAACCACACGAACCACCATTTACCATGATAGAGAATCTGGGAGTGGAGACACACTCGTTAACCCATCTAATATATTTTTCTGGTAAGCCGAACCTTTTCAAGATTTTTATCAGAGCTTACCACCGGACCGTGTTGTACGCTTTTCGTAAATCAATCTTCACTGTACATCTATCACGGCCTTGTGCTTTACCATAATCTCGGACTAGTTCATGTGCAAGCATAATGTTATCCTGAATTAAACTCCCAGAAATGAATGCTGATTGGTTTTCACTAACTAAGGTGGAAGCATACTTCTTTAACCTGTTTGCTAATATCTTGGTGATGAATTTATATATGACATTGCAACATGAAATGGGCCTGAAATCACTCAAGTGCAATGGGTTAGTCACCTTAGGAATCAATGAAATAAGAGTGGAATTTACCTCACGGAGAAGTCGTCCGGAGCGAAAGAAGCTTTGTATAACTCATCTAAAATCATCGCCCACCAATTCCCATAGTACTCTGAAAAACATAGAAATAAATCCATCTGGTCCCGGAGCTTTATCCGAACCAATAGATGCAAGAGCCTCAACTATTTCGTCTCTAATAACGGGGACTTCTAGTAATGTTGCTGAATCTGATCCACATTGAGCATAACAAACCCAACAGCAGGTTTCTTCCATTCACACAATGTAACTGCAACAGCAGTAAACTCAAAAGTCAGTTTGAAATTTAGAGCAACCCTCCTGCTTCTCTGATTATCTTTAGCCTTAACCTTCAACCAGAACACTTCATTCTGACATCATCAACAATTCTCCTCTGGATTTCCTTCTCTGATTCAACATTACCAGTGAACATCCTTCTGTTTCTCTCAATCCAGATATGATAAACATAAGCATTAAAGGCCAATTTCCCTACAAAAGCTACCATATCCTTCCCAGTAAAGAGCTTAACCAACCAAGCCAGGAATTATCACAGGGGTAGGGGCCCTCCTAGGTGTGCTGTGAAGATTGATCTTCAGAAAGCTTATGACACAGTTGAATGGGAAGCTATTTTCAAGATTATGCAGCTTTTTGGGTTTCATATGGAGTTTGTTCATTGGGTTAGGATCTGTGTTTCTACTTCCAGGTTCTCTATTATGGTGAATGGGAGTTCTTTTGGCTATTTCAGGGGGAAGAGGGGCTTGAGACAGGGGCGTCCTATGTCTCCTTACCTTTTTGTGATGGTTATGGAGGTCCTTAATGTTTTCTTGCTGCAGAAGGTTGGGGATGGTAGTTTTCATTTGCATCCTAAGTGTTCTAGTCCTATTATTACTCGTCTTAGTTTTGCAGATGATCTTTTGGTCTTTCTTAAAGGGGATGTGGAGTCTGCTAATGCCTTGGCTGGTGCTTTGGAGAGCTTTACCTTATGCACTGGATTGAAAGCTAATCACACGAAGAGCTCTATCTTTGTTGGTGGTGTGGATGCTGGCACCCTTGAGGTTATCAAGGTTGTGTTGGGTTTTGATGTAGCTGCCTTGCCAGTTAGATATCTTGGAGTTTCCTTGCTCTCTTCTAGATTGACCTATGCTGATTGCCAGCCCTTGCTTGATAGGGTGCTTAAGAAGGTACAATCTTAGAAGTCTAAATTCCTTTCATATGCTGGTAGAGTTACTCTTATTACTTCTGTTATCAATGACATGGTTATGTTTTGGATTAGTTCTTTTGTTTTGCCTAAGAGGGTCTTTCAAGAGCTTTCCTCTATCATTCATAACTTCCTTTGGGTTGGTACTGATTTGAAAGCTAAGAGGGCTACTGTTAGTAGGAATGTGGTGTGTCTGCCCTATAAAGAAGGTGGATTGAACCTTAGGGATTTATTGACTCTTAATATTGCTGCTACCCTGAGACATATATAGGAGTTGTTCATTGGTAAGGATACTTTGTGGGTTTCCTGGGTTAAGGCCAATTTGATTTCAGGGAATGATTTTTGGGTCATGAAGGTTCCTCAGGACTCTTCATGGAGTTGGAGATGTATATTGAATTGCAGAGAACAAGGTCTTAACCTTGCCAAGGTTCTTATAGGCAACGGTAAGAGCACTGATTTTTGGTTTGATGTGTGGCACCCCTTGGGTGTTCTTTATTCTTTCTTAGACCCTTTCTTTAGGCTTGATAGCAGTCTTAATGCTTCAGCTAAGGTCAGTGTCTGTATCTCTAATGGTGAATGGCCTGTTCCTCATATGCTTCAAGGAGCTCTGTTTGAGATTTTGGATAGATTACCTGAGGTGGGTATTCAGGCTGGTTTTGATGATGAGAGAGTGTGGACTGCAGGTCAATCTGGCATCTTTACTCTTAAAGAAACTTATGAGGCCATTAGAAGAAAAGAAGAAGTTGTTCCTTGGTGTGATATTGTGTGGTTTTCTCATAACATACCTAGGCAAAGTTTTATAACATGGGTAGCTATGAGAAGGGCCTTGAAGACCAAGGATAAGCTTCATAAGTGGGGTGTTATCCCTGACAATACTTGTGTACTATGTGCTTGTTATGTGGCGGATGATTTTCATCTTCTTTTCTCTTGCAGTTTTTCTTGTGTTGTTTGGAAATCTATTTTGGAACTTCTTGCTGTTTCTAAGATGTCTAAGTCTGATTGGACTCAAGAAGTGGCCTGGTTAGTCAAGCTATTTGCTGGTAAGGATATGGTTGCTCTTGTTGGTAAATTGGCCTTTAATGCCTATGTATATCATATTTGGCTTGAGAGGAATAGAAGGGTCTTTACTGGCAAGGCTGAATCAGAGAGGGAAGTCTTGAGGAGAATTGTAGCTGATATCAGGATGAAGTGTTCTGGGTTGAAGGTTAAGGCAAAAGATAATCAGAGGAGCAGGAGGGTTGCTCTCAACTTTAATCTAACTTTTGAGTTTGCTGTTGCTGCTGTTACATTGTGTGAATGGAAAAAGCCTGCTGTTGGGTTTGTTATGCTTAATGTTGATGGCTCCTTTTGCAGGGATTCAGCAGGTTATGGTTGTGTTATGAGGGACCATAGAGGTCAGGTACTTGCTGCTGCTCATGGTGCTGCTGATCCTGTGTCTGTAGTGCACCATGAGCTTCAGGGGGTGGAAAGAGGGCTCCTGCTAGCTGTTAAGTATGGCTGTGATAAGCTGGTAGTTGCTACTGATTCAAAGATGGTGTATCATCTTCTTACTAACAGTAACTTGGCTCCTCCATGGCAGTCAGAGTTTTTGGTTGCTAAGATTAGGAAATTGATAGGGCAGTTGACTTATTGTAACATTATTCATGTATTTCGTGAGACTAACCAGGTTGCTGATTGGCTGGCTAGTCATAGACCTATTCATGGGGATGATGAGCTTGGTCCTTTAGACCTTGGTATGGAGCTTCAGAGATTGATCATGGAGGAGCAGCAGGGAGCTGTGCGCCAAAGAGTGAGATAGGTTGCTGCTCTGTTGCTGGTTACTACTTTTTGGTTGCTGGTCTATTTTGCTTTGTTTGTTTTGTGAGTTTGTGTGCTGTTAGGTCTGTCTGATAGCTTTGCTGCTTGGTTGTATTTGAGTCTCATTATAGTTGGTATAATGAGGGATGATTGTTTTGATCTTTTTATTCAATAAATGGGTCAGGGTCCCTTTAATCCCTGCTGATTCCTGCAAAAAAAAAAATCTCTAGTTAAGGAGCCATCTGAACTAAGGAGAACCCATCCCTGAGGAGGAGGAACCCACTTGCAACCTCTGAATTTAGGTCTGGACAGGACCACATTGAGATTCCAAGTTGAAGCAAGAGTCAAGTTCTGCACATTATCCTCCAACCTGCCTTTCCAAGCTGCCATCTTAAGCTTAACCTCATCAATGATCAAAAAGAAGACCACAGCAATAGTTCTAGCTTTGTTTCTAAAACGTCTATTATTCCTTTCCTGCCAAATATGATAGAAGAAGATATTCATAACAAGTCTGCCCATTCTAGCAACAAGAGAACCACCACTGAAATGGGCAACACACCAATCAATCTCAGCCCCAATAGTAGGAAAGCTATTCATAACAAGTCTCCCCAATAGTCTGCCCATTCTCGGTGGTTGGTCGGGATCTGGGTTAGTGCCTTGCTTTTAGTGTCTGTTTCCCTTGGTTTTGGGGTTGTCGTCGGTTTGCCGATAGTCTTGGTGGTTGTCGCCTCTTATGCGACCAGCTTCAACGACGAATGTCCTTCTCCCTACCTCTGGTAAGGAGTTACTACCTCTGATTAGAGATGGTAATACCTTGGAACAGGGGATGAGTGAGAAGGAATCGGCTTCCTTGCCCGCCATGGGTAGTCGGTTGAGAGGTCCTAGTAGGGTTCCTGTTGGCTTCATTCCAACTGCTGGAGGTCCGGTGGTAGGGAGTAGCTTGTTGAGGAAGGAAGGTGATGGTTCTAGCAAGAAGTTGATCGATGTAGAATCTGAGGAAGTGCCTGATTTGATGCAGAAGGATTCCTTTGAGCTTCCTAAGTCTGATGGTGGTTCTGCTAAAGGTTTGAGGAATCCTAATTGGGCTGCTCTTTTTGCTCAGAGAGAGGTTCCTGGCCGGAAAGTGCTGAATACGACTCCTCCTGTTGATATTAATGGTAGGTTGGTTGTGAAGTTTCCCTCTTCTTCTGAAACTCACCAGCGACATTTGTAAGAGTGTAAGCACCTTATTGTTGGTAGCTTTGTTGGAGGCAAAGTAGCATTTGGGTTTGCTACTAGTACCTTGTTGAGGATCTGGAAACCTAAAGGTAATGTTCATTTTACTCTGTTTAGAGATTCCATCTTCATCATTAGAGCTAGTCTGGAGGAGGATAGAGAATTGATTCTGGGACATGAACCCATTTATGTTGCTAGCCGGTTATTTCTTGCTAAACCTTGGCATCCTCATTTTGAGAGGGATGTGAATAAGCTAGAAACAATACCCATTTGGGTTACTTTGAAGGACATACCATTTAGGTTTTGGTATGATGAAGGCATTGCTATCATAGCCAGTTATATTGGTAAGCCCTTGTTTGTGGATGGTCCTATTACAACTAAGAGCAGGATGTCATATGCCAGAATCTGTGTTGAAGTGGATGTTGGGAAGGAGTTACCTGATGTTATTCCCATTCTGGAGGATGATGGTGAGGAGGTTAAGGTTCAAGTTCAGTATGCTTGGAGACCTCAATATTGCTCCAAGTGCAAGGTTCTTGGCCATACCATTGCTAGGTATACTGGTGGGATTCATGTTAAGAAGGTATGTGTGCCTAAGCAACAGTAGGGGGATCTTAGTGGTAAAGATGTTGATAGCAGGCCTTTTGGAGGGACTACTGGGGAGAAGATTGGCCTTTCTACCATAGTCTCTGGTAACATTCCTGGCTCTTCTAGTGTTAATTCTGCTTTTGCTGGTGATAGTCCTGGTTCTTCTGGAACTAAGCTTGGAGAGAAGATGATTGATCCTATGGAAGAAGAGGGGTGTTGATGGGGGTGGGCAGTTTAATGTTACTAAGGGTGCTGAGGGGTCTCATCCTCTTGGGGTTGATGGGGGTGGGCTTGAGACTGCTTCCTGTGCTTCTGAGGATTCCTCTCCTTCTGGGTGGGTGCAGAAACAAAATGTTGAAATGGAAAGTGGTGTTATGGATCCTTATGGCATTATTCCTGTTGCTGCTAATGTAAAAGCCTTTGAGGCCAAGATAATTGAAGATATGAGGGCTCCTAAGTTCAAGAGGGTCTCCTTCTTTGCTTCTAATGTGTAGTGTGGGATGTTGGAACATAAGGGGGTTGAACTCTCCCCTTAAAACAACTGAGGTTTCAAGGTTTATTAAAACTAATAAATTGGGGGTGTGTGGAGTTATTGAAACTCAGGTGGCTGAGGTGAATAAGGACTCTGTGAGAAGGAGGTTGATGCCTACTTGGAATTGGGTCCATAATTATGCTAGTGATAATGCTGGAAGAATTTGGCTTTTTTGGGACCCTGGACAAGTTAAGATTGAGTCTGTTGCAGAATCTGCTCAAATGCTTACTGTTAGGGTTTCTTTGAGAGATGGTAGAAGTTTTTTGTTATGTGTGGTGTATGCCAGCTATAATGGAGTGGTGAGAAGAGGGTTATGGCAGGAGTTGAGGTTGATGGCTAGTAATTATGATTGTCCCTGGCTAGTCTTGGGGGACTTTAATGTGGTACTTGAAGCCAGAGATTGCTTGAGAGGGGATGTGACCAGACAGAGCCTTGTGTATGAGTTCAAGGATTGTGTGGAGGAGACTAGGCTGTTTGATTGCCCTTTTTCAGGTAATCACTTTACTTGGACTAACAAACAGGATGGTGATGGAGCTAATGCTAAAAAGTTGGATAGAGCCCTTATTAACATTGAATGGTTGGAGTTGTGTGCTACTTCCAAAACTGAATTTCTCAACATGGGGATTTCTGACCATTCTCCTTGTGTTGTGACTATGAAGGAGTCTGGAGGTTCTGGGCCTAGACCCTTCAAGTTTTTTTAATTGTTGGACTGAGGATGAGGGTTTTTTTTATATTATTGAGAGAGCTTGGCTTTTGGAGGTTATGGGAAATCCTATGTTTAGGCTGGTTTCTAAGCTGAAAAAGGTGAAAGCTGAGCTTCTTCTCTGGAAGAGAGAAAAGTTCAAGCTTTCCCCTACCCAAGTGCAGGCTGCTAGGAGGACCATGGAGGAAGTGCAGGGTGAACTTCAAAGACAACCTTTCTGTCTTGCTACTAGGGCTAGGGAGAAGGAGGCTGTTGCTGATTTTACTTTCAAAGCCAATATGGAGGAGTCCATGATCATGCAGAAGTCTAGGGTTCAATATGTGGACTTGGGTGATAGTAATACTAAATTTTTTCATAATTCTTTAAAGGAAAGGAGATCTAGAAACAATATTCATTTTCTTTATAATGATGAGGGTGTTAAGATTTTGCAGGATGATGCTATTGCAGCTGAGTGTGTTAGCTTCTATATGCAATTGTTTGGCATCTCTTCCTATGGTGCTGAGGGTATTGCTGTTTTGGAAGGCATTCAATTGGAGGGCAAGGTGACTGACATTCAAGCAAGGGAGCTGACCAGGAAGGTGACTAGGGAGGAGATTGTATATGCCTTATCCACTCTGATAAAGCCCCTGGTCCAGATGGTTTCACTTCTCACTTCTTCAAGAGGTGTTGGGAGATTGTGGGAGATGATTTTGTGGCTGCTGTCTTTAGGTTCTTCTCTTCTGGCAAACTTTTAGGTGAAGTCAACTCCACTCTTGTTACTTTGGTTCCTAAAAGTACTAATGCTTCCACTGTGTCTGATTTTAGACCCATTGCCTGTTGTAATGTGGTATACAAGTGTATTACCAAGATCTTAACTCTTAGGATGAAAGGGGTCATTGAGGGTCTTATACACCCTTGCCAATCTGCATTTATTTCTGGTAGAGCTATCCAAGACATTCTTGCTCATGAATTAGCTAGGAATTATCATAGAGATAAAGGGCCACCTAGGTGTGCAGTTAAAATTGACCTTCAAAAGGCTTATGACACCATTGAATGGGCTGCTTTGATTAAAGTCCCAGAGAAGTTTGGATTTCCTCCTCAATTTATTTCTTGGGTCCAAGTTTGTGTTTCTTCTCCAAAGTTCACTATTATGGTTAATGGGTGTTCTTATGGTTACTTTGAGGGCAAGAGGGGAATCAGACAAGGTTGCCCTATGTCCCCCTACTTGTTGTTCTTATTATGGAGGTACTGAATGTTTTGCTTGTCAACAAGGCTAAGAGTGGTGCTCTGCAACTTCATACTAACTGTGCTAGTCCTTTGATTACCCATCTTAGCTTTGCAGATGATTTGTTAGTATTTATGAGAGGCACTTTGTCTTCTGCTATTGGGTTGGCTGGGGCACTAGATACTTTTCATTGTTGTTCTGGGCTTAAAGTAAACAGGGGCAAGAGCACTATATATGCTTCTGGAGTTGATGAGCAAGTTTTGGATTCTATTAAAACTAGGTTGGGGTTCAGTTGTGGATCCCTCCCTGTAGATATTTAGGGGTACCTCTTATATCTACCAAGCTTAAATTTTCTGATTGTATGCCTTTGATTGATAGGGTTCTGGCTAGGGTGAAGTCTTGGAAAGTTAAATTTTTATCATTTGCTGGTAGACTCACTTTGATTTCTTCTGTTATCTATGGTATGATTCAGTTTTGGTTCAGTGTTTTTGTCTTGCCTCTCAAAGCTACTGATTGAGCTGAATAAGATTATCATGAGATTTATGTGGAATGGGCCTGAGATGAAGACAGGTCATGCTGCTGTTCAATGGGTTTCAGTGTGCTTTCCTTATGCTGAGGGTGGCCTGAATTTAAGGAAGCTGAATGTTGCTGCTAACTTAAGGCTTCTCTGGGACATTGTGAGAGGCAAAAATACTATTTGGGTAGCCTGGGTCCAAAGTCATCTGATCAGAGGAAGATGCTTTTGGACCATTGCTACTCCTAGTGATGCTTCCTGGAGTTGGAGGAGAATTTTGCAAAATAGGAGATTGGGGATCAAATTTGCTGTGTTCTTGGTAGGTAATGGCCAAAATATTAGCTTTTGGTTTGATAATTGGCATCCTCTTGGTGTTTTGGAGGAATATTTAAGTGCCTTCTTTAGACATGACAGCAGACTTCACAAGGATGCCAAGGTAATCTGCTACATTTTAGATGGGTGCTGGGATGTGCCTATCATGGTTGCAGGTGAACTTGGCCCTATTTCTGATAGGCTGCCTGAAGTGGAAATTGGTGGTGGGCAGGATTCTCTTATTTGGGCTGCTGGGGAGAGAGGTTCTTACTCTTTGAAAGGGACTTATCATGCTATAAGAGAAATTAGACCTGTTGTTGCCTGGCATGAGTTGGTCTGGTTCAGTCATAGAATTCCTAGGCATAGCTTCATTGCCTGGGTAAGTCTGAACAGATCGTTGAGAACTAAGAAGAAGCTTCACGGGTGGGTTTGCAGGTTTCCTTAACTTGTCCTCTTTGCTGTTTGGTGGTAGAGGATGACTTTCATCTTATCTTTGGTTGTGAGTTCTCTAGGGCTATCTGGCTGAAGCTGTTGGACATGCTTAATCTGTCTAAGTCAACTTGGGGTAGCTGGAATGAGGTGGTTTCTTGGTTCATTGCTTCCTTAGCTAGGAAAGATAACATAGGCCTGCTTGGTAAGCTTTGTTTTAATGCTTGTATATACCATATTTGGGGGGAGAGGAATAAGAGATTTTTCACAGGTACTTTTGAAGGCTGGGAGTCTGTGTTATGTAGAATTTTCTCTGATGTGAAGATGAAAATGTCTTGTGTGACTAAGCAGGTTAGGGACAACCCTACTGCTAGGCTGGTTGCTTCTAAGTGGAATCTCACTTGGGAGTTTGTCCCTAAAAAATCTATCTTTTGTGTCTGGCAGAAGCCTCTTAATGGTCAATTCATGGTTAATACTGATGGGTCTTTTGGTACTTCTTCAGCTGGGTATGGTTGTGTCATCAGAGATTGTCATGGTGATGTTATTGTTGCTGCCTGTGGAGGTTCTAGGCCTATTTTTGTCTTGCATCATGAGCTTGAAGGTGTTGAGGCTGGTCTGGAGCTTGCTGGGACTTATGGTATGAGAAGGATTGTGGTTGCTACTTATTCTCTCCTTGTGGTTGGTATTCTCACTAAGTTAGGTGTGGTTCCTCCTTAGAGATCACTGTCTAATAAAACCCAAAGCACTGGCTCCCTTATGCCTGCTTATTAATGACAAAAAAAGGAAAGCACTGTCTAATAAAACCCAAAGCAGCCAACAATTGGAGCCAAAGTTCCTGAGCATACTTACACTCAAAAAACAGATGCAGGTCAGTTTCAATGAAGCCACCACAAATGCCACAATTAAGTTCCACATTCATTCCCCAAGACTGTAACTTTTCCCTGGTCTTGAGACCTCCATTCAACACAAGCCAAGTGATGAAACAGTGCTTAGGAATGCACTGAGAAGCCCACAACAACTTACTCCAATCCACCTCCTGGCTTTTAGGCCTGAGGGCCTCATAAGTATCTTTGAGAGAATAGATCCCTCTAGAGTTCACCCTCCAAACAACCTTGTCCTGATCAGCAACCTGCAAGTGGACCTCAGGGAGTCTAGAGAAGACAGTAGGTAGCTCATAATATAAAAATTCAGGGACAAACCATTCCCCATCTCTAATAAACCCAGAAACCTTGACATCCAAATGCAAGAAGGAACTATATCTGAATTGAGGTCCAAACAAGTCAATAAGGGGGCCAAGGGGATGCCAAAAATCTGTCCAGAAAAGAGTAGCCTCCCCATCACCAAGAATATGCACCAAAAACTTTTGTGCACACTTTACCCTCAAGAATCCTCCTCCAGCACCAAGAGCAATCTTGTGGAGCATCCATGAGCCAGAAATTATGCTGCTTTATGAGATTATGTTGAATCCATCTCACCCAGAGAGTCTCTTTATGAGTGACAATATCCCAAATGTGTCTTAAGTTGAAAGCCAGGTTGAGAGTCTCAAGGTCCCTGATTCCCAACCTACCCTCACCCTTGGCAAGGCACATGGTCTTCCAGTTGACTGTTTTCCTTTTGGAGCTTAATTCAATTCCAGTCCATATGAACTTATTGAGGATGTTGTTAATTTCCTAATACACCCTCTTAGGTAAAACAAACACAGACATCCAATAAATGAGCATACTGTTAAGCACAACATTAACAAGAAGCAATCTGCCAGCAAAAGAGAGATACCTAGCTTTCCATGACTGAACCCTGCTAGAAATCTTCTGAATCAGAGGGAGGGAATCAGTGTAAGCAAGCCTGGTAGAAAGGAGAGGCAACCCAAGGTACCTAACAGGTAGGGATCCCTCTTGAAACCCCAGGATACTCATCAACTCCAATTTGCAATCTTCAGTCATGCAAGCAAAAAACACAGAACTCTTCCTATTATTAGCAGACAGCCCAGTGCAAAGGAAAAATTCATGTAAGACCTCTTTAAGAGCAATAGCAGAAACAATGTCCCCCCCTCATAAACACCATCAAATCATCTGCAAAGCAAAGATGGGTGACAACAGGTCTCTTACATCTAGGGTGGAGGTGAAAAGCACTAGCACTTTGCTTCCTAAGGAGAAGGACAGCAAACACCTCCATCACCATCACAAAAAGATAAGGAGAGATGGGGCAGCCTTGTCTAAGCCCCTTCTTCCCCTCAAAATACCCATTAGCAGCACCATTAACAACCACAGAGAACTTAGGTGTAGTGATGCAAACTTCAATCCACTTAACAAACTTATCAGGTAAGCCATACTTCTTAAGGATCTTTAGAAGAGACCTCCACCTCACTGTGTCATAAGCCTTTTGCAAATCAATTTTAACAGTGCACCTAGGCTGGCCATCCTTCCTACCATAAGCTCTAACTAGTTCATGAGCAAGCATGATGTTATCTTATATAGATCTACCAGAGATGAAAGCAGACTGATTCTCACTAACCAAATTCTTAACTACCCTCTTGAGCCTAACAGTTAAGATTTTAGTAATGGTCTTATAAATCACATTGCAGCA
Source organism: Eschscholzia californica subsp. californica (assembly GCA_002897215.1). Classification (NCBI taxonomy): domain Eukaryota; kingdom Viridiplantae; phylum Streptophyta; class Magnoliopsida; order Ranunculales; family Papaveraceae; genus Eschscholzia; species Eschscholzia californica. Next base: position 214,046 of record BEHA01000080.1, on the reverse strand, counting down.
TGCAATAGGCCTAAAATCAGCCATAGTATTAACATTAGGAACCTTGGGAACTAAGGAAAGAAGAGTGGCATTAACCTCACCCAGTAATTTTCCTGACTTGAAGAAGCTAACAATAGCTCTAGTGAAATCATCTCCCGCTACTGACCAGCACTTCTTGAAGAAAAAGGAAGAAAAACCATCAGGGCCAGGTGCCTTGTCAGAGCCAATAGTAGAAAGAGCAAAAACAACTTCATCTCTAGTCACTGGTTCCACTAAGACCTGCTCATCACAAGGAGAAAAAATATTAGCAAAAGAAAAAGAGTTAAGGATCTCATCCTCATCCTCTCCACCAGCAGCACTGCCAAAAAAAGATCTATAGAAGCCCACACATTCATCCACAACCAGTTGAGGCTCCTCAAGAACCACCCCCTCACTATTAGTGATCTTGAAAATGCTATTCATGGCTCTCCTTTCTCTAATGGAGTTATGAAAAAATTTAGTGTTGCTATCATCATCATTCAGCCACTAGATTCTAGCTTTCCACCTCAACATAGAAGCTTCTGCACTAGCCAAATGAGATAAATCAGCTACAGCCTGCCTCTCACTTCTTCTAAGGTCCACATTATGAGGATCAGCATGGAGATGCCCTTGGACTTCCTCCACCACCCTCCTAGCATCAACAACTTTCTCAGAGACATGAAGAAAGTTGGCCACCTTCCACTAAACAAGCCTAGCTTTCACCCTTTTCAATTTAGTAACAAGCTGGTACATAGGTGGACCCTCAACCTTTCTAGTCCACTCCTCCTCCACAAGATCTAGAAAACCAGGCTCCTCACACCAAAAGTTGAAGAATTTAAAAGGTCTTTTCCCAATAGAAACCACATCAACAAGGGAAAAAACAGCAGGGGAGTGATCAACCACCCCAGGTGGCAGGAAACACACCCTAGAACTGGGGAACAACCCCAACCAATCAACATTGATCAACACTCTGTCTAACTTACAGAACACACTTGCATCCCCCTCCTGCATATTATTCCAAGTATAATGGCAACCAGTGTAAGGGCTGTCCAGTAACTCAGTATCAGAAACACAAGAAGCAAAATCAGTATAATGGCCTATGCTAACAGGGTCTCCACCCACTTTCTCATTATAATTGAAATCACCCATAAAAGACCAAGGGCCAGGGAACCTACTAACCAACATCCTCATATCATGCCACGACTCACACCTCTGGTGCCTAGTGTTATGCCCATAAGCAATAGCAAGCATAAACACTTTGGACTCATGAGTGATTACCCTAGTGGCCAAAATCTGATCAGAACATAACACAAGACTCACATTCAACATATTAGCATCCCAGTCAACCCAAATTCTACCTCCATCACCAGCTGAATAAGTATCTAAATACTCCCAAAAAGGATTAATAGACCTCTGAACAGCAACTTTATTATTCACAGAAACCTTAGTTTCAACCAAACCACATAAACACAACTTATTAACTCTGATGAGGTCTTTAACCTCTTTTATTCTTGGGGGTCCATTTAGGCCCCTCACATTCCAGCATCTTAGGCTAACCATTGACAATTCTTAATGGTTTCCTAAGAACAGTCCCCTTCACTCTAGCAACACCCTTGATCAAGCTTCTCTCCCTCTGATAAAAAATGGCAACAACATTAGCTACACTGTCTGTCTGACCAACACTCTGACCCTAAGCCTCATCACTGCCCACAGCTACAAAAGAATGCCCTTCCTGTCCTGAAGCAGAATTGTCATCCTCCTCCATAGACTTAGCATGATCATCTTCTACATGACTATCATCAGCAAGACAGACCCTTTTGTGACCAATCTCATTATACTTAGCACCTCCTCCACTCTTATTCTTCCTTTTGACCGCAGGTGTCCACCCATCATCCTCCATATGATCATTAGCATCAACAGTAGTATGACTAGGCTCACCATCAATTGGAGGGTTACCATCCTCCTCCACCAAATCAGAGAGCACAGAGAACCTAGTGCTTGCTTGACCCCCATCAGAAAGTTTTAGAGCCTGACCATTCTTAGACACAGGCACATCAACAGCCTTCCCTTTACCCAACAGAACCTCCTGTTCCTTCCTGAGATTCACATTAGGTTTCACATGAGAGCCTTGCCCCTTACCAGTAGCTGCAGCACCAACTACCATCTTCTCTCTGGCATTCTGTCGAGCAGGTGGAGGCCTGTTCCTATAAAACTGCTCATTCCTTCTCACAGGAGCAGGATGAGGCTCCTCCTCTTTAGGAACCAAGGGACACCTACTAAGGATATGACCAAACTCATTGCATCCTGCACAAATAGGAGGCCTTCATGGATACTCAACTCTAACTGGCTTCACTGCCAGCCCATCAATGAGCAGAGGGATTTCACTTGGGTACTGGCAATCCTTCCCCACCTCAATGCACACTCGAGCATAAGCCATTCTAGCCTTTGTTTCAGTAGGTTGATCAAGCATAATTGGCCTACCCACAACACTCGCAAGTCTAGCAATACCCTTTGGGTTCCAAAACAAAGAAGGAATATCTCTAAAACAAACCCATACAGGTATGGTGACCAAATTTTGCACTTCAGACTCAACAAAGGGAGTCCAGGGTCGAACAACAAAGAGGTGACTCATAATGAATAAAGGCTCATGATCAAGAGCCTTCACCCTATCCTCATCAAGGGAAAAACGAATAAAGAAAAGGGAAAGACGAGTTCTTACAAACAAACCAACAAGCCAGGACTCACACTCTCTTCTTTCCTCCTCAAAATCAGACACTGAGAAGTTAACCACTGTCTTACCTCAAGAACAGTAGGAGCAGTATACACCAATGGAGTTCGAACGGTAGCCTTTTGACGAAGAAACAATGAAGCCCAGTGAGGCCGAGAAGGATAACCACCCCCAGCAGCTGACTGATCCGATCCCTTCTCACCAATAGCACTCTGTTTTGGCAAAGAATCAGATCCAAACGAACCTGGTTCCTCACCACCAGGTGAAGGGAGAAAGAGCATCGTCTCCCCCTTACCCGACATTTCCTTCAAAGAAGGTCGTGCCAAGAATCAGGGACACAATCGGACACTACTTCCAAGACCAGTAAACACTGTAGCAAGTCTCTCCAACCAGAGATGATCCAAGAAGAAAGGAGAAGAAAGCAAGAAAAAAAGAGGCGGCGCCACCAAACCCAAGAATCGCCCACCCTAGAGTTTCTCTCTCAGCCACTGTCCTCTGATGGTGCTTTTTCAGTCACTAAGGTTGGTTATGGTTGTATTCTAAGGAATCATTTGGGAGAGGTTATTGCTGCTGCTAGAGGGGGTGCTAAGCCTTCATGAGTTGCAGGGCATTGTAGCAGGCTTGAGACTTGCAGTTCAGCTGAAGTTGAGCAAGGTCTCAATTGCTACTGATTCTAAGATGGTCGTATCTCTGTTGAATGCTGCTGTTGTTGATCCTCCATGGAGGGTCAGTTTCTTGTACAGGCAGATTATGAAGTTGAGGAAGAGCTTTGAAGTGAGCACAGTGCAGCATGTGTTTCGTGAGACTAATCAGGCTGCTGACTGGTTAGCTAAACAAGGGTCAACTGGGGATGAAGTGACTATATGGTCTGGTGAGCTTGATCCAGATTTGGAGCATATTGTGGCTGAGGATAAGCAAGGTGTTATCAGAATTAGAAGCAAATGAGGATAGCTGATTGGTCTTTTGATTGGGATGGGGGGGTTCCTGTTGGGGTTTTGGCCTTTGTGGATTTTTATTTGGTGAGCTTGTTTTTGAGTTGTTATGTTTGTTAGCCAGTGGAGAGTTTACTCCAACCGGTATTGGATGATGGTTTTTGGTGTTTTTTTGTTTTTGTGGGATGGCTCCCCTTAATGCCTGCTGATTAATACAAAAAAAAAGAGGCTCAACCAATCAACATTAATCAAAACTCTGTCTATATTACAGTATACACTTGCACTCCCCTCTTGCAAGTTGTTCCAAGTATATTGGCAGCCAGTATAAGGACAACTCAATAACTCAGTATAAAAAACACAAGCAGCAAAATCAGAATAGGTTCCAAACCCCACAGGATCACCACCCACCTTCTCATCAGCCTTGAGAATTGAGTTAAAATCCCCCATAAAAGACCAAGGCCCAGGAAATCTTCTAACCAAAAGCCTATTCTCCTGCCACAAGTCACACCTCTGGGTTCTAGTATTATACCCATACACAACAGCAAGCATAAACACCTTTGAGTCAAGTAACAACTCTAATAGCCAAAATTTGAGCAGAACAAAAAAGAAGGCTAATGCTCAGCATATTAGCATCCCAACCAACCCAAATCCTACCACCACCTCCAGCTGAATAATTGTCCATATACTCCCAGAAAGGATTTATAGACCTCTGAACAGCCAACTTATTCACCTCAGCAACTTTAGTTTCAACTAACCCACACAAACACGACTTATTAATCCTAATGAGGTATTTGACCTCTCTTATTCTGTGAGGACCATTGAGGCCTCTCACATTCCAGCATCCTAAGTTAACCATTTAAAATCCTTAATGGTTTCCTAAGACTGCCTCCTGGCACCCCAGAGCTCAGACCCTTCTTATCAAAAATAGCTATAGCATTAGCTACACTATCAACTTGACCACCCTGCTGAATTACCTCATGGTCAATCTCCTCAGACTCCTGCCCTATATGGTCCTTCTCAGAGCCAGAGCTATCATCCCTCTCCATAGAACTCTCATGGCCCTCCTCAGCTTCAATACAAACTCTTTTATGCCCCAGCTCAGAGAGTTTCATACCCCCTTTACTCTTCCTCTTGACAACTGGGGTCCAACCTTCCTCCCCCATATTAATATTACCACCAGAAGAGCTCTGTCCAGGACCAGCAAACTGAGCCTCACCCACATCCATCTGATCCTCCTTCATCATAGAGCTACTAAGTACAGAATATCTAGAACCTTGCTGACCCCCCAGAGCCAAGGACTTCTGAGAAGAACTCTTCTCACCCACAAGCAATGCACCCATCTTACCATGAGTGGAACCAGCAACCACATCTCTTTGCAAGGAACCAATTGACTGAGACTGTCCCTGACCAGTGGAGGGCCTAACATGGGTCTTCTCACTAACATTTGGTCGAGCAGGTGGAGCACCATTCCTTTTCTTTTGATCATTCCTTCTAGCAGGCACCTGCTGAGCGTCCTCATGCATGGGAACATAAGGACATCTACTAAAAATATGGCCAAACTCATTACAGCCAGAGCAAACAGTAGGTTTCCATGGATATTCTACTCTGACCAAACCCATAGCACTACCATCAACCACCAAAGGAATTTCAGTAGGAAATAACCTCATGAAAAACAGAGACTCACCATGAAGAGTAACCTTCAACTCACCCTTAGGCTGGCATGTCTTAATCAAAGCATTTAAAACAACAGGGTAAGATAACCTCTTACCTACAAAAGACCCAACAAGAAGAGATTCACACTCCTTTCGTTCAGCTTCGAAATCAGCAACAGAGAAATGCACAGAAGCCTTCCCATCCAGAACAGTAGGGGCAGTGTATAAGAGAGGAGTACGAACAACAGCTTTCTTGCGTAGAAAGAGAGATGCCCAATCAGAAGGGCAAGAGGAAGAATTACCAGCATAAGAATCAAACGACCTCTTCCCACCATCACCACTCTGTTTCGTAGAGGTTCTAGCCACCAAAGGGACTGAATATATTTTTTTTTTTCATTGATGAGAAGGGATTAAAGGGCCCATACCCAAACAAAGAAACAAGCAAAAAGGGACTGAATTCTCCACACCAGAGGTAGGGGAAGAACCTTCGCCTCCCTCCTTTCCAACATACACTCTCAAAAGAGATGATGTCGGAAGAAAGGAAGCTATCGAACAGAAAACAAGAGAGACGGCCAATGACCGCCGCCCAAGATTGCCGGAAAGTTGCGTGAAAAGGAACCCTAGAAAATCGCGCCTCTCGGCTCCTTCTCTCTCCTCCTCTTTTTAGGGTTTTTTTTTTATAAATTTATTATATGAGGCACTGGAGTTCATAAACAACCAGCACAAGTTTAACAACAGACATGCTAAATGGGTAAAATTTCTACAATCCTTCTCATTTGTGTCAAAGTACAAGGCTGCAAAAACCAATATTGTTGCTGATGCACTATCAAGGAGGTATGCTTTAATTTCTATTCTAGATTCTCGGATTATAGGATTCGATTTGTTGAAGACTTTATATGATGAAGACTTAGACTTTGCTGAAGTCTATAGTGAATGCAAAAAGGGAGTTACAAATCAGACACAGAGAAGGTTGCAACTGGCTCACCATCCACCATCTGTGGTTTAGTATATTCAAGAGGAGTTCGACTAACCGCCTTCTTACTACTCATAAACAAAGACGCCCAATTAGTCGCTCCACCATTACCAGATGCACCAGTATGTTGCTTCGACTGTGGGAAGTCATCATCGAATTCTTCCCTCCAAGAGGAATCACTCTGTTTCGAAGGTTTACCAGTCCTTTTCACCTTCACCAGAGGAAGGAGGGAGGAGCTTCGACTCCTTAGCCACCAGCATCTTTCCAAAGGAAAGAATCAGTACGTTCCTGCCTATCAGAAAATAATAAGAGGCACAAATCCCCAAAAAACCCCAAAAGAAGGTCAGCGCGGCCGCCGCAACCCTAAAAAAGAGGAAGAAGATGTCGGAAAAAGCCCAACACAGAAAACGACCACCCGACTCTTTCTCTCTCCTAATTTTTCACCGAGTTGTGATTTTTCAATTATCCGAGTTGTCGAGTTCGACGAATTTGTTTTTGCATTGATGAGTAGTGATTAAAGGGCCCAGACCCAAACACAGAAGCAAGCAATAAAGCAACAAGAAAGCAAAAAAATAACTATACAATCACTCCCAAAAATTCCTCAATCTCACTCTTCCACTCCTATCCTCAAGAACAATCTTGCTCAAGTCAGGTGGAAGATTAGTAGGGTCAAACTCAATTTCACCAACAGGCTTCATCTTGGACAGGAGGTCTGCTGCCTGATTGACCTCCCTATAAACATGCTTGATTCTGCAACACTTAAGAGAAAGCCAAAGCCTCTTGATCCTCAGCCAAACAGTCCAAGCATTCCAAGGAGGAAGCTTGTCAAAATCAGCAAGTAGTAAGTAAACTGCCATAATCAGTAGCCAATATAACCTGCTCATACATATAAGTCTTAGCCAATCTCAGCCCCAATTCCACTCCTTGAAGCTCATGAACTAGAACTGAATGGACCTGATCAGAACCAGAACCTAAGGCAACAACATCACCCTCCTCATTCCTAAGCAAAGCACCGTAACCAGCAACATCCCTCTCTAATGAACCATCAGAGTTCACTAGAACCCAACCACTAGGAGGAGGAGTCTACTAATAACCCCTGAACCTTGGGGTAGAAAGTACCACATTAAGATTCCATCTAGCAGCTAAGTAAGAGTTCTGCATTGTATCCTCTAGTCTCCCCTTCCAAGCAGTCGTTTTAACTCTCACCTCATCAACAATCAGAGAGAATACCACATCAACTGATCTAGATTTGCTTCTGAAAATTCTATTATTCCTCTCCTGCCAGATGTGATAATAGAAGCTATTCAGTACAAGCCTTCCCACCCTAGCAACCAAGATCTCCACTGAAATGAGCAGCACACCACTCAACCTCAGCCTCAATAGAAGTGGAGCACTGTCTAGAGAAACCTAAAGCATTCAATAGCTTAAGCCAGAGCTCCTTGGCAAAATAACAAACAAGAAACAAATGAGACTCAGATTCAATACATTCACCACAAATACCACATATGAGCTCCACATTCATGCCCCATGACTGAAGCCTCTCCCTAGTCTTGAGACCTCCTTGTAAAACAAGCCAAGTAATAAAACAGTGCTTAGGAATGCACTTAGGAAACCACAACAGTTTACTCCAGCTAACAGCAGACCCTCTAGGCTTAAGAGCCTCATATGTGTCCTTTAAAGAATAAATTCCCCTAGAATTAACCCTCCAAACTACTCTATCATGAACATCAACCTGCAATTGAATCTCATGAAGTCTGGAAAACACAGTAGGCAACTCATATTAGAAATCAGGAACACACCCATCCCCATCCTTGATAAAGCTTGAAACTGTAATATGCAAATGCAAATAGGAGCTATACTTATAGTGGGGCTCAAAAAGATCAATGAGAGGACCCAAAGGATGCCAAGAGTCTGTCCAAAAGAGGGTAGCAGCTCCATCACCAATAATATGTACCAAAAACTGTTGAGTACACTTCCTTCCCTCAAGGACTCTCCTCCAGCACCAAGAGCAATCTTTTGGAGAGGCCATGAGCCAGAAATTCTGACTTTTAATGAGATTCTGCTGAACCCATCTTACCCAAAGAGTGTCCTTATGAGAAACAACATCCCAAATATGCCTAAGGTTAAAAGCCTGGTTAAGGGTTTCAAGGTCTCTAATGCCTAACCCTCCCTCAGACTTAGCAAGACACAGAACTCTCCACTTAACAGTTTTCCTTTTGGAACTCATCTCAATACCAGTCCAAATGAATTTATGAAAAATGCAATTGATTTCCTTATAAACTCTCTTGGGAAGAACAAACACAGACATCCAATAGATGAGCATACTGTTGAGGACAACATTGACAAGGAGAAGTTTACCAACAAAGGAGAGGTACCTGGCTTTCCATGATTGAACCCTGCTAGAGATCTTCTGAATCAAAGGGATACAATCAGTATAAGCAAGCCTTGTAGAAAGAAGAGGCAGCCCAAGGTACCTAACAGGCAAGGAACCTTCTGCAAAACCCAAAATTTGAAGCAACTCAAGCTTATGCTCAGCACTCACACAAGCAAAGAACACTGAACTCTTCCTGCCATTCACTGAAAGCCCAGTACACTGATGAAGTTCATGCAACAACTCTTTAAGGGCCATGGTAGAAGCTATGGCACCCTTCATGAAAACCATCAAATCATCAGCAAAGCATAGATGGGTCACGATAGGGTTCTTGCACCTAGGATGGAGCTGAAAAGTACCACAACTATGCTTCCTAAGGAGGAGGACAACAAAAACCTCCATCACCATCACAAAGAGATAAGGGGATATGGGACACCCCTGTCTGAGCCCCCTTTTCCCTCCAAAATACCCATTGGCAGCACCATTGACAACCACAGAAAACTTAGGAGTTGTGATACATACCTCGATCCAATGGACAAATCTATCAGGTACGCCAAACTTCTTAAGAATTTTGAGAAGAAAGCTCCACCTAACAGTATCATAGGCCTTTTGCAAGTCTATCTTAACAGTGCACCTAGGCTGGCCATCCTTCCTACCATAAGCCCTCACAAGCTCATGGACAAGCGTAATATTATCTTCAATGGATCTCCCTGAGATAAAAGCTGATTGATCTCACTGACTAAGGTCTTAATTACACTCTTGAGCCTCACAGTTAAGATCTTAGTGATAGTTTTATAGATAACATTACAGCAAGCAATAGGTCTAAAATCAGACATGGTATTCACATTAGGAACTTTTGGAACCAGAGATAAAAGAGTAGCATTCACCTCACCCAACAACTTCCCTGACTTAAAGAAGCTTAGGATAGCTCTAGTGAAATCATCACCCACCACAGACCAGCATCTCTTGAAGAAATAAGAAGAAAACCCATCAGGACCAGGAGCTTTGTCAGAACCAATTGTAGAGAGAGCAAAAGTAACTTCATCTATAGTCACTGGAGCCACAAGGACCTGCTCATCACAAGGAGAAAGAGAATTAGCAAAAGAAAAAGAGTCAAGAATTTCATCCTCTCCCTCCCCTCCATCCTCCTGACCAAAGAAAGACCTATAGAATGAGACACATTCATCAACCACAAGCTGCTGCTCCTCCAACACCACCCCCTCACTGTTGGTAATCTTGGAGATACTATTCCTAGCCCTTCTCTCTTTAATAGTATGATGAATGAACTTAGTATTGCTATCATCCTCAGTTAACCATTGGATTCTAGCTTTCTGCCTCAAGCTGGAAGCCTCAACACCAACCAAATGAGAGAGATCAGAAACAACTTGCCTCTCAATTCTCCTAACCTCAACATTTTGTGGACAAGAGTGAAGCTGCTCCTGCACTTCCTTCACCACCCTCCTAGCCTCAGAAACTTTACCAGAAACATTCAAATAATTGGCAACCTTCCATTGAACAAGTCTAGCCTTAACCCTCTTTAATTTAGAGACAAGCTGAAACATTAGAGTGCCCTGAATCTTCCTTCCCCACTCCTCCTTCACAAGATCAAGGAAGCCAGGCTCATCACACCAAAAATTGAAGAACTTGAAAGGTCTCCTCCCAATACAAACCACATCCTCTAGAGATAAGATAGCAGGGGAGTGATCCACCATCCCAGGAGGGAGGAAGCACACTCTAGAAGCAGGGAAGAGGCTCAGCCAATCAACATTAATCAGAACTATGTCTAATTTACAGTATACACTTGCACTCCCCTCTTGTAATTTGTTCCAAGTATATTGGCAGCCAGTATAAGGACAATCTCAGTATAAAAAACACAAGCAGCAAAATCAGCATAGGTTCCAAACCCCACAGGATCACCACCCACCTTCTCATCAGCCTTGAGAATTGAGTTAAAATCCCCCATAAAAGACCAAGGCCCAGGAAATATTCTAACCAAAAGTTCAAAAGCATCTTATTAGGGGGCAGGTGTTTTGGACTATGAAGACCCCACATGACTGCTCTTGGTGTTGGAGGAAAATTCTTGCTGGTAGGACCAAGGCTCATGAGCTTATGATTCATATAATAGGGAATGGAGCAGATACCTTGTTCTGGATTGATCATTGGCATCCCCTTGGGGTGTTATATGAGTATTTTGAGGAGCATTTCAGATATAGCTCTTACCTTCACCTGAATACTAAAGTTGTTGATTTTCGTAGGGAGGGTGAGTGGTATGTTCCTGAATTCCTTTTTTATGAGCTTAGTGAAGTGTTCTCTAGGCTTCATGATGTTGCTGTAAATGGTGGAACTAAGGACAGGACAGTCCGGAGGGTAAGCTCAAATGGTGATTACTCCCTGAAGGAGACTTGTGAAGCTTTAAGGCCTAAGGGTCAGGTTGCTGCTTGGCAGCCCTTGTTATGGTCCTCTCAATGTGTGCCCAAGCATTGCTTTATTGCTTGGCTTGCTGTCAATAGGGGTCTGAAAACCAGGGACAAATTAAGCTCTTGGGGCATGCAGGTTGATACTGCTTGTGGCATTTGTGGGTTGAGCATTGAAACTGACACTCATCTGTTTGCTAGCTCTTGTTTCTCTCAGGAGCTTTGGCATATTCTTATTGAGAGGCTTGGTTTTCTTTGGAATGGTTTTAGCACCTTTGAGGATGTGATCCATTGGTGTGTTGTGCATTTTCGTGGGGAGTCCATTTTGGCCAGGATTGGGAAGATGGTTTTTAATGCTGCTGTTTACCACATATGGTTGGAGAGAAATAACAGAGTTTTCAGGCACAAATCTCTTACCCCTACTAGAGTGAGTAATCTTATTTGGGATGAAGTCAGAATTAAAGCAGCTGCTTGGAAAGGGAGGTTGGAGGACAATGTGCAAAACTTGGTTGTTGTTGATAGACTCAATCTTAATGTTGCCTTATCTAAGCCTCATTTCAGGGGTCATAAATGACTCCCCCCTCCTCTAGGTTGGGTTATTGTTAACACAGATGGGTCACTTGATGTTGATTCAGCAGGGTTTGGTGCTATTGTGAGAGATGACTCTGGGGCTGCAGTGATTATGGGTGTTGCTGCTGCTGATCCTTCTACTGTTCTGGTCCATGAATTGCAGGGGGTGGAGTTGGGCCTTACTTTAGCCAAGCAGTTGAACTGTCAATATGTTTGGGTTGCCACTGATTCTATGTCTGCGGTCTCTTTGCTATCTGACTTTGAGAAGCTGCCTCCTTGGACAGCTTGGCCTTTGTGGATGAATATAAAGAAGATTTGGGCTGGGTTCAAGGGTTGTACTGTGAAGCATGTGGTTAGGGAAGTAAACCAATGTGCTGACTTCCTAGCCGAAGTGAAGCCTCCTGTTCAGCTGGTGTTTGATGCTGATAGTATGCCTATGGAGCTAAGGAAGATTGTTAAAGAAGACAGAGATGGTCGTATTAGATTAAGGAAGTTTTGGCCTTAAGTGTCTGGTTTTTGGTTTTGCTTTTATGCTTTGTTGCTTTAGTTTCTGTGTTGCTTTTTAGCTTTGTCTTCTTTGTTTAGGGTATGGCCCTTTAAACCTAGCTCATCAATGCAAAAAAAAAAAAAATCTTCCTACCAAAAGCCTCATCTCCTGCCACAAGTCACACCTCTGGGTTCTAGTGTAATACCCATACACAACAACAAGCATAAACACCTTTGAATCAAAAGTAACAACTCTCATAGCCAAGATTTGAGCAGAACAAAACAGAATGCTAATGCTCAGCATATTAGCATCCCAACCAACCCAAATCCAACCACAAACTCCAGCTGAATAATTGTCCATATACTCCCAGAAAGGATTTATAGACCTCTGAACAGCCAACTTATTCACCTCAACAACTTTAGTTTCAACTAACCCACACAAACACGACTTATTAATCCTAGTGAGGTATTTGACCTCTCTTATTCTGTGAGGACCATTGAGGCCTCTCACATTCCAGCATCCTAAGTTAACCATTTAAAATCCTTAATGGTTTCCTAAGACTGCCTCCTGGCACCCCGGAGCTCAGACCCTTCTTATCAAAAATAGCTATTGCATTAGCTACACTATCAACTTGACCACCCTGCTGAATCACCTCATGGTCAATCTCTTCAGACTCCTGCCCTATATGGTCCTTCTCAGAGCCAGAGCTATCATCCCTCTCCATAGAACTCTCATGGCCCTCCTCAGCTTCAAATGTTTCATACCCCCTTTACTCTTCCTCTTGACAACTGGGGTCCAACCTTCCTCCCCCATATTAATATTACCACCAGAAGAGCTTTGGCCAGGACCAGCAACCTGAGCCTCACCCACATCCATCTGATCCTCCTCCATCATAGAGCTACTAAGTACAGAATATCTAGAGCCCTGCTGACACCCCAAAGCCAAGGACTTCTGAGAAGAACTCTTCTCACCCGCAAACAATGCACCCATCTTACCAGTGGAACCAGCAACCACATCTCTTTCCAAAGAACCAATTGACTGAGATTGTCCCTGACCAGTGGAGGGCCTAACAGGGGTCTTCTCACTAGCATTTGGTCGAGCAGGTGGAGCACCATTCCTTTTCCTTTGATCATTCCTTCTAGCAGGCACCTGCTGAGCCTCCTCAGGCCTGGTAACATAGGGACATCTACTAAGAATATGACCAAACTCATTATAGCCAGAGCAATAGTAGGTTTCCATAGATATTCTACTCTAACCAAACCCATAACACTACCATCAACAACCAAAGGAATTTAAGTAGGATATAAGCAATCCTTCCCCACCTCAATACAAACTCTAGCATAAGACATTCTAGTTTTCCTTTCAGTAGGCTGATCCAACATAATAGGCTTACCAAGAGCACTAGCAATTCGAGCTATACCCTTTGGATTCCAAAACAATGAGGGAACATTTCTAAAGCAGACCCAAATAGGAATAGTGGCTAAATTTTGCATCTCATTCTCAATAAAAGGAGTCTGTGGACGAGTGATAAACAAATGATTCATAATCAACATAGGTTCATGATCTAATGCCCTTTCTCTATCATCATCAAGTGAAAACTTCATGAAAAACAGAGACTCACCATGAAGAGTAACATTCAACTCACCCTTAGGCTGCCATGTCTTAATCAAAGCATTTAAAACAACAGGTTAAGATAACCTCTTACCTACAAAAGACCCAACAAGAAGAGATTCACACTCCTTTCGCTCAGCTTCGAAATCTGCAACAGAGAGATGCACAGAAGCCTTCCCATCCAGAACAGTGGGGGTAGTGTATAAGAGAGGAGTACGAACAACAGCCTTCTTGCGTAGAAAGAGAGATGCCCAGTCAGAAGGGCAAGAGGAAGAATCACCAGCCTCAGAATCGAACGACCTCTTCCCACCATCACCACTCTGTTTCGCAGAGGTTCCAGCCACCAAAGGGACTGAATTCTCTACACCAGAGGTAGGGGAAGAACCTTCGCCTCCTTCCTTTCCAACATACACTCTCAAAAGAGATGATGTCGGAAGAAAGGAAGCTATCGAACAAAAAACAAGAGAGACGGCCAATGACCGCCGCCCCAAATTGCCGGAAAGTTGCGTGAAAAAGAACCCTAGAAAAATCGCGCCTCTCGGCTCTTTCTCTCTCCTCTTTACAGTTTTATCAATCTACATTCTTGAGTTCGACGAATTGTACGAGTTGTCATTTTTTTCATCCAATATGTTTCATATGTCCTAAAAATCCATTCCATATGACGTGAGGAGGGAGAAAGTGACATTTTTTCTAGGATTTTCCTAGGGTTTTCTGATCGGAAACTTGCTGGTTTGGTGTCTTTCCGATCATGAAAGATCTTCATCAAGGCAAAGAATCAGTTCTGCATGATGGAAGGGAGATAGGAGAGGGAAGGTTCTTGCTGGTTGGTAATCGGTTACCTAGTGAAGATGAGGAAGACGACATGGAGGAGGAAAACTCGAGGGAAGTTCAGGCCGATCAACGAAACACAGAAACAACAGCTCCCGGTTCAATTGGTTTAACGTTTCAAGCAACAACAACACAAACCAACTCAAACTTGAGGGGAGAGAAGGAGTCGGGTGGTGCGACCTTCTAGGGTTTTTATTGTCTTTTCTTTTAAGACAACTTTGGTGGCTGTTGCCTTCCTCTTTTCTTGGATCAGAGGCGGCTCTAGCTTTCTGGTCCTATTTCTGTTTGTTATTCTGGTAGCTCCTGATCTAAGAGCTGATTCTCCTTGGAGGTTATGCTCTTGGTGAAGGGGGCGAAGGTCCTTCTCTCTTCTGATGATGATGTTTCTTCATCCTCTGAACTGGGTGATTTAGCTCCAAAACATCAGATTAATGAGAAGGAACCGGTGGTTACTGCAAAGTCTCTTTTGGATAAGGACAGAGGTGCTTCCCGAGTGGTTTGTGGATCTCATCTGCCTCTGCTAGGGAAGGCTACTGCTATGGAAGGTGTGAAGTTCTCTTCAGCTCCAGATCTTTCACTTTTGGTTAATGAAGGTTTGGATAGTGCTCATGAGTTACCCAAGAAGAGTTCTGCTGATTCTTCTTCTCGTGGTGCTACAAAATGGGCTGGTTTGAATGCCTCTCTCCTTTACCCCTCCTGTTGATTTGAATGGAAAACTTGTGGCTCGTGTTATGGGTTCTGCTCGATCTCATTTGGAGCACTTAAAAGAATGTGAAAACTGGATTGTGGGTAATTTTGTTGGTGGTAGAGTTTCTTATGGTTATACTACTGCTACTCTGTTGCGAATTTGGAAACCTAAGGGTCATGTTCAATTTACTTTATATGGTGATTCCATTTTCACTATTAGAGCTGATCTTGAAGAAGATAGAGAACTTATTTTGAGTCATGAATCTATTTATGTGGCTAGTAAGTTGTTTATTACTAGGAAATGGCACCCTGGAATTGAGAAGGATGTGAATCATCTCACTTCTGTACCTATATGGATTATCTTGAAGGATCTTCCTACTTCTTTATGGTATGAGGAGGGCATAGCTCTTGTTGCTAGTTTTGTAGGTGTTCCCCTATTTGTGGATGGTCCAACAACATCCAAAGCTAGGATGTCCTATGCTAGAATGTGTTGAGATTGAGGTGGACAAGGATCTCCCTAACCACATTCTTGTTCTTATGGATAATGATGAAGAGGTGGTTGTTAGAGTTGAGTATGTCTGGAAACCTCTCTTTTGTTCTTCCTGTAAGTTGTTAGGCCGTATTACTTCTAAATGTCCTAAGGCTATGCCTAAGCCTAAACAAGTTTGGGTGGCCAAACAGAACCAACCTAATAAGGTTGGCACTAGTGCTATGCCCCCTGTTGATGCTTCTGCTGGTGACAAGAGTGTTGAGTGTGGGTTACAGCAAACATCTCCTGTTGCTGATGATGAGGGGTGGACAGAGGTTAAGAGGAAGAATTCTCTTAAAAGGAAAGATCAGGACAGGGATAAGGGTAATTCTTTGAGTGGTTCTCAATCTTTTACTGATGTGTATGCAGCAGGGCCGGCCCTGAGATTTTGGTGGCCCGAAGCGACTTTTTAAAATGAGGCCCTCGTAAAAGCTTGTGCAAAATTTTTCAAATTATTTTTCCGAACGGTATTTCGCAAAAGATATAAGATTATCGCTTAACAATTGGTATTTTACAAAAATCGATTGCCGCCACTAAAATTGTTAACTTTCTCGAAGACAATAATAATCATAATGTGTGCAAATAAATAGTTAAGGGATCTATAGATTTATTACGCGTTTGTTTGACTTGTCTTTCATTCGTAGGATTATCTTACGTATAGTTCAGTGTTTGTTGTATATAGTGTGTGCAAACGCCGCTTTCAGGCATATCTCTGTAGGAAAGTTCCATGTTGCAAGCCTTCACACTTTTAGCATCACAGTGATAAAAAATAATGTTATGTAGTTCTTAACAATATATATTTCATAAATATGTGTGCGCGTGCACATGCGTGTAGGCACGTATGTATATAATTTTTAAATTTTTTACATAGAGTTCAAAATTTATCACATTCAGTATAATATAGACATACCATAAAATTTATGCTTCTAAAAAGGCATACCACGATGAGCCATGTCAAACGTCAAAATACGGATGAGCTAATTGAATTTTTCATATTTTGGATAGTATTTTTCTATAACTGAGAACTTTTCAGCCCCGTCAATCAAAACTTCTTGTTACGCCACTGCCATAAATATATGTATGAAATTACATCGTGAAGAGTCTTATAACTTATCATAATCATAGATATTTTTAAGCCCAAAAAAACATATAAAGACCGATATTTTGAATCTATAATATTGAGTCTATTTCCAATGAGAATAGAAGATCTCCATATATTTTGTATATAAGATTTTGATTATTTATAAACAATTATGTACGTAAGAATATCATAGAGAGGGATTAGGATTAATAACGGAAGAAAATCAAGATAAATTTGATGAACAGAGAAGTGCCAAAAGTAAGATTGATTGATGAATAGAGAAGTGCCGAGTATGGATTGTTGAGATAGGAGAGGGGAATTACCATTGGGCGGGGCCCACTCTTTCACTCAACAAAGTGGGCCCACTGTTAAGTTATATCCGTTAGTTGCTGGGGTTACTTCTTATTGTTTTGTTACCCAACGACTGAGCCTTCCATTTGGGCTAAAACCACAAAAATTCTAGGGGCATCTCACCAAAGTTGTGGCCCCCTAAATTTGGTGGCCCAAAGCGAGGCTTTGCTCGCTTTGGGCCAGGACCGCCCCTGGTATGCAGGTAAGGAGGCTGTTCCTCTTGGTTTGGGTTTGTCTGAGGATACTTCCGAGGACATGATTAATGCCCAATCTTTCTAGTCTAAAAAGGGGGCAGTGGTGGATTGTAGTGGTAGTTCTATTGTTCCCTATGACAATAAACCAGTTGCTACTAATGTGAAGACTTTTGAGGCAAAGATTTTGGAGGGTGTGAAAGGCCCTAAGGTGAAGAAATTTACCTGTAATAATTCTCATGTTTAGTGTTGGCTGTTGGAATGTAAGGGGCATGAACTCCCCCCATAAGTTGAGTGAGGTTACAAAGCTTATTAAGAAGAATAATTTGGGTATTTGTGGTTTGATTGAGACTCAAGTTGCTATTGGTAATAAAGAGGCTGTTAGAAGAAGAATTATGCCTTCTTGGAGTTGGCTTCATAACTATGATAGTTCAGATGGTGGTAGAATGTGGGTTTTATGGGATCCTGGTCTTGTTTCCTTTAGTAAGGTGGGTGAATCAGATCAAATGATTACTGTCCTTGCTTCTTTAAGATATGGGAGGTGTTTTCTCTTGTGTTTTGTTTATGCTAGCTATAAGGGAATGCAGAGGAGGGCTCTTTGGCAAGAGATTTGTGGTCTTGCTCAGAGTTATACTCTTCCCTGGCTTGTGTTGGGAGATTTTAATGTGGTCTTGGAGGCTAGAGATCAAATGGGTGGTGTTGTGGCAAAACAACAAAATGTGTTTGATTTCAAGGAATGCCTTGATGAGAGCAGGCTTTTTGATTGCCCTTTTGCTGGGTGTCATTTTACTTGGACCAATAAACAGATTGGTCAGGGAGCTATAGCAAAAAAGCTTGATAGAGCTCTGGTTAACATTGAGTGGATTGAGGCTTGTACCAATGCTAAGGCTGAATTTCTTAATATGGGAATATCAGATCTCACCTTGTATTGTTTCCCTTTTTGAGCTTGCTAATGTTGGTCCTAGACCTTTCAAGTTTTTCTATTGTTGGACTGAGGAAGAGGGGTTCTATAAGATAGTCGAGAAGGCTTGGGATATGGAGGTCTTGGGTACTCCTATGTTTAGATTGGTTACTAAACTTAAGAGGGTGAAATCTTGTTTAAAGGACTGGCAGAGGGATACGTTTTCTAACTTCTCCTCTCAAGTTCAGGTAGCCAGAGCCACTCTTGATGCTATTCAGTCAGAGTTGAGGGTTAAACCTCTTTGTGCTGATACGAGAAGAAGGGAAAAGGTGGCTGTGGATGATTTTTGCTTCAAATCCCAAATGGAGGAATCTATGTTAAAGCAAAAGTCAAGAGTCCAATATGTGGATTTGGGGGACAGCAACACTAAATTTTTTCACAACTCTCTTAATGAGAGGAGAAGTAGGAATAATATTCCTTTCCTTGAGAGTAGGGAGGGGATCAAGCTACCAAAGGCTAAAGAAGTTGCTGATGAATGTGTTAATTATTATTAGGAGATGTTTGGTTCTTCTAGTTATACTGTGGAGGGTGGAGTGTCTCTTTGTGATGATATTCAGTTTGGTACTAAGGTTTCTGTGGAGCAAGCTTCTGATCTTAGCAAAATGGTCTCTAAGGAGGACATTGTTTATGCTCTTTCTACCATTAGTTCTGATAAGTCCCCTGGTCCTTATGGATTCTCCTCCCATTTTTTTAAAGCTTGTTGGAAGATTGTTGGAGATGATGTTGTTAGTGCTATTTCTAGATTCTTCTCTTCTGGGAAGTTGCTTGGGGAGATGAACTCTACTCTGGTTACCTTGGTTCCCAAGATTCCTTCTGCCTCTAAGGTTCATGAGTTTAGACCCATTGCTTGCTGCAATGTGGTGTATAAATGTATCTCTAAAATTCTTACTTTAAGAATGAGAGGGATCATTGGAAATTTGTTGAGCTCTTGCCAATCTGCTTTCATTCCTGGTAGGGTCATTCAAGATAATATCCTCCTTGCTCATGAGCTAACCAGGAATTATCATAAGGGGAAGGGGTCTTCAAGATGTGCTATCAAAATTGATTTACAGAAGGCCCATGATACTGTGGAATGGGAGGCTCTGAGGAAAACCATGGAGCTCTTTGGATTTCCTCCTCTTTTCTTGAGTTGGGTTTTTGCTTGTGTGACTACTCATAAGTATTCCATTATGGTGAATGGCAGCTCTTATGGTTATTTTGAAGGGAAGAGGGGTATTAGACAGGTTGTCCCATGTCTCCTTTTCTTTTTGTGCTTTGAATGGAGGTTCTCAATGTTCTTCTCTTGAAGAAAGTGCAGGAGGGTGGTATTCATCTTCATCCTAGATGTTTTAATCCTCTTATAACTCACTTGTGTTTTGCAGATGATTTTCTTGTTTTCATTAAAGGGGATGTTCACTCAGCTGTGGGTTTACATTAGGTCTTGGAGGAATTCCATGTTTGTATTGGCCTTAGAGTAGACCAACTTAAGAGCTCCATTTTTGCTGCTGGAGTGGATTCTGACACTCTTTGTTTGATTAAAACTGCTCTTGGGTTTGATTGTAGTCCTCTTTCAGTAAGGTATCTTGGGGTGCCTCTCATCACCACTAGACTCAAGTACACTGACTGTTTGCCACTTATTGATGGACTTTTGGCTAGAGTTAAATCTTGGAAATTAAAATTCCTTCCTTATGCTGGTAGGCTTACAATGATTTCCTCTGTTCTTTATGGTATGGTTCAGTTCTGGTTTTCTGTTTTGTGCTACCTATGAAATGTAGGGTTTTGTGTATCCTATACACTAACTAGTGTTGTGAGCGGAATCTCAAACATCACATGTTTAACACTAGATTGCCCAGGATCGTTATGCATAAACTAATCAATGAACTAGAGAGGGATAAATACCTTAACGCGTTTTTCCCTCGAACCATTCCAATCGCATGCAAAGATCGAGAGCTCCAACTGTAGCTCCTCTACTTGAGACACCGAGTGAATAGACTTGATCTCCCTTCCTTTCAGACTGCTAGGACTTACTAGAAGGTTGAGAAGAACTCTTCTTCTTGACTAGATTGATAGAACGGGAGCTTTTTCTCTATATTCCTCTCTCTCCAATAGCTGTATATTCAGAGAGAGAGAGAGCTGTATATTTTTCCTTAGAGAAAAATCCACACCTTTTCTGTTCTCAACTGACCCAATATATAGACAAACCCTAATTAGAATCTCATTCAGATTAGGTTTTCTATTTTCTGGGTCACAGAAAAGATAATTACCAAAATACCCTTTTTGGGGTATTTTGATAATCCCCTTAAGTGTGGTCGGCCAGGGCAGCCCACCATGGGCCTTATATGGCCGGCCCACTTACTCTGGTCGGCCATCTCATGGCCGGCCCTAAGAGCCTTCCTTCTATCTTGTCCCGAATCTCCATTCGGACCCTTTCGGCCTTTCCAGTTGAATCCCATCCAACTTTAGCCAGTTCCCGTCTAGTCAATTCTCTCCGATCAAGCTACCACTCTTATGTGTAACCCGTTGTAGGATCCGGTCTATGTTAGCCGCGAATCAACTCCTTGATCCGACGATCGTAGTTGGCTTCTAGGAAAGCATTACGACCCCTAATTGGACCGGACTGGATGATCTTTACGTGTGGTCATCGTTATCCTAACTGACAAATTGATCGCATTGCCACCTTGGTCGAAGGACACTCCTTCGGAAGGACATCTCCTTCAGACCGAACAGATAAATCCTTCAGTCTCCCACTTGTACTTAGAACAAGTGCAATGCTCGATTCCTATGTCGCTTAGTATCTCATCTGATACGTCACACCGTTCAGACTTTCTTGATCCAGAGAACAACTGTCAATTCAAATGATTAACTCTTAATCCATTTGAGTGTGGCCACACATTTTCCAGTTGCTTCTCCTCAAGTGGCCCGGAGATACTTATTCCTAACTTAATAGGAGGACATCATCCAGTCTTGTACTCCCACTTAACTTCATGTCTATCCTGTCTCCCCCAGTATGCTGCCTTTATAACCTCCTTTTACGGCGCGGCGTTTGACAGTACCAAAGTTCGACATTCCTTACATAAGATGAGTGGAGCACTCATGTTTACGGAATCTCTCCAATCTTGCCTATGAGAGTTTGTGATGCTTTTTCAACTCCTTGAAAAACTCTCATCTTTGGGTTATCCAGTGTAGATTCCCCAATCTACACCCATGTAATTGACTTAAATACCATATTCCTATAGCCCATGGAACTGCGCTATCAGTCAATTCCCATGCTAGTCTTCTTAAGTCATTGTTGTCCATGCAATGACCTGGACTAGGGACTCAAGAATCTATTCCATGTTCACTTAGTAGGGTTCCATTTACCATATCACGTATCTGATAAACCTACCTGGAATTCCTCATTATTTTTGGACTGTCATTAAACACTAAACCATGATTTAACGACGAAATAATTAACTTATTTCTGATAATAAGAGTTTGTAAATCTTGAGCCTTCCCGTGTAACTCCTTACACCCCCAAGTTTACTAGTCTAAGCTTTTCAGGAAAGCTTAATGCCTATGACCTTAGTATTACCACCATACTTAGTCAAGGTGACAGTTTAGTTAATAGATCAAATCTATATGGATTTTGCTTGTTATCATCCGATGATAATCTTCAGTATCGCCATACCGAATTAAAACTTCTCAAGTTTTAACTACTTTCTTTTATTTGTAAAGTTTGTAACAGACTCTGCCTGGAACCCTTCCAGCTTACTGTTCTTCCAAGTCAAGATTGTCATCTTATTCTGGAAGTTTGCAACATATGACTTTTCAACCTTTTATTTTCATACCGAGATCAGACAAGTTCTTCTCAAGTACATTGTGTTATCCAGATCAGCTTATCTGGATTTGATTGGTGACGACCATAAATACTCCAAGTATTTTGTGACGTCGAGGTGAATGCTAATCATGTCCCACATGACCGATCTTATGCCTTTTGCATAACCATCTTTCTCATGCGTGCTTGCTCATCAGAATCCTTCAGATTCTAAATCTTGCTAAGTTGTGTGCCATGAGACTTGGGTAGAAATACTCCGTTTGAGTGTTTCACATTGGACTTTTCAAGACCTTTTCTTGAACAAGTCTTATCACCTTCTCGATCTATCTCCATAGATCTTTGGTGCCCAAAAGCATTTCACCTTTATGTGGTCCTTTTATTGAGTCAGTTCTAAAATGTTTTCAGCATCAGAATGTTGTTCTCAATCTCTAGTATGTCGTCTACATACTGGACCAAAGAAAACTGGGTCACTCCCACTAACCTTCTTGAACTTCTTAAATTCAAGATTTCTCTTCATTCCCAAAGAAAACAACTCTTGCATTCTTTGCTGAATCGAAGATTTCAACTCCTACTTGCTCGCTTTAATCCCTTGATGGATTTTGAAGCTTGCATTCTCACTAGCTTTAGAAGAGTTAACTTCCTCCTGAATGAGTCATGTACACATTCCTTTGCTAGTAATAGATCATTATGGTCATGCTCTGGGAAACACCAATGTTTCCCTCCTTGTCTGTTTTTCACTTTGAAAAACCTATTTGATCTTAACAGGAACCCTTCCTTTAAGCAAAATAGACCAAGTTCCAAACTTGATTTCAGACATGGACAGACATGGATACCATTCTGATCATATGCCTCCAAGCCATGTTTCGGAGCGATTCCGTCACAGCTAGCTCATTTTCTTCTTCAGCCGGATCCCTATCCTCTGAGACAGATTTATGAGCTTTCAAGGTCTATAAGGGGTTTGAACAACTTTGAGATGCTCTCAACTCCTTGAGAGTTCTCCTGCGAATCACATTCGCTCTGCGCGGGAGGATCTCCGAGATCTACCATCTCTTCCTCTCTTTCCTTTTCTATCGGCTCAGAATAGTTAAGAATCGCGACTTCTGACATCGGTACAACGGTGTCAGTTTGTTGCTCAGATCGAATTTCTTCGATATCTAATATTTCTCCCACTTGTCTTCTTGAAATAACTCTTATTTCAAGGAAGACACCACCACGAGCAACAACCACCTTGTTCTCTGATTGCTTGTGGAAGAATCCCCAATATTTATTTATCCCATAAATAAATATTCTTTCTTGATATGCAAACTTGGTTCTCGGAAACCATTTACGTTTCATATCTATAGACCTTCAGAAAAGACCACTTTTGGAACTTCCAAACCCATACTCTTATGGTCTCTTTTCAGCTTTTGACGGAATATGGTTAGCTAGGAAGAACGACCGTGTTTGAGAATATATCCTAGAAAGTGTTCGGAAGATTGTCCTTAACCCATCACATATCGACTCATGTCTCACATGTTCGATTACTCCCACTAGATTCGTCATCCATATGATGTGTTTGTGGAGCAAGGTGAGAAACTATTTCTCAACTTATTTTGATGGTCATCAAATTTCTGATTCAAATATTCATCATCTCGATCCAATCGAATGACTTATATTTTCGTCAAGTGGATTCAGGTTGACTCTAGTTAGTGTACCAATAGTTTTACGTACATCTGTATGTACAAAAACTATTAGTTTACTAGCCCTTTCTCCCTTTCTAAAAGGCGATTTTGTCAAATGGCCACGTTGAACAAAATTCACATGTGTCGTATGATTCAAAATCATTAGACTTAGAAATCCATACCATTGGATCTTCTTCATGTGTTTTATGTCAATTTGACCAATGACAAAACATGAGTTGACCTCTCCGAATCCTTTGATTATAGCCTATCGTATCATTGTTAATGCTCTTGGTTCTCTAAGAACCTTTCGTTAATTTAGCACTATATTAAAACATCTGATGTTTCTAGAAGAACATAATAACTCTTATTAAGTTCTACCTAGATTAGTGTCTAAAAGAAGACTTTGATCCCTTTCAGCATCCTTAGCAACTCTTGCTTCTGCTCCCTCTTGGATCCTCTCTTCTTTCAGTCAAGTATGTTATTTCCACGAAGGAAATCTACAAAACTTGCTAGATTATCTTAATTAACAAAGATACAAGAATCGGAATTCATAATTCCTTTTCTTTCGTCTTCCAGGTACTCAAGGTAGTTTCCTTGAATGGCCTAGCCAAATTTTACATCGACCCTTTTAACCTTTTGAATCATAAGAACTCTTTTTATATTCTTTCGGTAGCTGAATCTTAAGAACGTTTCTTAGATTCACTTTTCCTCAATGTGCTTTTCAAGACGACTTTCTTAGAGGCACCATCCTCTCCATTCACGACTTCTAGTGGAACTCTTCCTTTAGTTGTCGAATGGTTGTGCACACATCCATATCATTAATCCCTACGTGAGAGAAGAATTTTATGGATGTTCACAAAAGACTTTGGATAATCATATCCTCAGTCGTCTGAAGAACCAATGAACATTAGGAATGAGATATTCTCGGACGTTTTCTTTATTTCGAATTCGAGAACGCTTCTCGGATTCCTTTCCAATCATGAAAATAATTTTCGTTTAATTCCTTCTGAAGGAATGAACGAAGGTTGGAAAACTATTTTCTAATAGTCATATATCCTCTACTTTTAAAAGAAAATAAAACAAAATCCTAAAACTTATTATCATTGCAAAAACAGTTTTTGCCATATTATTCAATGAAAAGCGTCCCCCTTTGAATAATACGATTCCAAGACCCCATTCCTGTGAAGTTAAGCGTACTTTGGCACTGCCCTTAACTTCACCCTCCTGGGTGAGTAACTCCTTACTGATCATATCTCATATGACTCTTGGTTGATGAATAACACTTATGTGTTCAATTCATCCTTTTGGCTCGAAATCCAAAACCCTTTTGCTGACTCGTTGAGAATAACCATTTAGACATGTAGACCTCTTCATAGGTCTACCCGTATTGTCCCGAGGTAAAAGATGGGACCCTGCTTTGGCATGACCCACCATCGATGAACAAGGGCGCAACAGGTGTCTTAATCTGGGTAGGCATTACTCAAAATTCTTTTTGGGGACTCTTACGTTTTTGTTTGCATGCATTACTGTGAACTCTAACATAATCATACACCACACAAAACGTAAATAAGTAAATGCGTGCGAGAAAATAAATCAAGCAGACATGATCCTAGTATGGCCCCTAACCTAAAAGATCTAATCTTCTTAGGTTCTTTGCTTGTTTTACCTCCGTTCGCCTGGATCTCCATCCTCGAACATCCATTGAATTCTCCCACTCGAACCACGATCTCATCCTTTGGCTCTTCAATGGACTCTATTGTACCCTTAACTCTAATTACAAGACTCAACGATTCGCAGATCGTATAAAACTTGAAATTAAATTAAATACATCGGGCACCCATCCGTGCTTAAAAACAAAATAGAACAATTCTATGGCCATACTAGAATCCGCATTCACATCCATACATACATAATAATATGACATTCATAAAATACCCAAGTATGTATGAGATTCGCTTCCTTAGGTCGAATCTAGGTTTGCTATGTTCTAGATAGCTTTTCGGGAGATACTACCGACATCTCTATGTCTAACGTGCCTTAAGTCCAACTAATGGCTCGTTTCGGTTTTATCCTAAAAGATTTTGAAATCGTTTTGGAAAAACTCCGATTCAGGCTTTGGTTGGTCCGGGTCGCTTTCGGGAAAATATGGTCAAAGTCGGAAAAAGAAAATAGAAACCTCCCACTTAAGTCAAGGCCCAAAAGACCCGAGTCTAACTCCAAAGACTTAAGTCAAACTTGGTCAAGGAACCCTTTGACTAGACCCAGTCAAGTCACTGTCAAGGTCCGAACCACGGTCGGACCCGGATTGGCACGTTCCAGACCGTGCCAAGTCCCTCGGGTGGACGCGTCCTGGCCCTAGGCCAGACGCTTCCCAGCCCAACAGACGCGTCCTAGACGCTCGCCCAAGCATATGCTTCTCGGACTCCCAGTCCGAGACAGCTACTGGTCTCATCAGACGCGTCCCAGACGCGCTCTGGAAGGAACAGCCCCGGTCGCGTTCGGATTCTCAATCCGAGACGCGTCCGGACTTCTCTGTGGTCGCGTCCTGAAGACGCGTCCTCAGGTGCCTGACGCGGATCTTCCGGGATCCCTGTCCGAGACGCTCTCGGACGCGTCTTTCTGTCCGAGAAAAGCTCGGACGCGTCCTTATCCGAGATGCTCTCGGATTCCCAGTCCGGGAAGGACTGGGACGCGTCCTGAGCGTCCGCGACTGGCCAGACGCGTCCTGGGACGCGTGCTGGTCAGTCCGGCTCCTGGACATCACCATCTTTTCTTCCAATTTTCAAAATTTTCCAACTTTTTGCTGCTGTTTTGATGAATCTTCATCCAAAAACCAGCAATTTGAAAACTCTTTTCAAAAACCATCCTCTTTAAAATTTTCTTTTGAAAACTCTTTTCGAAAACTCAAAATTTTAAAGTCCTCCCATTGAAACTCTTTCAATTTTCTATCTGATTAAGTCTAAATCCAATTAAACTAATCGATTTCATGTCTAAATCCCTAGTTAAACATAAAATCATCTAATCAATCAAGCTCGAATCTAATTCGACTAGTCAGAGATAGTTTCATGCAACCGGCTCGTGATGCCACTGTAGGGGTTTGTGTATCCTATACACTAACTAGTGTTGTAAGCGGAATCTCAAACATCACATGTTTAACACTAGATTGCCCAGGATCGTTATGCATAAACTAATCAATGAACTAGAGAGGGATAAATACCTTAACGCGTTTTTCCCTCGAACCATTCCAATCGCATGCAAAGATCGAGAGCTCCAACTGTAGCTCCTCTACTTGAGACACCGAGTGAATAGACTTGATCTCCCTTCCTTTCAGACTGCTAGGACTTACTAGAAGGTTGAGAAGAACTCTTCTTCTTGACTAGATTGATAGAACGGGAGCTTTTTCTCTATATTCCTCTCTCTCCAATAGCTGTATATTCAGAGAGAGAGAGCTGTATATTTTTCCTTAGAGAAAAATCCACACCTTTTCTGTTCTCAACTGACCCAATATATAGACAAACCCTAATTAGAATCTCATTCAGATTAGGTTTTCTATTTTCTGGGTCACAGAAAAGATAATTACCAAAATACCCTTTTTGGGGTATTTTGATAATCCCCTTAAGTGTGGCCGGCCAGGGCAGCCCACCATGGGGCTTATATGGCCGGCCCACTTACTCTGGTCGGCCATCTCATGGCCGGCCCTAAGAGCGTTCCTTCTATCTTGTCCCGAATCTCCATTCGGACCCTTTCGGCCTTTCCAGTTGAATCCCATCCAACTTTAGCCAGTTCCCGTCTAGTCAATTCTCTCCGATCAAGCTACCACTCTTATGTGTAACCCATTGTAGGATCCGGTCTATGTTAGCCGCGAATCAACTCCTTTATCCGACGATCGTAGTTGGCTTCTAGCAAAGCATTACGACCCCTAATTGGACCGGACTGGATGATCTTTACGTGTGGTCATCGTTATCCTAACTGACAAATTGATCGCATTGCCACCTTGGTCGAAGGACACTCCTTCGGAAGGACATCTCCTTCAGACTGAACAGATAAATCCTTCATGAAAGCCATTGATGAGATCAATAGAATCATCATGAGGTTTTTATGGACTGTTTAGAGATAACGGTTGGTAACAATGCTGTTAACTGGGCTATGGTTTGTTCTCCCTTTTCTGAGGGTGGTCTTCAATTGAGGAATTTGAGGAAGTTAAATGGTGCTGCTTGTTTGAGACATATTTGGCATATTGTTACAGGCAGGAAGTCTATGTGGGTGATCTGGGTTCATAAGCATTTGGTTAGAGAGAGGTGCTTCTGGACCATTAAAACTTCAGAGGATGCTTCTTGGAGTTTGGAGGAGGATTCTTCAGTATAGGAAGCTTGGAATGAAGTTTGCAAAGCATCTTGTGGGAGATGGTCATAACATTAGTTTTTGGAGGGACAATTGGCATCCCTTGGGAGTTCTTATGGAATTTCAGTCTGATTTTTTCAGGATGGATAGTAGGCTTCACAAGAATGCTAAAGTCAGTTGTTGCATTGTCAATGGCAAATGGTATGTTCCTGTTATGGTTGAGGGAGCTCTTAACTTTATTTCTTCCAGGTTTGATGACATTCCTATTGGTGGAGGTGAGGATGCCCTGGTGTGAACTGCTGGTACATCAGGTGATTTCTCCATTAAAGACACTTATCTGGCCATAAGGGAGGTTGTTGTTTCAGCCCCTTGGCATGGTCTCATTTGGTTTAGTCACAATATTCCCAGGCACAGCTTTATTGCTTGGATTGGTATGCACAGAGCTCTTAAAACCAAGAAGAAACTTATTGGCTGGGGGTTAGAGCTCAACCCCACTTGTGTTCTCTGCTGCAACTTTGTTGAAGATGATTATCATCTTCTTTTTTAGTGTGAGTTCTCCTGTTCTATTTGGAAGAGATTGATGAACTTGTTTAATGTTCATTAGGGGTCTCATAA
Organism: Eschscholzia californica subsp. californica; assembly: GCA_002897215.1. Taxonomy (NCBI): domain Eukaryota; kingdom Viridiplantae; phylum Streptophyta; class Magnoliopsida; order Ranunculales; family Papaveraceae; genus Eschscholzia; species Eschscholzia californica. The sequence continues at coordinate 185,273 of BEHA01000080.1, read as the reverse complement.
TGGCTGGGAGGCTACTATAGCTTGGTGTGCTGCTATGTTTGCTGGTAAAGACAACTTTGCTATTCTTGGGAATCTGACTTTCAATTGTTTCTTCTATCATATTTGGGCTGAGAGAAACAGGAGAGTCTTTACTGATAAGTTGGAGAGTTGTGATGCTATCTTCTATAGGATCTCTTCTGATGTCAAGCTTAAGATGTCCAGGATCAATAGGAAAGTGCTTGATTATAACAAGAATAGGTTGGTTGCTTCAAATTGGAACCTTTCTTGGGATTTTGTGGCTAAGAAGGTCACCATTTGTAAGTGGGTTCATCCTCCTGTTGGTATTACCATGATCAACTCAGATGGTTCATATGGTGTTGAGAGAGCTGGGTTTGGTAGTGTTCTTAGATATCACAATGGTGAAATCCTTGCTGCTATATGTGGCAGATCTAATCCTATTAATGTGATCCACCATGAGCTTGAGGGGGCTGAGGCAGGTTTAACTCTTGCTGCTGATCTTGTCTCACTAAAGTCATTTTAGCTACTGATTCTTTGTTAGTTCATGGTCTTCTTACTAAGTCTGAAGTGGTTCCTCCTTGGAGGTCTTTGTTTATCTGGCGCAAAATTAAGACTCTTATGGGGGGTTTTGAGGCTGGCTTGGTTCAGCATGTTTATAGAGAGGTTAATGGTGTGGCTGACCTCCTTTCTAAGGCTAGATCAGACCTTGGGGCCGAGGTTTTATATGGTTCGGCTTTGGAGGCAGAGATTCAGAGGGTGTTTAGTGAGGACAAGAGTGGTTTTCTTAAAAGAAGATATCTTTGATGGGCTTCTTCTTTCTTTTAGCTAGTTTTTTCTGATGTTTTTTCTAGCTTTGTAAGACCTTGGGTCTCTTTTGCTTTTGTCTTCTTTTGTTGGGTTCGGGCCCCTTATAGCTCACTGATTTATGCAAATAAAAAAAACACAAACCAACTCAACTGAGGGGTGCTATGGCGAAGGAAGTCACATAACCTAGCATAGAGCCTTGTCTTAATGATGCTACTATGGCTGATGAAGGGTGGACAGAAGTTAAAGCTAGGAATCCTGGGAAGAGGAAGGCCATGGACAGGAGGAATAGTCTTGAGAATGCTAAGGTAGTTTTTGATTCTTGTTCTTCTGCTGTTGTGGATAATTATGTGGGCAGGGCTGATGATTTATTGATTAATTCTGAATGTGCTCTTGCTATAGTCCCTCTCTCTGTGAAGGGTGAGTCTGAAACTTCTGAGGCTAGGTTAAACTATCTGGAAGGGGGTAGAAGTGCAGAGGGTGTTGTTGTTGGAGTGGTTGCTGAGGGTACTTTGGTGGAGAGTGGAATCAAAGTTTTTGAGGCCAGAGTTAGTGGTATTAAGAGAGCTAATAGGGGTAAGGGTAGAGCTTCCTCTACTGGTGGTTCTAATGGATAGTTTAGCTTGTTTGAACATAAGAGGGTTGAATGATACCCTCAAAGCAAAGGAAATCATTCAGTTAGTTAGAAAGTTTAATGTATGTGTGTGTGGGATTCTTGAAACTCATGTTGCTGTGGAGAATAAGGATGTTATTAGAAGGAGGTTGATGCCTTCTTGGGAGTGGGTGACTAATCATGAATGGGATAGTTTGGGAGAATTTGGCTGATGTGGGATAGTTCCCAGTTTAGTATTTTTGTTCTTTCCCTGTCAGATCAGATGATTACTGCTATGGTTCAGTTGAGGGATGGTAGAGAGTTTCTTTTGTGCTTTGTTTATGCTCATAATGATGGTGTTTCTAGGAGAAGATTGTGGAATGAAATGAGAATGGTGGCTGTGAATCATGATAAGCCTTGGTTGGTCTTGGGGGACTTTAACACTGTCCTTACCTTTGAAGAGAAGATGGGTGGGAATGCTGTTAGGCCTTGTGATGTGGTGGATTTTAGAGATTTTTTGTGGGATGCTCACTTGTTTGATTGCTCTTATTCTGGCCACTTTCTTACATGGTCCAATGGGCAGCAGGGTGAGAGTTTTATATGTGAGAAGCTTGATAGAGCTCTGGCTAATATTGAATGGGTATCTACTTTTCCTAATGCAAGGGCTGAGTTTCTAAACCATGGTGTGTCTGACCATTGTCCTTGTGTGGTTTCTTTCTTTGAGAATGGTGGAGTTGGGCCTAGACCTTTCAAGTTTTTTAATTGCTGGACTGAGGAGGATGGTTTCCTAGAGTTGGTGAAAGAAGCTTGGAGTTTGGAGGTTATGGGGAATCCCATGTATAGACTGGTGAGTAAGTTAAAGAAGGTGAAAGCCTCTCTTAATGATTGGAAGAGGAATAGATTTCATAATTTCTCTTTGCAAGTACAAGAAGCCAGAGAGTCTATGGAACTTTATCAGAGTATCCTCCACTCTGATCCTAGGGATTCTTGTGTGAGGGAAGCTGAAAGAGAGGCAGTGGTCAAGTATGTGAGCTTAGCCAGGACTGAAGAGGCTATGCTTAAACAAAAGTCTAGAGTTCAGAAGATTCAACTTGGGGATGGTAATACCAAGTTCTTTCATTGTTCTTTGAAGGAGAGGAGGTCTAGGAATAACATACCATTTCTTTATAATGAGGAGGGCGAGAAAGTAGTAAGTTGTCAAGAGGTAGCTAAGGAGTGTGTTGATTTCTACCAGAACATGTTTGGGTATTCTGTTGAGGGTGATTTTGCTTCCAAGCTTGAGGGTGTTTGCTTTGCTCAGGTGCTGTCTGAGGAGCAGGCTGAGGGGGTTAATGAGCAAAGTTACCAGAGAAGAGATAGTGTTTGCTTTGTCTACTATTGGCTCTGATAAGGCCCCTGGTCCTGATGGATTTTCTTCTTTCTTCTTTAAGTTCTGTTGGGACATTGTGGGAGATGATTTTTGTGCTGCAATTTCCAGGTTCTTCTCCTCTGGCAGATTGCTAGGTGAAGTAAATTCTACCTTGGTTACTTTGGTTCCTAAGATTCCTAATGCCTCTAGGGTTACTGATTTTAGGCTAATTTCTTGTTGTAATGTCTTATATAAGTGCATTACCAAGATTTTGACCTTAAGAATGAAGAGAGTTATTTTTGGGTTGATTAGTCCTTGTCAGTCTGCTTTCATTGCAGAGAGGGCCATCCAGGACAATATTCTTTTGGCTCATGAGCTCACTAGGAATTATCATAGGTCTAGAGGACCCCCTAAATGTGCTGTTAAAATTGACCTACAGAAGGCTTATGATACTATAGAATGGGAGGCTCTTTTCAAGATCATGTAGCTTTTTGGTTTTCCTGGCAGATTTGTTAATTGGGTTAAAATTTGTGTGTCTACTCCGAGGTTCTCTATTATGGTGAATGGCAGTTCTTATGGCTATTTTAAGGGGAAGAGAGGGTTGAGGCAAGGGTGTCCTATGTCTCCATATCTCTTTGTGATGGTTATGGAGGTTCTTAATGTTTTCTTGCTTCACATGGTCCATGAAGGCAGGTTGCACTTGCATCCTAAATGTCTTAACCCTGTTATTACTCATCTTAGTTTTGCAGATGATCTCTTGGTTTTCCTAAAGGGAGATGTGGAGTCTGCTGCTGCTTTGGCTGAGGCTTTGGAGCAATTTTCTTTTTGCACTGGTCTGAAAGCCAACAAAATGAAGAGCTCCATCTTTGCTGCGGGATTATTGATAGTACTTTGCACCTGATGGCAGGGTTACTCTTATTGGCTCTGTGATAAATGGTATGATTCTTTTTTGGATCAGCTCCTTTGTTCTACCTATAAGGGTGTTTAAGGAGCTGGGTTCAATTATTAAAAATTTCTTATGGGCTGGTACTGAGGTGAAGTCAAAGAGAGCTGTTGTTAGAGGTGAGATTGTGTGTCTACCTCATAATGAGGGGGGCTTAATTTGAAGGATTTGGTGGCTTTGAACACTGCAGCTAATCTTAGGCATGTTTGGGAGTTGTTTATTGGTAAAGATACTCTCTGGGTGTCTTGGGTAAAATCTTACTTGATTGCAGGTAAGAGTTTTTGGTCCATGGAGATTCCTCAAACAGCCTCTTGGAGTTGGAGATGTATCTTGAAGTGCAAGGAGCAGGGTGCAAAGATGGCTAGAGTTTTAGTGGGTGATGGTGCCACTACTGATTTCAAGTTTGATATATGGCACCCCATGGGAGTTCTCTATCCATATTTGAGCAGCTTTTTCAAATTTAATAGTAGGCTTCATAGTGCAGCTAAAGTCAGTGTTTGTATTGGTGATGGTAAGTGGGATGTCCCTCCCATGGTTCAAGGTGCACTCATGGATATAGAGGAGAGACTTCATGAGGTTGATATACATGATGGCTACATGGACGAAAGAGTCTGGGCTGCTGGGAAATCAGGGGTGTATACTATGAAGGAAACTTATGCAGCTCTTAGGCATGTCAGTGAGGTGGTTAAGTGGCATACTATTGTCTGGTTTTCACATCATATTCCTAAACACAGTTTTATCACTTGGTTGGCTATGAGGAAGCCTTTGAAGACTAAAGATAAGCTTGTCAAGTGGGGGTTTCTGTCTGATGCTACCTGTGTGCTGTGTGGGAGGGGTAATGAAGATGTACACCATCTATTCTTTGAGTGCAGCTTTTCTAATTCTATCTGGACTGCTATCTTGAGGCTCCTTGATGCTCATAAATTTTCTATGATGGCTTGGGATCAGGAGGTGGAGTGGCTTGTGAATTTCTTTAAAGGGCAGGACATGGTGACTGTGGTTGGTAAGCTTGCTTTTAATGCCTTTGTTTACCATGTCTGGTTGGAAAGGAATAGAAGGATTTTTTTCTAATACATCTGAACTTGGGTCAGACATTGTTAGAAGAATTGTCACTGATGTTAGGTTAAAGTGCACTAATCTAAAAGTGAAGGCTAAGGATTGTCCTAGGAGCAGGAAGGTGGCTCTGAACTTGAATCTGAAATTTGAGTTTGCTGTGGTTAGAGTCACTTTGTGTGAATGGTTAAAACCTGACTTAGAGTATATCATGCTCAATTCAGATGGGTCTTTCTGTAAAGAGTCTGCTGGTTATGGTTGTGTTCTACGCAACCATATGGGAGATGTGATTATAGCAGCTAGAGGTGCAGCTAAGCCTGTTTCCATATTGCATCATGAGCTCCAGGGTGTTGAGAAGGGGCTGTCTCTTGCAGTTAGGCATGGGATTAGTAAACTTATTATAGCTACTGATTCTCAGGCAGCTTGTTCTCTGTTATCTAACAGTGGTTTAGTGCCTCCTTGGCAATCCAGATTTCTTGTTTTGGGGATCAGGAAGGCCTTGCAACAGTTTGCTGCTTGCAGGGTGGTTCATGTTTTCAGAGAGACCAACCAAGTTGCTGACCGCTTGGCTAGTACTAGACCTATTCAGGCTGAGGAAGAGCTTGGGCCACTTGATCTTGGGCCAGAGTTGCAAAAGCTGATTCAGGAGGAGAAGCTTGGCATTGTTAAACAGAGAGTGAGATAGACTCTGTTTTTTTTTTTTTGCTAAGTGTATGTGGTATCATTGGGTATGCCTGATGACCCACTTGGGTTTGCTTTAGTTTTCTTTTTGCTTTTGTGTTTCTCCTGGGTTCAGGTCCCTTAAAGCCTGCTAATTTATGAAAAAAAAAAACTCAACTGAGGGGTCTGTTTCACGTAAAAAGAAAGATCATACACAAAGTTCTGTCAGGGTTAATGGAGGTAAATTAGTTGCTGCAAAAAACTCAGTCCAGGGAAACAATCCATTTGCTAATGCTATTCGAAACAATTTGTTTGCTGGGGTTCTTCGCAATCCAATGGCAGACGAGAGGCAGAACACAAATCAGTTAGCTGGTTTAAACTTGCCGGCGTCTTCCCGATTGCAAAAACAGGAGATTAGGGTTCTAGCAAGTGCTAGAAAAAAGCTACAACATGCTCTTGTGTTTAAGATCACTGGTTGCCTCGGCCAAAGTCACTGTGGAACCTAGAATTCGCTCTATCGCGCTCAGCCACTATTTCCCACTCTTGCTCCTACCACATTTGGACTAGACTCCTATCCCATGTGCTAGCCAGTCCGCTATCATGCTCTTTGATCATTTTTGCCTCGGCGGCCAAAGTAGAATCATTAGAGACTTCATCCAGGCTTTCCCTTAAGGCCTCCACAATTCGGGTCTGAGCTCCAAGCTCGTAATTTGTAGCATCACGGTCCCGAATAGCAGCATCTCGTCCTTAAATGAGAAGGTGTCGCTCGCGAACATGTCCGGCGGTCTGTAATTCCATTTGAGAAAGGGATTGCGATAAGTGGGAAACTCGAGCTTCGTTGGGAGTTAACTCCCTCCTTTCATTGAGGGACAACACGAGAGCCTACAAGAGACGAGGAAAAATAAAAAGAATGCGACATAAAAATCTAGACGAAACTAAAAATCAGTACCTGCGTACTCGTTATAACACTCAGATCGGCACATATGCTGGGACTTATCTCTTGAAGTTTTTCCATGTCATGGGGAAATATGAACGAGTCTTCATTAACGTTCATAAAGGACGGGTCCCCTAAAACGGAAGAAGATTGAGGAAGAGTCCAAAGAACAGACCCATTGGGGTGGTAGGCCTCTAAGAGAGCCGACGAACCTGGTACAGATAGCCCCTCGCGGGGACCAGGAAACACAATTTGATGACAAGAACTCGGGGAACATACTCTTGATCACTCGATCGAAACGCCTTCTTTCTCCTTTCACGTCGTTGGGAAGCTCCTCACTCAAGGGATCAAAGCCCAAACCTTATCCAAAGAATTTAGACGAAGACTCTCGCGGTAATTTCCTTAGGTAAATAATCCAACAAGCTATCCGCTATCTCTTCAACTACTATGTTCTCGACACCCTTAAAGGCATTGGGAACCTCGAACTCAGTCATAACACCTTCCATTCTACATAACCCATCCAGATAATCACACGTGGTAAAAGTTTGAAGGTTCAACATCGTGTGATCCCCAAACTTACTCGTAGAGCTATCATCCTGAACATTCAAATCTAATATAGTCTGATCATGGTGAGATGACAATGGTCGAGGGATTGAGTAATAAGGTTCATCGGTCAATTCATGCTCTAAGGGTCTATCAATAGCTTCTTCGACATTTAATTTAAGACTAGAGTTAGGTGTATTACCCTCACCATCATTCATAGTCTCCTCTTGAGTTTGGGGTGCGCAAACCCCTTCCTCGTCGATGATAAGCTCCGACTCAATTCTATTAACAATATTGAGAATCCATTATGTGATCTCTTTTATATCTCGATTGAATCTAGTTTGATACTCAAAAAATGCTTAGAGAGTATCTTCAGACATTTCCTCGTAATAAGACACATGAGTATAACTAGACGAAGACTCTCGCGGAAAACGGATCATGGGACAATACTCAGTCAAATGGTCTAAGCTCGCACAAATAGCACAAACCGGGCTAATGGTCTCCATGGTCCTTTCTTCACTACCTTCATGTAGATACATAGACTCGACTCTTTGAGTGGAGTCATCGAGTCGGGAATTGTCATCACTTAGTGAACCGTTCATATATGTTTGTCGATAGTCACGAAGACTTCGACGTGGTCGATCAATACTAATAGAACTACGGTCCTAATGAAGTGACAAATTCATACATGAGGATGTGATCATCTCAAATTCTTGTCGATAGTCTCGAAGACTCTTACGGGGTTGGTTACTCTCATGCTCATAATCCCTAAGACCATATCCATCACGAGTCTGACTGACTCCATACATCTGTCGATATTTACCCATGGTCATCTTAGGTCGGCCAGGCTCAACTAGCCTATTCTTATCACTGGTCGGCCTATTCCTATATAAGTTTGAGTAGTCCTGATGACTTGTAGATTGTCGACTAGTGTTGGAAAGAGTTGGCATAAGGTCATTCTCATCAAATGACCAACTTGCCATGATCTCACAATGTTCAAAGATGCTAACACACAATCACAAAATGGAGACTAACACTAATAGAACTAAACAATCGCGCACAAGTAAAAAAGGAAGAGTTAGAATGCGATACTAGCAAATGCTCCTCTCGTTCCGTTCGTTTTTCCTCTTTAGCTTCTTGATTCCTTCCTTTTCCTTCGCCTTTATGTTACTTTTGGCTCTTTTCTATAAAACGGTACCTAAAAAAAGAAATGAAATTAAGAAACTACAAAAAACAAAGAAAACAAGAACGTCTAAGTAAGCAAACAACACTAAACTAATAAACAAAACAAACAAACGATGTCCAAACTACTAAACCTATCCCCGGCAGCGGCACCAAAAAGTTGATGCAACCAAAAAGGTTTCACACCCAAGCGGAGGTATCAAGTAGTAACGGATAAAACCAGAGTCGATCCAAGGATAGAAAGGCGGTTCGGATAACGAAGGGTCTTATCCGTAGGTCTAGATATTAAATGCTAACTTAGACTAAAAAAAGGAAAAGAACAAAGATAAATGGGGGGTTTTGATATGAATAAGTAATAAGAGAAGAAAGCAAGTAAAGCTAAACTAAATAATCAAAGTAAACGGGTGAGAGAGATTCGAGAGAAGAGTTCGGAGGAACAAGAGTCGGGGAACAAGAGTCGGGAGACAAATAAGTGAGAGAGGTGTCGAAGTCTGGGAATCTATAATGATAAACCTACGACTATGTGTAGTCCGATCTAATGTTTCAAAGTATAATCGGTGTTCGACTCCTAAAGTAGATGTCTCTAAGTACTACGTATATTCGGTTATCATACTTAGTCAAACAAACGTCTAAATCAGTTTATCCCGAGTCAACGAAAGTGTTGTCTAGTCGCCTAACTAAGTGAAGTGTATGACAAGACACATGAAAATATGACTTAGACTGCGATCGAAATCGAATACTTCGTTTCGCCTATTAACTATGTGAAGTGCTTGACAAGACACATGAAAATAGGATCGAAACGATAATCGAAATAAATGAACATCAATTTATAATCAAAACATCAAATTATATTAAATGTAATCACAAATTCATCACATTTCATCTCATATAATCAACACACTAAAGTTAGCTAAACATGGTGAATGAATAAGAAACGGAAAAAAAAATGATAATAGAATCCCCTTTTTCGATGTGGTTCGAGGCTAAGATCGTCGGAAAATATGAGTCTATTGGTTGCGGCCGATCTCCCCTTAGCAATTTCTGGGTTCCGCATAGCGACCACCATCATCTTCTCCATTTAGAACACAACCTCCATTAAAGCTAACCCTAGCTTTCTCCCTCTAGAAATTTCTAACCCAAAATAAAATCAAACCACATGGGAAGCAAGGTAAAAGCATGGGGAGTAGAAGCCCCAAGTTTTCCGGCCAAGATTATGGCCAAAAAAGTCAAGAAAGATCCTGCTAAGGAAATGATGAAATCCGGCTAAATCCTTGAAGATCCGGCATAGGCTTGTTGTCCCGTGCCAAGGGCTACCATCCCGAGCTACCCTAACTAGTAGCTGCGTCCCTTGATGCCATCTCGATTTCTTGAAGTCCCGAACTGCAGCTGCCTTGACATTCCGAGATGCTCCGCTTAAAACCGAGCTGCTGTTCAGCTGTGCCGTGCCATGATGTGCGCGCCCCCTTGCCGGCTGCTGCTACACTTAGCCCGAGTCTTTGCTTGCTTCCATGGCCGCTCCCAAGCTACTACTCAAACCGAGCCGGCCAAGCTTTGGCCGGCCTTAGTGTTGGCCGGCCTAGCTTAGCCGACACCCCCCTTTTCTCTTTTCCTCTTTCTCTCTCTAGCAAGCTCTCAAACTCAAGATCTCCAACCAAGAACCCTAAATCCTAGCCTCTTTTTCTCTCTCTCCCTTGGTTAGTTGCTTGGTTGATGAAGATGAAGAATAGTAGCCTAAACTACTAAAACCCTAGAGTCCCTTGACTTAGTCAATTCATTTAGACTTTGTTGACTCTAATCCATAAAGAGAGGGTGCTCATATAATTCTTCCTTGTCATTCTTCTTTGGGCTTGTGTGGGCTTTGGGCTTGGTTTAGAAACCAAGAGGCGCCTCCATCCTTGTCTCTACATCTTCAAATTGTCACAAAGGACTAAAATACCGTCGGACTTCTTTCTTTCATAACTTCCCCATCCGAACTCATAATTGAAATCCGTTTTCACCGTCAGACTCGTCTATGCCTCCACTTGTAATTTGATTTGCTTGAAGTCATTTTCTCTCATTTTGGGCACATGAAATGATAGTGATAATTCGCTCCTTTTATTCTGAATCGCACGGTTAACTCCAAAATAAGTACCTAACATGAAAAACACATAAAATATTATTGATAACACTCGAAAATGACTAATTAGTCTAAGTTAGGCTCTCCAAATGTGACATTTTCGTGTCACATCAAGATCCCCAAACTTAAATTTTGCTAGTCCTCGAGCAAAAAAATAAAAATAAAAGCCTAACTCACTTTCGGATGCATCCCGGTTGCATTTAGCGTATGCAACAAGCCTTTAAACCTCTAGGTTATCCCTAGAGGACGAGTATTGTCTCGTGAGGGTTTCCATAGATGACACCCACAAACATCATGGTTTCAAATACACAAGGGTTCAAAATCCAAATCATAGATAAGCATGGTTGTATAATAAAGGGTTTAAGCATGTCAACACATAATGAATCAAGTAAATAAGTTCGTGTAAAAGCTAAAGGCCCCTTCACTAATGATCTTACCCTAAAATGAAAGTGCCATACCATAATGAGCAACATCTACGTTCCGAAACCACAACGCCTTCACTACAAAAAACATGTTTATTAGGGACAGACGATTTTTGCATCTGTCCCCTATAAATGCACATCCGGGGCAGTCTTATAGGCATCTGCCCCTAAAACCTATGTATCTGGGACAGTTTAACACTAAGTTAGTTTTGGAACAACTCATAAAAAAATGTGTTATTAGGGTCAGATTTTCCTAAACCCGAGAATTCAAGAAAATCCCCGTCCCCAATTCGAGAATTTTGCGGGAAAATTCCCTCTAAATTTTTTGGCAGAAATCTCAGGTCCCACGATCAAGAGGAACCCTTATCGATTTCATTCCATCATCTCACGAGTTCAAGTTAGTTAATGAAATTTAGGGTTCTTCATTATCACATTTGAACACCTTTGAGTTGCAATCTTTAGTTCTAGGCTCACAAATCCAGGTTAGTTTCTACTATCTTCCATCAATTTAACCTTTTAACTACAGGTTTAGAACTCTAATTTTGGGCAACTCAATCAATTTTAGGTTTAGCTCCATCATCACCTTCAAGGCATAGTCTTCAATTCCAAGCTTTGGCTGCTGTTATAGTACAAATTCAAGTTAGTTCTATCACTTTTCCATCAATTTTTACCTTCTAACAACTGGTTTAGAACTCTAATTTTGATGTTCAGTCGATTTTAGGGTTAGTTACATCAATTTAAATAAGTTATTTGCCTTAAATTAGGTTATTTTCTTCTCTTGTTATTTGCTTCATACCATAATGGTTTGAAGATGCTCATCAAGTGTTTGATTAAATGTCTGTGAAGAATGATTGGTGGGCACAAAAGAAATGCATAACTCCTAACACCTCTTTTGTTATAGGCATCTGATATCGTTTCGATTCCACCTAGTAGTGACAATTCTAAACCATGATTAGATATGTTAATTGTTAGATATATATCATAAAATACTTGTTTTCTCTAAAATTTATAAATCGTGGAAAGACTTGTTTTATTTCATATTAATCGGTATTTTGGGTAGAGGGGTGTTGATCTCTGTGCCCCCTCAGGATTGACTGAATATTTCTATTTTCTTCCTATATTAAATCAAATAATTCGAACAGATCGAACCTTTGACCTTTTGGATCTTCTTGTTTTAATTCAATGTAATACAACCTTTTCCTCTACAAGTAGTTGTTCCAAAAAAATGCTTCTTTTATGATTTTATCCATACCTCAAGAATATCTTTAATGTTTACAATAAAAGCATTTGACAGAGGTTTAATAGGAACCCATTTTCCATCTTTAACAACTTGTAGTTCTTCAACTTAATGAAGTTGAAGGACAATAGTTAGAGCAGCTGAATAAGAGTGACTTTTGAGGCCAATGACTAGGTCAGGCTGAGGACAGGGTGGATAATAATTCATTCTCATACTCTGCACTCCATCTTCAAATAACTTTTCTATCACCTTTGTTTCAATTTGTAAAGCTTTTGCCATTACTTTTATGGGAATCATAGCTAGACTTTTCCATTCGAATGAAGATACAGTATAACTATTTCCTTTTCATCCAAATTTAATATTGATACCTTATGAAATCTTCGTTCTTTTGTTATTCATATTTGTTATACTATATCTATTTGTAAGAGGGACGAATCTCTAGAATCTCTGATTCAATTTTTTTTCTATTAGATATTCATAGTTGAGTAGTGAAATACATATAGATATAGTAGGAAGTAGAGGGATGGGTTTAGCTACAATATTTTTCATGAATTGTAAGTAGTTTCATGGGAAGTTTGGGTTCTTTGTTGAGATATAATATAATCATCAATTAACTCGTTATATACTTTTTTGATAAATGAAGTGTTTGCACATCTTATATAAAGACAATCTTGTCCTTGTTATAACATATATGCCACCTCCTTGTTATCGAATCAATTTTTAAATTGTATATTTAATCCGTAAAAAATCAAATTATTCGGCCAGAATAAACGTGTTAAAAAACTATTATATTTTTATGTTACAGTTTCATACATCACATTCTATCTGTTTCTCTTCTTGTAGGGTATCGTAGGATATATTTGTGGTTGAGAGGGACTTGATAGTTCAGGACTCAGGTCTTCCACTGTTATAAGTTTCTAGTTTTTGCATCTTTTAAGTTACACCTTTTCTATGATATCTTATGTTTCCTGACGAATTTCCCATAAGTTGTTTCACATACATATAGCAGCTCATAAACACATGTATTGTCCCATAAGTTGATGTCTTATGTAGTGTTTTAAGTTACACATCAACTTAAACGTCAAAGTGAAGTATAATTATAAGTTTATAGTTGACATAGGTGTGCAATAACATCTAACAGTTGAATTGAGCTAAAAAATAATAGTAGTAAAAATAAGAAGTAATTTTCCTTTCTTGTCGTACTATACTTTGTCTATCCTAAGCAACCTTATTTATGGTCAGCTGAATGGCATACACTAGAATGGTTCATATATCATCGTGCCTTTCTTTAATTTCTATTTTTTGAGTATCTTTATCGCTCTCGAGTCTTATTTGATGATAGTTCATATGATGATTAAGCTACATTATCGCTCTCTAATCTTATTTGATAATGATTAAGCGAAAAAAGTGATTAAGGTAAAAAATGATTAAGCTGCTATAGCTACAGTTTGTTGTCTTACTGCTGCTATGAAGTAGCAGTAGCCTGTCCTGCTGCTGTTGCTGCCCCTACAGAAGCGAGGCGATAAAAAAAGCAACGAGGATGTATATAAAAAAATTGAAAATTTTGCCTCTAACTGTCCAAGCCTACCTGACTTGATAAAATCTGTTTCCCTTTTTATTCCTTTAGCCCTAATCGATCAATAAACAGCAAAAAGAGAGAGGCCGAACAGAAAAACACTTGTTCTTCTTCTTCTTCTTCCTCCATCATCGTCTTCAAGGTAAAGCTTCTTCTCTCCACGTTTTTTCTCTTGTTTTTTGCTTTGGTTTTGCATCCTCTTCGACCAGTTTTATTCTTGTTGTATTGATAAACCTTCTCCGTTTGATCTTGTGTGCGCTGTTTGTGTACAATCTTTGAAATGTATATAACATTTCACTTGTTTTATAATTTTCGTAAGGGAAGTACTATAAAGTTACATTGTTTTGAAATTTCAGGCATATTTTTTTTCATATGGATAAGAGTTGGATATCTAAATATAGGTCAACTAAGGAGTATATTGATGGGGTAAAGGCATTCATTGAATATGCCTTTACCCATGGAAGAGTTTATGATGGAGAAGTTGTTAAATGCCCATGCATAGAGTGTGTTAATGTAGAGTATGCTGATAGAAAAACACTCTACGAACATTTAATTTGTCGTGGAATGATGTCCAGTTATAAGGTTTGGGATTTTCATGGTGAAAGTGTTGACGGGTCACATACTCCTGAACCTGATTTGTTTCCTACTAATCGTGGCATAGACAGTGAGGGAGGTGACGACATAGAAAACATGTTGCGCGATGCTTATGGGATAAGGAATGTGGGCGACGATGTGGATATGGGGGTAGAAGAATCGAATGACATACATGCTGATAATGATGCTGCCCGAATGTATACAAAGTTGCGAGAAGAGTCTAAAGTTGAGTTGTATCCTGGTTGTAAGAGGTATACAAAGTTGTCATTTCTTTTTAGGTTATGGCAACTCAAATGTCTTGGTGGAATTAGCAATAAGATATTTACAAACATGCTTGTTTTGTTGAGAAAAGCCTTTCCTGATGGGTGTACATTGCCCGAAAATTTTTCTCAGAGCAAGAAGATTATAACAGACTTGGGTTTAGACTACAAGAAAATTGATGCATGTCCGAATGACTGTATGTTATTTTGGAAGGAGAATTCAGATCTACAAAATTGCACAGTATGTAATGCTCCAAGATATGTAAAGAAAAGTGGCATTACAAATAAAAAAACTCCGGCAAAGATTCTCCGCTACTTCCCATTGAAACCAAGGTTGAAACGTTTGTTTATGTCATCTAAAGTTGCAGAAGACATGCGATGGCATGAAGAAGGTCGCACAAAAGATGGAGTTCTTAGACATCCAGCAGATGGAGAAGCATGGAAACACTTTGATAATATATTTCCAAGTTTTGCTGCTGATCCTAGGAATGTTAGACTGGCATTAGCAACCGATGGCTTCAATCCATTTGGGAATATGAGTTCTGCGCATAGCACATGGCCAGTGGTACTGATTCCATACAATTTACCACCCTGGCTGTGTATGAAACAACCTCATATGATTTTTTCCTTACTAATACCAGGTCCTAGGAGCCTTGGAAATGATATTGATATTTACATGAGACCTCTGATTGATGAATTTAAAGAATTATGGGAAGAAGGGGTAGACACTTATGACGCATCAAAGAAGCAAATGTTCAAAATGCATGCAGCTGTCATAAACACAATTAGTGACTACCCGGGCTTGGCAATGCTTTCAGGTTGGAGCACGAAAGGGTACAAGGCGTGCATAACATGTGGCGAAGATACAACCAGCAAGTATCTGAAAAATGGGGGTAAAATATGTTATATGGGACATCGTCGTTTTTTATCTATGGATCATAATTTTCGTCAACTTAAAAAGGATTTTGATGGAGATGTTGAAACAAGAGAACCTCCTTCCCCTCTAACAGGTCTAGAAATAGTAGAGTTATTGAGAGGAATTCCGCACACATTTGGCAAAATTCCTATTGAAGATGGTGAAGAAGGTGAGGAAGGCAAGCGACCTAAAAAAATACCTCGAAAAACATCTAATTTTCCTGATAATTGGAAGAAGTTCCCTATACTTTACGAGTTGCAATATTTCCCATTTCTTCTCCTTAGACACAATTTAGATGTTATGCACACCGAAAAAAATATATGTGATACCGTGTTAGGCACTCTTTCGGGTCAAAATAAAAGATATCAAGATAATCTTAAAGTAAGGCATGATTTAGAACTAATGGGTATCAGACCAGAGCTCCACGCAAAGTGGATTGAAGATTCAAACAAATGGTATATACCCCCTGCTTGTTATTGGATGACTAAGAGCGAGAAACAAACTTTTTGCAGAGTATTGAAGAGTTTGAAAGTGCCTGATGGGTTCTGTTCTAACTTTTCGAGATGCATAAAAGTTAAGAAAGGCAAAATAATTGGTTTAAAAAGTCACGACTCTCATGTTATTATGCAACAGTTTTTGCCGTTGGCTATTCGAAATATCTTGCCAAATAAAGTTACCTCGGTCATTATAGAACTAAGTGCGTTCTTTCGTGAATTATGCACGAAGGTAGGTAGGCCAGAAGATTTTACAAGATTGGGAGAAAGCATTACTTTAACTATTTGCAAACTACAGCGGATATTTCCGCCTACATTTTTTGACGTTATGATGCACCTACCAATCCATATGGCCTCCGAGGCAAAATTAGGTGGTCCTGTTCATTACCGTTGGATGTATCTTGTGGAAAGGTATTTTTTGTTTGTACACGTGAATTGAGTTCTTAATAAACTATTTCTCATATTTATATTACATGAATTTTTCATATACAATTTGTAGATACTTGTGTACACTAAAGAAATATGTGCGAAATAAGGCTCAACCCGAGGGGTCCATTGCAGAAGGATACATGATTGAAGAGTGCTTGACATTTGTCACAAGATACTTAGAGGATGTTGAAACCCGACTAACTAGACCCCCAAGATATGTGGATGACAGTCATATTGGAAGTATTGAAGGCTTTATTCTTAGCAATGAGGAAAGGGATCAAATACATGATTATGTGTTATTCAATGATGACAACATCTCTACAATAATCGAGTGAGTTTTCTCCAATTTACATAAGTAATACACTTTATATGTTGCAAATTAGAGTAATTTACTAATAAATATTGTTTGATGCAGGCAACATAACACCCTTCTTCAAATGTTGCATCCAAAATCATCCAAACATGAACTCCAATATAAGCATAAAAGAGAATTTGCATGTTGGTTTAAAGAATATATTAAAGAGAGTCTAGAGGCGAATTTGCCTATATCAGAAGGGCATGAGGCGCTTGCAGAAGGTCTTTTTGTTGCAGCAAAAAGATACACTGGTTATACAAGCGGCGGGTTTCATTTTAAAACTATGAAGAGAGAGTGTGGTTCTAAGACACAGAACAGTGGTGTTGTAGTTACTGCAACAGTATCTAATTATGCTAGTTCAAGGGACCAGAATCCGATTGAAGCAGATTTAACTTATTATGGGCGTTTGGTCGACATAGTAGAGGTATCATATCCTCGTGGGCGTACATTTGTACTTTTCAAGTGTGAATGGGCAGACGTAACCACTAGTCGAGGTATAAAGGTGGATACACTTGGATTTACACTTGCAAATTTTGCTCATACGTTACCAACCCAAAAACAAGAACCCTATGTGTTGGCATCTCAAGCACAACAAGTTTTTTATGTACAAGACCCAATAGAGAAAGACTGGCACGTGGTCGTGAAGAATAAGCCTAGAGAAAGTTTTGATATGGGTGAAGATGATGATTTACTAGTTTCTGACTATAATCCATTTGGTCATCAACGTCAGACTGATTTTTCATGGGGGGAGAATGTGAATTTTGTTAGGGAGGATGTGATGGGAGAAACAATTGAAGGTTCTACTCTTATGGTGAATAGACGGAGTGAGGAAGAAGGAGAAGAAGAAGAAGATGATGATGATGAAGAAGACGAAGAAGAAGAAGAAGATGATGAAGAAGAAGATGAAGAAGAAGAAGAAGATGAGACAAATGAAGACGACATGTACGATCAGGATGACTTCGACGCATGAATCCGCTTAGACTGAGCTGAATAACTTTTGTTTTGTTAACTAATTATTAATGTGATACTTAATATTATTGTTTTCTTTCAAGAATGTTCATGGTATATATGTTTTTGTTTTGCTGAAGGCTATAAGCATTCCAATATCTCATATTGATTAGAAATGGTCCTAGCAAAAGCAAGATTGCACCCTTTAGCATGGGTTATATGATCTTTTTCTTTTGTTTTTGATTTTTTTTAAGCAGTGCATTTGGTGGAGATAAAATTATTATCGAGGCAGGCACTAGCACCGTAGCAGGTATGTATTCTAGTGTTGATCTTCCGTAGAAATCAAAAACTTTTACAGGGGTTTGAACCCTTTCATTGTTCCTAATAATGCAGCCATATCCTTATGAAAAGTGATGTGCCAATGTGCAATGTTGTTTTCCTTTTTTGCCTTTATGTATGATGGTTAAGTTATGTATTGGTTTCAGTGTTCAAATATATTAACAAGTTATTCTTATGCTTTTGTATTAGATGGCTGAATCAGAAGGACAAGTCATTTCTAGAAAGGGAAGAGGAGAAACGAAATTCACCTGGTTAGGGGACACGCATGATCCACTACTTACAAGTTGGAAACGCAGAAAACTTGTTCAAACAAACTCAACTAAATTGTCATCTTTAGTTGGAAAAATTGGGAGAGATGTCAAAATTTTACCTGTCCACATAAGCAGCTGGAAACAAATGCCCTCAGAACGTAAGGAAGAAGCAGTCCGCAATATCAGGAAGCATTTTCTCATCCCGGATGGTAACATAAAGTGGGTGCTTGAAAGTTTAAATAGAGCTTGGAGAGATCAGAAATACGAATTTAAGCGCTTACACTTTTATCCTTTTTCCACATCGGGAGAACGAATTAGAAACAGACCAAAAGTTGTTCCCTTAGATTCATGGAGGTTGCTGGTGAATTTGTGGGAAGATGATAAAAACGCGGTAAGTTTCAAAATACAATTGCAATGAAACATTATTATTGTTTTAATTGTTGGTTTTCATTAATAAGTTTGCCATTGTCATTGTTTGTAACAACACAGGAAAAAGCAGAAAAAAACAAAGAGAACAGGAAGAAACTTACAATGCCACACACTGGTGGTTCGAAGAATTATGCAAAACATGCCATCGAGGTGAAAAACACTTATTATAATTAAATTTGTTAAATATATATACATATATATATATATATATGTACTAACATAATGACTTTTTTTAGATCGAGGAAGATCCTGAAAGAATTGCACCAACCCAACGGGTACACCAGCTACTCAAGTAGAAGTATTCATCAAAACACATACGAAAAAGGATAATACACCAGTAACAACTCAGGCGGATGAAAAGATGGTAACGAGTAAATTAACCAATGTTATACAATTTGCTTATAAACATGTTTTAATCCCTTTTTGTACTTTCAATATTTCAAGAAAGAAATGAGGGACCGAGTTGCCAAGCATACTCAAGACGGGATACCTATACAACAAGATGGACCTGATCCCATATTTGCGGAGGTTATGGGACCTGAAAGTAGAGGATTTATCCGGTGTTACGGAAAAGGCACTCCAAAAACTATTTGGGGAGAATCATCAACAACCAAATCTCGTAATAGCACTGAGGAAGATCCGAACGAAAAAAAATGGAAGAGATGAAAAACGAACTTGATAGTACAAGGGCGGAACTAGCAGCAATAAAGGATTACTTGAGAAATCTTCACAACAAAGAGGTATAATCCTAAATAATTACGATTTAAGATCTAATATCATTACAAAATCAATATTACAAACCTATATAATCGTTTTGCAGCAACATGTTTCAACACCTGAGTTGTCGTTTGGAAGTACTCCTACCGATCCAAGTTCATCCACTCATTAAATTAGCGTAAGGTAATCTTTTACATCATGCATATCTTAGTTATGAACATATTCTCCTTGAGTTGTTGCTCTCTAGCTTTAAACCTAGATTATACGTAAGAGACACTTAGTTGAACACCTTGTAACTAAGTTGTAAAGCTTGAAACCAATCCAACACCACCATGTAACTAAACATAAATATGACATGTGTAATATAGACACCTTTATAGGTATTAACTACTATATCTACATAAATACGATCTATGTAACATGGACACCTTCATAATGCTTACCCATTCAACCCGTTTAGATGTCCTCCTTTTGTTGAATAATACTAACTCTAAGTATTTGTTTTCTTATGTAGCAGTTGTATCATAAAACACTATGTGATCCGATTTACTTGTTTTAAAACATAGGTTGCCCATTTCGTTTCAAATGTGACTTGTAGGTGTTTCTAATTAAATATCTACTCTATTTTTTATGTATATCCTTTATTCATGGATGATGTTACTTTATGTCTTCTTTACTTCAATACTTTGTTTCTTTTGTAACATAGGTTGTCAATTTTGTTGCTTAGGTTTTTTTCTTTTTCTGCATCTTTCTAATTGGATTATCTATTGTTTTCAAGTTTTTACAAAGGTATCTTCTTACTGTTGATTATGTGTGATATGTGACAGGAAACTACAGACTCTTCGATCGTTATTGAAGGCATTTGGAATGGCAGCATCAAAGTTGAAGCGGATTTGATATCTTGACGATTCATAGAGACTAAATAGCATAGTTTTAATGTATTTTTTTCTGTTGATATCTGGGAATTAGGTATATAGAATGATTGAAAAATACATTCTCTTCCGGTTATGTAATTAATCTTGATTATTCTGTATTAGGAACATTGAATACATTTTATATTAAATAGCTAGAAATTTTTAAATTATTTTTTTTTGTAAATTTCATCTTATTAGGGACGCTTAATCTTCCGTCCCTAATATTTATTCGGGACAGATTAGTGAAACAGAACCGACCCAAATAGATAGGTGGTTGACGGATGGTAAATATTATTGGGGACAATTTCTGCCTGTCCCAAATGAATCTGGGACGGCTATCTAGCCGTCCCTATATCTGTCCCAAATATTATTTGGGACGCCGGTAACAGGGACGGTTTTGAAACTGTCCCCAATGGACATTTGGGACAGTTTATGACTATTAGGGACAGTTTAAAATCGTCCCAAATGACCATATTTTTTGTAGTGCTTGATTCCTAGTTTACTACATTTCGCCTCAACTTCGGCCTCACGGGCATACACTCCAAATATGAAATCATTTAAGAATGGGTCGCTCGTATGTGTGAGTGTGAT
The DNA here is from genome assembly GCA_002897215.1 of Eschscholzia californica subsp. californica. NCBI lineage: Eukaryota > Viridiplantae > Streptophyta > Magnoliopsida > Ranunculales > Papaveraceae > Eschscholzia > Eschscholzia californica. The sequence continues at coordinate 164,629 of BEHA01000080.1, read as the reverse complement.
CACTAACATGGACTCAACACATAAAAAGGGTGAGGACACATTTTGGCACGAATTATCTTCGAAAAGGAAGTAACCACTAAATGGAGTGGGGAAGCTCACTCACCCTTCTCACCCATTCTACCCTCTAAAAATGCTTTCTAAAGGTAAGCGGATACTAGATATGGATGATGATGGTGGATTTTCAAGAATGTCGATTTCTTCATTATAAAATTTCTCAAACACTTTTTTCACTTTTTTTTCCTTTTTTTTTCTTTTTTTTTCTTTTTTTTTTGATAACACAAATACAATCAACCAAAACGAAATAAAACACACACAACTCTATTCTTGCAATCAACTTTTCTTTTCATACTTGCTTTTGACATTCTTCCTTCTTTCTTCCTTCTTTCTTTCTTCCACATTCGTTTCCTGCTTCGAATACTTATTCATGAACATACACACAAACACACATATATACAAACGCATCACTCACACAAAAGAGCTAACATGCTCTAACATAAATAAACAACTTATTCTTATTCTATTTTTCTTTTTGTCTTTCTTTCTTTCTTCCACTTTTTACTTTTTTCACTTTTTTTTCCTTTTTTTTTCTTTTTTTTTTTTCCTTTTTTTTGGGCTTTATGGACTACAAGGGAAAGGTTAATTCGTTATCCTAATGTCACTCCTAGTGGCTAAGAAATTTGAGCACACGAGATCAAATGAGCTCTTTTAATAGTTACGAGGTTGAGTAGCTCTTCATTTTACTCGGAGTTAGCGCGGAAGAGTACACTCGAAGGACAATTTAGGCTTTGAGCTCTCACGTGGGTTAAGTCTCCACTAATGACTACTCTAGGTCTCTTAGAGATGTTTCTTCTTCACTAAGATGTCACTCCTATGGTACAACACAAACACTCAAAGACTCGACTTTCATGCAAAGGTTACTAACAATCACAAAACTCACCAACTCGACACATATGCATCAACATTCTTAAAACCATCACTATAATCACATGCAAATTTACTTAAAATGTTCAAATGTTGGCTAATTTGAATCCTTTTGTCTTTGAAACCTATGGTCATGCATTGGTTATGGTCAAATCCCCGCATCACCAAACTTAAAACTAACATTGTCCTCAATATTCTAAGCATACAACCACCAAAAGATAAAGATGCACATCAATTTAAAGAGAAGAGTGGAGAGATATTACCATAATCGAAGGAGATAAAAAATGATACTACCAAGCCTCATGTATAAAGAGGTTCCAAGTTGATGTCAAGCTCACGCCATCCCCAAACTTGGAACAAACCACGCCTTAGAAGTAAAACATATAAGAAATGCTCTTAAAATATCCAAAAATATAATGAGAATGAAGAACATAAAAAGAAAGACCATATAAAATGACCACTCACGCGGGATCACTCGATTACATTTAGCTATGAAATTAGCCTTTGATTCTCTTGTTTTCACACAAGAGCACGAGTTATGTCTCGTGGAGGATTTTCAGAGATGCTACCCACAAACATCAAGACCCATCTTGATCGGCTAACGATCATATAACAAAAGACGGAAGATTTGGGGGTCAACCCAAAGAAAGCTATATACAAATGTTAAAAGTCTCACAATAATATCGAAGCATATAAGTGCACGTGAGACGAAAAGCGAAAAAATCCATCCCCAAACTTAGTGGATGCATGGTCCACTAAGTCGGCATGAATGTTAGGGGCGACGACTAAGAAGTCGTCAAAAGGATCGACATATAAGTGAAGTGAGAGGAAGTCAGTCGAAGGCAAAAAATCAAACTCAAGCTTAGTGGATAAAACGTCCATTAAGTCCCTAGACATGCTAGGAAAGGCAATAGGCTATCCGCTATCATGTGGAAGGGGTCAACAACTTAGTCTGAGATCATGTGGAAGGTCGAACTAAACTCTAAGGGTAAGCCAATAGGCTCGGGGACCAAGTCAAGGTCCATAATTTCCTTAGGTAAATAATCCAACAAGCTATCCGCTATCTCTTCAACTACTATGTTATCGACACCCTTAAAGGCATCGGGAGCCTCAAACTCAGTCATAACACCTTCCATTCTATATAACCCATCCAGATAATCGCAAGTGGTAAAAGTAGGAAAGTTCAACATCGTGGGATCCCCAAACTTGCTCGTAGAGCTATCATCCTGAACATTCAAATCTAATGTAGTGTGATCATGGTGAGATGACAATGGTCGAGGGATTGAGCAATAAGGTTCATCGGTCAATTCATGCTCTAAGGGTCTATCAAGAGCTTCTTCGACATTTAACTTTAGACTAGAGTTAGGTGTATTACCCTCACCATCATTCACAGTCTCCTCTTGAGTTTGGGGTGCGCAAACCCCTTCCTCGTCGATGATAAGCTCTGACTCAATTTTATCAACAATATTGAGAATCCATTTTGTGATCTCTTTTATATCTCGATTGAATCTAGTTTGATACTCTAAAAATCCTTGGAGAGTGTCATCAGACATCTCCTCGTAATAAGGCACATGAGTATAACTAGACGAAGACTCTCGCGGAACACGGATCATGGGACAATACTCGGTCAAATGGTCTAAGCTCGCACTAATAGCACAAACCGGGATAATGGTGTCCATGGTCCTTTCTTCACTACCTTCATGTAGATACATAGACTCGACTCTTTGAGTGGAGTCATCGAGTCGGGAATTGTCATCACTTAGTGAACCGTTCATATATGCTTGTCGATAGTCACGAAGACTTCGACGTGGTCGATCAATACTAATAGAATTACGGTCCTCATGAAGTGACAAATTCATACATGAAGGTGTGATCATCTCAAATTATTGTCGATAGTCTCGAAGACTCTTACGAGGTTGGTTACCCTCATGCTCATAATCCCTAAGACCATATCCATCACGAGTCTGACCGACTCCATACATCTGTCGATATTTCCCATGATCATCTTAGGTCGGCCAGGCTCAACTCGCCTATTCTTATCACTAGTCGGCCTATTCCTATATAAGTTTGAGTAGTCCTGATGACTTGTAGATGGTCGACTAGTGTTGGAAAGAGTTGGCATAAGGTCATTCTCATCAAATGACCAACTTGCCATGATCTCACAATGTTCAAGGATGCTAACACACAATCACAAAATGGAGACTAACACTAAAAGAACTAAACAATCACGTACAAGTAAAAAAGGAAGAGTTAGAATGCGATACTACCAAATGCTCCTCTCGTTTCGTTCGTTTTTCCTCTTTAGCCTCTTGATTCCTTCCTTTTCCTTCGCCTTTATGTCACTTTTGGCTCTTGTCTATAAAACGGTAGCTAAAAAAAGAAATGAAATTAAGAAACTACAGAAAACAAAGAAAACAAGAACGTCTAAGTAAGCAAACAACACTAAACTAATGAACAAAACAAACAAACGATGTCCAAACTACTAAACCTATCCCTGGCAGCGGCGCCAAAAACTTGGTATACCGGAAAAGGTTGCACACCCAAGTGGAGGTATCAAGTAGTAACCGGTAAAACCAGAGTCGATCCAAGGATAGGAAGGCGGTTCGGATAACGAAGGGTCTTATCCGTAGGTCTAGATATTAAATGCTAACTTAGACTAAAAAAAGGAAAAGAACAAAGATAAATGGGGGGTTTTGATATGAATAAGTAATAAGACAAGAAAGCAAGTAAAGCTAAACTAAATAATCAAGGTAAACGGGTGAGAGAGATTCGAGAGAAGAGTTCGGAGGAACAAGAGTCGGGGAACAAGAGTCGGGAGACAAATAAGTGAGAGAGGTGTCGAAGTCCGGGAATATATAATGATAAACCTACGACTATGTGTAGTCCGATCTAATGTTTCAAAGTATAATCGATGTTCGACTCCTAAAGTAGATGTCTCTAAGTACTACGTATATCCGGAGATCATATTTAGTCAAACAAACGTCTAAATCAGTTTATCTCGAGTCAACGAAAGTGTTGTCTAGTCGCCTAACTAAGTGAAGTGTATGACAAGACACATGAAAATATGACTTAGATTGCGATCAAAATCGAATACTTCGTTTCGCCTATTAACTATGTGAAGTGCTTGACAAGACACATGAAAATAGGATCGAAACGATAATCGAAATAAATGAACATCAATTTATAATCAAAACATCAAATCATATTAAACGTAATCACAAATTCATCACATTTCATCTCATATAATCGACACACTAAAGTTAGCTAAACATGGTGAATGAATAAGAAACGGAAAGAAAAAAATGAGAGAATCCCTTTTTTCGATGTGGTTCGAGGCTAAGATCGTCGGAAAATATGAGTCTTTTGGTTGCAGCCGATCTCCCCTTAGCAATGTTCTGGGTTCCCCATAGCGACCACCATCATCTTCTCCATTTAGAACACAACTTCCATTAAAGCTAACCCTAGCTTTCTCCCTCTAGAAATTTCTAACCCAAAATAAAATCAAACCACATGGGAAGCAAGGTAAAAAAGCATGGGGAGTAGAAGCCCCAAGTTTTCAGGCCAAGATTATGGCCGGAAAAGTCAAGAAAGATCTGGCTAAGGAAATGATGAAATCCGGCTAAATCCTTAAAGATCCGCATAGGCTTGTTGTCCCGTGCCAAGGGCTGCCGTCCCGAGCTACCCTAACTAGTAGCTGCGTCCCTTGATGCCATCCCGAGTTCTTGAAGTCCCGAACAGCAGCTGCCTTGAGATTCCGAGCTGCTCCGCTTAAAACCGAGCTGTTGTTCAGCTGTGCCGTGCTATGATGTGCGCCCCCCTTATCGGCTGCTGCTACACTTAGCCCGAGCTATTGCTTGCTTCCATGGCCGCTCCCAAGCTACTGCTCAAACCGAGCCGGCCAAGCTTTGGCCGACCTTAATGTTGGTCGGCCTAGCTTGGCCGGCACCCCCTTTTTTTATTTTCCTCTTTCTCTCTCTAGCAAGCTCTCAAACTCAAGATCTCTAACCAAGAACCCTAAATCCTAGCCTCCTTTTCTCTCTCTCCCTTGGTTAGTTGCTTGGTTGATGAAGATGATGAATAGTAGCCTAAACTACTAAAACCCTAGAGTCCCTTGACTTAGTCAATTCATTTAGACTTTGTTGACTCTTATCCATAAAGAGAGGGTGCTCATATAATTCTTCCTTGTCATTCTTCTTTGGGCTTGTGTGGGCTTTGGGTTTGGTTTAGAAACAAAGAGGTGCCTCAATCCTTGTCTCTACATCTTCAAATTGTCACAAAGGACTAAAATACCCTCGGACTTCTTTCTTTCATAACTTCCCTGTCCGAACTCGGAATTGAAGTCCGTTTTCATCGTCGGACTCGTCATTGCCTCCACTTGTAATTTGATTTGATTGAAGTCATTTTCTCTCATTTTGGGCACATGAAATGATAGTGATAATTCGCTCTTTTTATTCTGAATCGCACGCTTAACTCCAAAATAAGTACCTAACATGAAAAACACATAAAATATTATTGATAACACACGAAAATGACTAATTAGTCTAAGTTAGGCTCTCCAAATGTGACATTTTCGTGTCACATCAAGATCCCCAAACTTAAATTTTGCTAGTCCTCGAAAAAAAAAAAACCTAACTCACTTTCGGATGCATCCTGGTTGCATTTAGCGTATGCAACAAGCCTTTAAACCTTTAGGTTACCCCTAGAGGACGAGTATTGTCTCGTGAGGGTTTCCATAGATGACACCCACAAACATCATGGTTTCAAATACACAACGGTTCAAAATCCAAAGCATAGATAAGCATGGTTGTATAATAAAGGGTTTAAGCATGTCAACACATAATGAATCAAGTAAATAAGTTCGTGTAAAAGCTAAAGGCCCATTCACTAAATGATCTTACCCTAAAATTCAAGTGTCATACCATAATGAGCAACATCTACGTTTCGAAACCACAACGCCTTGATTCCTAGTTTAGTACATTTCGCCTCGACTTCGGCCTCACGGGCATACACTCCAAATATGAAATCACTCAAGAATGGTTCGCTCGTATGTGTGAGTGTGATCACTAACATGGACTCAACACATAAAAAGGGGTGAGGACACATTTTGGCACGAATGATCTTCGAAAAGGAAGTAACCACTAAATGGAGTGGGGAAGCTCACTCACCCTTCTCACCCATTCTACCCTCTAAAAATGCCTTCTAAAGGTTAGTGGATACTAGATATGGATGATGATAGTGATAATTCGCTCCTTTTATTCCGAATCGCACGCTTAACTCCAAAATAAGTACCTAACATGAAAAACGCATAAAATATTATTGATAACACTCGAAAATGACTAATTAGTCTAAGTTAGGCTCTCCAAATGTGTCATTTTCGTGTCACATCAGCAGACACTGGAAAACGTTGATTTTTGGAGACGTTGAATCTGCAGCTTCCGATCAAGCACAAAGTATGTGTTCTACCCTGAGCTTTCTTTGCATGTGCTAGTTTTCTTTAACTGCTCACCTTTTATTTGTTTTTTACAGGTGGGAACATGGCTCCAAAGAAGACTTTGAGGATACCGTCGGCTAAGGAGGTGGCGAGTAAGAGAAAAATACCAACGAAGAAACCAAGAGTTGAATCGTCACCCGAACGTTTGCCTGCTTCTACTCCTGTTTCTGGTGCTGGACCATCCTCTTTGGGAATTAACGCGCAGGTGGGGTATTCTGATGCGATGCAAGTGGAGTTTTCTTAGTCAACGTCGGTGTTCGAAGATCCTTCCTCCATAGGACGTGTATCTGGCCTCTTGACTTCTGAGAGTGACAAGGCCTCTCTTAGGAAGATAGGTGTTCAGAAAGCTTTGGAGCAGTCGGCGCTTAGCGACTACCAGGTTTATGCTCGTTGCTTTCCCTGTGCGTTGTTGTTTTCTTGACTTGTATGGTGCTGATATATTTGCCTTTTGTTGTAGGCGATGATGAGTGCAAACTATGTTGAGGAGCATATTGACGCGTTGAACAAGCAGATCGAAGCAGAGAGCAGTCGCCATGCAGAGTGAGGGCGAGCATGCAGGGGCGTTACGAGGAGCTGGAGGTCAAGTATTCGAAGTTGAAGATATCACGTAAGAAGTGTGCGGGAATATGATGAGACATGAAAATGTCCCATCTGAGTCTCTTAATTTAGACGAGTTAGTCTCTCTAGAGCAGTTACTCTCACGAATTACTCTCTTTTATGTTCAGGTACCTTTTTACAGAGTTACGCGTACAAACCGGATAAAATCAGAAAGATTACAGACTAGGGGCATTTTGGTCATTTGTTGATTCTGATTTTATCCGGTCAAGATTAGTGTTCGGATGGAAAGTAGAGTCCAAGACGAGCTCGTAGGCGAAAACGGAAGTCAAATCGGAGTCCGGATCAATAAAATATTCAAGGTCAAAGATTGGGGTCAAAATCATTTGACCAAACACCTAGAGCCACGTGGCGCAGATCTATCAGGAGGATATGACGCGATCTGACGGTACCAGGAGTTTGTGGTATACTGTCGGGAGGCTTGGTCGGTCTCTCGGGTATTTTCGGGGTTTCTCCAAGCGGCTGCTAGCATGCATCTCAGCGCAAGATAAGTTTGTAGCCGTAAAAGATCTAGCGGTCAGCTTCATATCCGGGACACGTGGGACCATCCGATGATCTGTTGTAACATCTTCTTATGTCGCTGCGAAACACTGAATCAAGTGAAGATTTCATTCACACGTTGGTACGGCCTCCTTCCTTATCTTCTCTGGTTTTCAAACTCCGATTATGAGATATCTTCTCGGTTTTCAAATTCAAACCGAGAGAGAGAAGGAGATACTCCCGGCTTCTTAGGAACTGTTTAAAAACAGTTTAGAGAGAGAGATGGATCGGGAATCGAATCCTAAACAGAGAAGGAGGAGTAGAGAGATGAAGGAGATATGGGGAGATTGATTCGAATTTAAATAGAGATAAAGATTGAAGAAGATATTCTCGGAAGAATCAAAACGGAAATAGAGAGAGATTTCGATTAGCTTTGGGCTATAAAACAGAGAGCAAAAGAGGAGAGCAGGGATCGGTTTTTCAGAGTACGGCTTAGAAAAGGAAGAAAGTAGAGAGAGAGAGAGGGAAACAGAGAGCTTTTGATTCAATTTGTTTTCTTTGTTTTCTTTTTATTTCTTTGGTTGTGGTTTTCTATTTGTGAGAGATAGAAAGATTACAGAGAGATAGAGAGTTTACAGAGAAGGAGATTGTAGAGAGAGAGAGAGAGACCCGAGAGCTTCCATGGAGTTTTTATTCATTGATTTTAATTTTATATCTTTGTCTTCTTATTAATTCTGTCTTTGTGAGAGAGATAGAGAGAAAGGATTAACAGAGAGATTAAGAAAAGAGAGAGAAAACAGGAAGTCCAGAGAGGAAAATATTTCCGGGAAGACGAGAAAATCGTTTTCCCAGAGGGTGCGTTTGGCAGATTTCCGGGAAAAACAGAAGGAAATCAATTCCTTAAGGGTCTGTTTGGTGGGAAAATCGCAGAAAAGTAAGTTTCTTTCATCTTTTTCTTCTATTACTTCGAATATTTATCGTTTCTAGCATGAGTAGCTAAGTCTTTTATATCTAGGGTTTTAGATGAAGTTTAAATAACTATTCTAATAATAAATTTATTACAGTTTTTATTGTTTTAACGATAATATCTTCCGGGTTTCTTTAGACCGTTCATGGACTGAAAACCTGAGTTATACAAAGAACTATCGAATTAGACCAAAATTAATTTGTCCTTAGAATTGTTAGGAAAACGGATTCGAAAACCCTAGGTTCCCTTTTTCTGAATATCGAAATATTTATTTATTTATTTATTTTTCTTGAGTTTTATATTATAGTTCTATTTCATCACCATCAAAACCAATTTTAAATCTCAATAGTTTTAAGGTTAGAATTAGTTTAACTTAGTCTCTGAGGAACGAACCGGTCTTACCGGAACTATTACTTGACGCCCGTATACTTGCGGGTGGAAACCTATTTAGGTAACTTTTTAGGTCCATCAGAATACTTTGCGAGATGGCTCCCAGTACCGTGGCGGTAGCTCGAGGGGAGCTGATGAAGGAGTACGTCACGAAGGACATGCAGGATGGGACCTCGAGGGGGAGATTGCGCGTTATGAAAGCTTGAAGGATACTGATTATAGCGTGGATTATTGCTCTTACTAGGATAGTTATTTGAGTCGGGGACTCCATTTCCTTTCTTTTATGATTGTTTGTCGTTGATTATGCAGTGGTTGATAGACTTTGTGAATGGGTGAGTTTCTCACCACATTCTTGGTTTTAAGTATTTTGACTTGAACTTGGTGAGACGTTGATTCTCACTTGCTATATTATGAATAAAGTATTTCGTTTATGCTTATATCGTGTATACAAGTTGTGAATGCGTTCTTTGTATAAGCAATCTGGTTTCCTTTTATAAGTCGTGTTGACTTATGTTTTGTAGATGTAGACCATGTTGAACTTGTGTACGTACAAAGACAAGTAGAAGTAAGGGACTTAGACTTTGGAGTGCACACATAAGTAAACTAATACCTCGAGAAATCCTTTATTGAGACAAGTAAATTTTTTTCGTACATAAGTACATACGGAGCAAGAAAATCGGGTTGTGACATGTGGACCTGAAGAGAGGCAATCGGGTTCCTAAGTACATGTAAAAGAAATGAACAATCGGGTTGCTAAGTACATGTAAAAGAAATGAGCAATCGGGTTGCTAAGTACATGTAAAAGAAATGAGCAATCGGATTGCTAAGTACATGTTAAAGAAATGAGCAATCGGGTTGCTAAGTACATGTAAAAGAAATGAGCAATCGGCTTGCTAAGTGCATGTAAAAGAAATGAGCAATCGGGTTGCTAAGTACATGTAAAGGAAATGAGCAATCGAGTTGCTAAGTACATGTAAAAGAAATGAGCAATCGGGTTGCTAAGTACATGTAAAAGAAATGAGCAATCGGGCTGCTAAGTACTTGTAAAAGAAATGAGCAATCGGGTTGCTAAGTATCTCTAGAGTATTCCC
>BEHA01000080.1:102521-154655 GCA_002897215.1 Eschscholzia californica subsp. californica | reverse complement strand
CCCCAGTCTAAGTGTATACCTGAACTTTGTGCTTGACTTAGGTTGCGTCATTCTTCGGCAAGAGGTGTCCTTGTTTTTCTATGGGGAAGAAACAAGTGGTCAATGACATACCCATTGACCCTCCGACGCTCAAGTCAGTCAAGTGCTTAAAAGAGAAGTGAAAGACAAAATGTTTGGATTTAAAGTGAAAACAACATCCCATTTCCTATTGACATGTCCTTGAAAGCGTGAAACACGTATTGGTATGGAGATGTTTCTACCTGCACACTCTTTATCAAGGGACCATGGTTGGTAGGAGTCCCACCGACTCTCCGATGGTTAAGTCAGTACATGTATGAAAAGCGAAACGAAGAAGTTTTAGTAGAGTTTAGAAGTGGCACAACTTGAGATGGATGGCATTCCTACTGTTGTTTATGTCACGCCCATCTTGTGCTTGAATTTTGTACGAGCCTTGTCCTACCACTTTAGTGATCTGATACGGGCCTTTCCAAGTAGGTGCAAGTTTTCCAGCATCGCTTTCTTAAGTGTTCTGGAACACTTTTCGAAGTACCCAATCTCCTACCTTGAAGGTTCGAGTTCGTATGTTTTTGTTTAATGGCGTGCCACTTTCTGTTGGTAAGCTACATTTCTAATGGTTGCCATATCACGAATTTCATCGAGCGTGTCGAGATTGTGATTAAGTTGTTGCCAGTTACTTTCTTCTACCGTCCACTGATAACGGGTAGAAGGAAGTACTGCTTCTGGGAATATGACGGCTTTTAAGCCATAAGCGAGAAAGAAGTTTCTCCTGTTGGAGTTCGAACAGTGATTCTGTACGCCCATAAGACTCCTGGTAGTTCATCTGCCCAGGTGCCTTTGGCTTTCTTCAATCGTTTCTTTATTGTGTTCATGATCGTTTTGTTGGAAGACTCAGCTTGTCCATTTGCTTGGGGGTATCTTGGAGTTGAGAAGTTTAGTTTGATCCCCAATTCTTTACAGAATCTTGGAAGTCGAAGCTGATGAATTGTGAGCTGTTGTCGGTCACAATTTCCTTTGGAACTCCAAACCTGCAAATGCCATTCTTCCAAATAAAACTTCTTACCTCTCTGTCTCGGATTTGATGAAATACTTCTGCCACAATTTCCTTTGGAGTGTATGTCCGTGAGGCCGAAGTCGAGGCGAAATTACTAACTTAGGAATCAAAGTTTTGTGACTTCGGAACATAGAAGTTGCTCATTATGGTATGACACTTGCATTTTAGGGTAAGATTATTAGTGAAGAGGTCTTTAGCTTTTATAAGAACTTATTTACTTGATTCATTATGTGTTGACATGCTTAACCCTTTACTATATCAATCATGCTCTCACTTCACGTACTCACCATGGAGTATGAAACCTTATGACCTGGTGAAAGGTTGATGGGACAGCTCTCATGTTGTGATTCCAAGGTCTCCAAGGAATCATGTTGTAGGCAGAAGAAGGACTATCAAGTACCATGAAAGTTCTACTTAGGTTGATTCCACTTGCAAAAATGGGTAAAGAGAGTTCGTCGAGCGTGTACTTTTTCTCGCCACTGAAGCCAATGAGAATGGTAGGTCGGTGATAGATACTCGTCTCTTCCAGTCCCATTCCTCGCAATGCATGTAAAAACAACACGTTAGTAGATGAACCATTATCAACAAGTATTCTTATGACCAGAACATTTGAAATAGTAAGTGAGATAACGAGAGCGTCATGATGAGGGTTGACGAGCCCTGATGCTTCACTGTCTGGGAAGCTAAAAACTTGGCCGGTGAAGACAGGTGAACATGTTTTAGATGAGTGAGTGTCTGGATTGGCTGCTACACGTGCACTTCTTTTGGCAGCTGAATGACTGACTCCGCTCACTTCTGATCCTCTTATGATAACTAAACATGTCTTTGTTGGAAATGATTGTTCGGGTTCTTTTTTATGAACATCTCGTTGGGCTATAGCGTTCTTCCCTTTATCTGTCAGTAGGTTAGTAAGGTGACCTCTCTTAAGCAGTTTCGCTACTTCTAGCCGAAGAGCTATACAATCAGCGGTCGTGTGTCCATGATCAGCGTGGAATTTACACCACTTGGTACTGTCTCTCTTGTCACTAGGAATTTTTGTCTTTGCGGGCCATCTGACTGTATTGCCTATTCCTTTCATTACAACAATGATGTGACACGAAAATGTCACATTTGGAGAGTCTAACTTAGACTAATTAGTTCTTTTCGAGTATTATAAATAATATTTTATGTGTTTTTCATGTTAGGTACCTATTTTGGAGTTAGACGTGTGATTCAGAATAAAACAAAGCATTAATCGCTATCACTTTATGTGCCCAAAACGAGAGAAAAATATATCAAGCAAACCAAATGATAAGTAGAGTCAATGACGAGTCCGACGGTGAAAACAGGAGTCAATTCCGAGTTCGGACGGGGAAGTTATGAAAGAAAGAATTCCGAGGGTATTTTAGTCCTTGTGACAATTTGAAGATGTAGAGACAAGGATGGAGGCACCTCTTGGTTTCTAAATCAAAGCCCAAAACCAAGTCCAAGCCCAAAGAAGAATGACAAGGAAAGATTATATGGGCATCCTCTCTTTATGGGATCCAAGTCAACAAAGTCTAAAGAAATTGACTAAGTCTTGACCTAGGGTTTTAGTAGTAAAGAGGTTACTATTCATCTTCTTCTTCATATTCATCAAACAATCAAGCAAGAAAGTAGAGAGAGAAAGAGGCAAGAGGGTTTTTAGGGTTTCTTGTGTTCTTGAAGAGTTTGAGAGTTTGAAAGAGAGTGAAGGAGCCGACCAAGCTAGGTCGGCCAAAGCTTTGGCCGGAACAAGTTGGCTCGGACCGGAGCACGAGAGTTGCTAGCACGGGACAGTACCCTTCACGGGACGCATCCGCAGCAGCTTCCTGGAGCAGCCAGCTCGGACCGGAAGTAAGCACGGACGACTGGCGCGACTTCCTTGCACGGGCGACGGGAAGCTTCCTTTGAAGCTCGGTTGCCTTCACGGGACGCATATGCAGGGCTCGGAACGGCTGGATGCTTAGGGTTTTTGCCGGATTCCATGCATATTTTGGCCGGATTTTTATGACTCTTCCGGCAACTATCTTGATCCGAAACCTTTGGGATTTTGCTCCTCATGTCTTGATATTGCTTCCCATGTAGTTTGATTTGATTTTGGTTGAAGATTGCTAGAGAGAGAAAGCTAGGGTTTAGCTTTAATGGAGGTGTGTTCTAAACGGAGAAGATGATGGTGGTTGCTATGGGGAACCCAGAATTTTGTTAAGGAGAGATCGGTTGCACCTTAACTACTCATATTTTCCGACGATCTTAGCCTCGAACCACATCGAAAAAGGGGGATTCTCTCATCATTTTCTTTCCATTTCTTATTCATTCACCATGTTTAGCTAACCTTAACGTGTCGATTATATGAGATGAAATGTGATGAATTTGTGATTACGTTTAATATGATTTGATGTTTTGATTATAAATTGATGTTCATTTATTTCGATTATCGGTTCGATCATATTTTCATGTGTCTTGTCAAGCACTTCGCATAGTTAGGCGACTAGAGAACGCTCTCGATGACTTGGGATTAACCGACTTAGACGTTTGTTTAACTAATTATGATCTCCGGATATACGTAGTACTTCGAGACATCAGTTTTAGGAGTCGAACATTGATTGTACCTCGACACATTAAATCAGACCATCATAGTTCTAGATTTATCACCATGGATTCCCAGACTTCGACACATTAACTCTTGTATTTGGAGACTCTTGAAGCATGATTTGAATGTGATGAATGACTTATTATTTGTTTACATGTGAGTTTAATTGACTTCGTCTAGTTTTATAAATTAGAAGCCTTGATCTTAATCGTTCATTGACACAAAGTTTGATAATGCGTACTTAGTTTGATAATCGATACTTACTAACCTTTGATCGATTATACTTAGTTTGACGTATTATACTTATTAGTGTCATACTTGTTCATTTTCAATTCATTAGATAGTGTGTGTAAGTTTGATAGTCGATGCTTAGTGACGTTTTATCGATTATGCTTAGTTAGACACATGATGCTTAGGATTGTCAATGTGGGTGAAGTTAATTACATTTTCATGCGAATAGATACTTAGTATTTGTCATTATCGATCTTGTAGATTGAAGTATCCGTCTAAATCAACTTTTGCCCGAATCGATACTTACCCGTCTCGACTCATGTTCCTCCGACACTTCTCTCGAATCTCTCTCGCCCGTTTACATTGATAATTTAGTTTGTTTTACTTGCTTTCTTCTTTGTTTCTTATTTCATTATAAAGCCCCCCATTTACCTTTCTTCCTTTCCTTTTTAGTTTAAGTTAGCATTTGATACCTAGATTGGTGGATAAGACCCCTCGATATCCAAACTACCTTCATATCCTTGGATCAATCCCGGCTTTGCCGGATCACTACTTGATACCTCCGCTTGGGTATGCAACCTTTTCGGGTGCATCAAGTTTTTTAGCGCCGCTGCTGGGGATAGGTTCAGTAGTTAGGGTATCGTTTGTTTGTTTTGTTCATTAGTTTAGTGTTACTTGCTTCTTAGGCGTTTTTGTTTTATTTGTTTTTGTAGTTTCTTATATTCATTTTTTTAGGTATCATCTTCAGAAAAGAGCCAAAAGAGACATAAAAGTGAAGAGAAAGGAAGGAATCGAGAAGCTTAAGAGAAAAGGCGAACGAAAATAAAGGAGCACCCGATAGTATCGCATTTTATCTCTTCCTTTTTACTTGTGTGTGATTGTTAGTTCTATAAGTGTTAGTTCACATTTTGTGATTGTGTGTTTGCATCCTTGAATATTGTGAGATCATGGCAAGTTGGTCATTTGATGATGATGATGATGACTTTATTCTAACGATTTCCTACACTAGTGGACCAGCTAGAAGTCATCAGGACTACTCAAACTTATATAGGAATGGTCCGACTAGTGATAGGAATAGGCGAGTTGAACCTGACCGACCTCAGATGACTATGCGAATACCGTCAAATGCATGGAGTCGGTCAGACAAGTCATGGGTATGGTCGTAGGGATTATGAGCATGAGGGTAATCAACCCCGTAAGAGTCTTCGAGACTATCGACAAGAATTTGGGATGACCACACCTTCATGTATGAATTTGTCATTTAATGATAACCGTAGTTTTAGTAGTATTGATCGACCACGTCAAAGACTTCGTGACTATCGACAAGCAAATATAGATGGTTTACTTAATGATGACAATTCCCGACTCGATAATTCCACTCAAGGAGTCGAGTCTATGTGTATGCATGAAGGTAGTGAAGAAAGGACCATGGAGACCATTAACTCGGTTTGTGCTATTTGTGCGAGCTTAAATCTTTTGACCGAGTATTGTCCCATGATCCGTGTTCCGCGAGAGTCTTCATCTAGTTATACTCAGGTGCCTTGTTACGAGGAGACTTCGAAAGATAGTCTCCAAGCATTTTTAGAGTACCAATCAGATTCAATCGAGATATAACGGAGATCACGGAACGAATTCTCAATATTGTTGATAGAATAGAGTCGGAGCCTGTCGTCGACGAGGAAGGGTTGCGCACCCCAAACTCAACAGGAGACTATGAATGATGGTGAGGGTAATACACCTAACTCAAGTCTTAAGTTAAATGTCGATGAAGTTCCAGATAGACCCTTTGAGATTGAACAGACCGATGACCCTTGTTGCGTACTCCCTCGACCATTGTCATCTCACCATGCATCGACTACACTAGATTTTGATGTTCAGGATGATAGCTCTATAAGCAAGTTTGGGGATCACAAGATGTTAAACTTTCCAACTTTTACCACTTGTGATTATTTGGACGGGTTATGTAGAATGGAAGGTGTTATGACTGACTTTGAGGCTCCCGATGCCTTTAAGGACGTCGATAACGTAGTTGTTGAAGAGATATCGGATAGCTTGTTGGATTATTTACCTAAGGAAATTATGGACCTTGACTTGGTCCCCGAGCCTATTGCCTTACCCTTAGAGTCTAGTTCGACCTTCCAAATGACCTCAGACTCAGTTGTTGACCCCTTTTGGGACACTTCAGACGTCTTCCCTAGCATGTCTAGGGACTTAGTGGATGTTTTATCCACTAAGCTTGAGTTTGACTTTTTGTCTGCGATTGACATCTTAGATCTTCACTTATATGTCGATCCTTTTGACTACTTCTTAGTCGTCGCCCCTAGCATTCATGCTAACTTAGTGGACCGTGCGTCCATTAAGTTTGGGGATGGATTCTTTTCGGATTTCGTCTCACATGTACTTCTTTGGTTTAATATTCTTGTGAGACTTTTACAGTTTGTATATAACTTTCTTTGGGTTGACCCCCAAATCTTTCGTCTTTTGCTATATGATCGTTAGTCGATTAAGATGGGTCTTTGATGTTTGTGGGTAGCATCTCTGGAAACCCTCCACGAGACGTAACTCATGCTCTTGTGTGAAAACAAGAGAATCAAAGGCTAATTGCATAAATCAATGCAATCGTGTATACCCACGTTAGTGGTAGATTTTATATGGTCATGTCTTTTATGTGCTTCATTCTCATGATATTTATTGATATTTTAGGAGCATTTCTTACTTTTTTTACTTCTAAGGCGTGGTTTGTTCCAAATTTGGGGATGGCGTGAGCTTGGCATAAACTTGGAACCTCTTTATACATGAGCCTTGGTAGTATCATCTTTTATCTCTTTCGATTATGGTAATATCTCTCCACTCTTCTCTTTAAATTGATGTGCCTCTTAATTATTTGGTGAGTGTATGCTTAGACCATTGAGGACAATGTTAACTTTAAGTTTGGGGATGCGGGGATTTGACCTTAACCAATGCATGACCATGGGTTTCAAAGATAAAAGGGTCCAAATTAGCCAAAATTGTGAACATTTTGAGTGGATTTGCATGTGATTATAGTGATGGTTTTAAGCTTGTTGATGCATATGTGTCGAGTTTATGAGCTTTTATGATTGCTAGTGGCCTTTGCATGAAAGTCGAGTCTTTTAGTGTATGTGTTGTACTATGGGTTTAACATCTTAGTGAAAAAGAAACATCTCTAAGAGACCTAAAGTAGTCATTAGTGGAGACCTAACCCATGTGGGAGCTCAAAGCCTAAATTGTCCTTCGAGTGTACTCTTCCGTGCTAACTCCGAGTAAAATGAAAAGCTACTCAACCTCGTAACTATTAAAAGAGCACATTTGATCTCGTGTGCTCAATTTCCTTAGCCACTAGGAGTGACATTAGGATAGCGAATTAACCTTGCCCTTGTAGTCTATGAAACTCGATAAGAATGTCAACTAGAGGAAGGCGGATACTTCATCATCATCCATCATCTTATATCCCGAGAATGAAGACATGAGAAGAAAAGAATGAATAATGTCAAAAGCAAGCATGAAATGAAAAGTTGATTGCAAGAAAAGAGTTTTGTGTGTTGTATTTTGTTTTGGTTGATTGTATTTGTGTTATAAAAAAACGAAAAAAATGAATCATGAAAAAAAAAATGAAAGAAAAATAAAAGAATAAAATGGTATATGTTTGAGCATGTGTTAGCTCTTTTATGTGAGTGATGTAATTGTATATATGTGTTGGTCTTTTTGTTCATGAATTAGTATTCGAAGCAAGAAACGAATGTGGAAGTGATTAAGAGGTTCTATCACGAAGAGTTCGACATTCTCGGAAATCCTCCATCGTTATCCATCTCTAATATCCGCTAAACTTTAAAAAGCATTTTTAGAGGGTAGAATGGGTGAGAAGGGTGAGTGAGCTTCCCCACTCCATTTAGTGGCTATTTAGGAGATCATTTCTTCCAAAATGTTGTACTCACCCTTTTTTTATGTGTTGAGTCCATGATAGTGATCACACTCACACATACGAGTGATGTGACATGAAAATGTCACATTTGGAGAGCCTAACTTAGACTAATTAGTCATTTTCGAGTGTTATCAATAATATTTTATGTGTTTTTCTTATTAGGTATCATATTTGGAGTTAAACATGAAATTCAAAATAAAAGGAGCGAATTATCACTATCATTTCATGTGCCCAAAACGAGAGAAAATGACTTCAAGCAAATCAAATTACAAGTAGAGTCAATGACGAGTCCGACGGTGAAAACGGAAGTTAATTCCGAGTTCGGACGGGGAAGTTATTAAAGAAAGAAGCCCGAGGGTATTTTAGTCCTTTGTGAGAATTTGAAGATGTAGAGCAAGGATGGAGGTACCCTCTTGGTTTCTAAATCAAAGCCCAAGAGCCCAAAGAAGAATGACAAGGAAGATTTTATGAGCACTCTCTCTCTTTATGGATCCAAGTCAACAAAGTCTAAATGAATTGACTAAGTCAATGGACCCTAGGGTTTTAGTAGTGTATTTTACTATTCATCATATTCATCAATCAACAACCAAGCAAGAGAGAGAGAGAAAAAAAAAAGAGGCAAGAGGGTTTCTAGGGTTTCACTTGTTCTTGAGGATTAAAGGGTTTGAAAGAGAGGAAAATAGAGAAGAAGAAAGGTAGCCGGCCTTAGCTTGGCCGGCCAAGCTAGGCCGGCACGCAAGTGTGCTTGGGATGTAAAGGTTGGCACGGGTAGCAGCTCCATCCGTGCTGCTACAGCTCGGACCGTGAAGAACAGCAAGCGCAGCAGCTCCAGCACGGCACGGAATGGTGGCACGGGACCCCAGCAGCAGCTCCGAGCAGCAACAACAGCTTTCACGAATAGTAGCAACCGGAACGAGCAAGGAGCAGCTACACGGGACGGATGCACCTTCCGGGACGCGCGCACAGCTCGGGCCGGAAGCCAAGGGACCGGCAACACCTTCTTGGCCGGATTTTCAAGCATTTTTTGGTCGGAAACCTGGCCGAATTTTCTTGCTTTTCCAGCAACCTTCTTGGTCCAAAACCTTCGGTTTTTGTTCCCCTCATCATAGGCTAGCTACCCATGTGGTTTGATTTGATTTTGGATTAGAAATTTCTAGAGAGAAAAAGCTAGGGTTAGATTTAATGGAGGTTGTGTTCTAAATGGAGAAGATGATGGTGGTCGCTATGGGAACCCATAAATTTGCTAAGGGGAGATCGGCTGCACCTTAAAGACTCATATTTTCCGACGATCTTAGCCTCGAACCACATCGAAAAATGGGGATTCTCTCATCATTTTCTTTCCATTTCCTATTCAATCACCATGTTTAGCTAACTTTAGTGTGTCGATTATATGAGATGAAATGTGATGAATTCGTGATTATGTTTAATATGATTTGATGTTTTGATCATAAATTGATGTTTATACATTTCGATTATCGTTTTGATCGTATTTTCATGTGTCTTGTCAAGCACTTCGCATAGTTAATAGACGAAACGAAGTATTCGATATCGATCGTAGTCTAAGTCATAATTTCATGTGTCTTGTCATGCACTTCACATAGTTAGGCGACTAGACAACACTTTCGATGACTCGGGGTTAACCGATTTAGACGTTTGTTTGACTAAGTATGATCTCCGGATATACGTAGCACTTAGAGACATCACCTTAATAGTCGAACATTGATTGTACCTCGACACATTAGATCGGACCATACATAGTTGTAGATTTATCATTTTGGATTCCCGGACTTCGACACATTACTCTTGTATTCGGATACTCTTGAAGCATGATTTGAATGTGATGAATGACTCATTATTTGTTTACATTTTCATGCGAATAGATACTTAGTATTTGTCACCTTCGATCCTGTGGATCGAAGTATCCCTCTCAATCGACTTTTGCCAGAATCGAGTCTTACCGTCTCCCGACTCTTGTTTCTCCGATACTTCTCTCGAATCTCTCTCGCCCGTTTACTTTGATTGTTTAGTTTAGCTTTACTTTCTTTCTTCTCTTATTACTTATTCATATTAAAAACCCCTGATTTATCTTTGTCCCTTTCCGTTTTAGTCTAAGTTAGCTAGTGACACCTAGACCGGTGGACTAAATCATTCGATATCCGAGTTACCCTCCTACCCTTGGATCGACTCCGGCTTTACCGGTTACTACTCGATACCTCCGCTTGGGTGTGCAACCTTTTCGGCTGCATCAATAAGCGAACCATTCTTGAGTGATTCATATTTGGAGTGTATGTCCGTGAGGCCGAAGTCAAGGCGAAATGTACTAACTTAAGAATCAAAGTTTTGTGACTTCGGAACATAGAGGTTGCTCATTATGGTATGACACTTGCATTTTAGGGTAAGATTATTAGTGAAGAGGTCTTTAGCTTTTATATGAACTTATTTACTTGATTCATTATGTGTTGACATGCTTAAACCCTTTACTATATGAATCATGCTCTCACTTCACGTACTCCTTATGGAGTAGGAAACCTTATGACCTGGTGAAAGGTTGATGGGACTGCTCTCATGTTGTGGATCCAAGGTCTCCCGAGAATCATGTTTTAGGCAGAAGGACTATCAAGTACCACGAAAGTTGTACTTAGGTTGATTCCACCTGCAAAAACGGGTAAACAGAGTTCGCCGACCGTGTACTTTTGATCGCCACTGAAGCCAATGAGAATGGTAGGTCAGTGACAGATTCTCATCTCTTCCAGTCCCATTCCTCGCAATGCATGTAAAAACAACACGTTAGTAGATGAACCATTATCAACAAATATTCTTTTAACCAGAACATTTGAAATAGTAAGTGAGATAACGAGAGCGTCATGATGAGGGTTGACGAGCCCTGATGCTTCACTGTCTGGGAAGCTAAGAACTTGGCCGCTGAAGACAGGTGATGATGTTTTAGATGAGTGAGCGTCTGGATTGGCCGCTACACGTGCACCTCTTTTGGCGGCTGAATGGCTGACTCCGCTCACTTCTGATCCTCCTGTGATAACTAAACATGTCTTCGTTGGAATTGATTGTTCGGGTTTTTTTTATGAACATCTCGTTGGGCTATAGCGTTCTTCCCTTTATCTGTAAGTAGGTCAGTAAGGTGACCTCTCCTCAGCAGTTCCGCTACTTCTAGCCGAAGAGCTATACAATCAGCGGTCGTGTGTCCATGATCAGCGTGGAATTTACACCACTTGGTACTGTCTATCTTGTCACTAGGAATTTTTGTCTTTGCGGGCCATCTGACTGTATTGCTTATTCCTTTCATTACAACAATGATGTGACACGAAAATGTCACATTTGGAGAGTCTAACTTAGACTAATTAGTTTTTTTCGAGTATTATAAATAATATTTTATGTGTTTTTCATGTTAGGTACCTATTTTGGAGTTAGACGTGTTGATGTGACATAATTTTGACACTTCTTTGTACTTTAATATTTGATCTTTGTTATGTTCTTAAGCAATTTATTGTGTCTTTAATGTTGTTTTGTGTTTGTGAAGATACTTGGAGCAGATTTGGAGAACTGACTAAAAAACTCACATTTGGAGGAGGCAATATCAAATGGTCTCTAACTAAACCTTTTGGGTGCTGATGTGGTCAGTTTGGCTTATTAAGTTGATAACATTAAAAAAAAAAGAAAAGTTTAGAAAAAAAAAGACATACCAAAGACAATTATGAGGCAAAGTTAAGCTGGTTCAACAATTGGTCCAGATTCATTGGAGTGCGAAGGTTATGGCTGAATTCATTCTAAGGTTTAATTGATGGCAATTACTACAAAAGAGGTTACAAAAGTTAATTTGAAGACATTAAATTGCTGGATTAAATTGAGAAGTTAATGTTTGTGTTTACAAAAGTTATTAGGATGAATTAATGTTTGTGGTTACAAAAGTGTTGGATTAGATTGATCCTAAGGCTATAAATGGAGCATCTTTGCAAGGAAGAGAGGAGGAGAAGAAGAGAAAGGGAATAGAAGCTACAACAGTCTGATTTCCATTTAGAGTTCTAGTATTTTTTTCTTTTATTTTGCTGATTTATTTTCAAACATGAGTAGCTAATTTTATTCGAGTTGGGGCTGCCTTAAAGCCCTAAACATGGCTTCACTTTCTTAATATATATGTGGTTTAAGTTTCATATTGTTAGATGACGAGGGTGTAACCCGTGCCCGTAGGGCACGACCAGTATTTTCAAACGTTACGCGAGGATGTGGATTTTTCACTTTCAGATTGACAGTGTAAATTTACGGGCACAGACAGAATTTTCAAGCGTTACGCGAGGGTGTGGATTTTTCACTTTCAGATTGACAGTGTAAATTAACAACAAAATAGGCAAAAATGAGTCGTGTTCTATTAAGTCTCCAAAATAAATAGAACGCTTTAATGGTTACAGTTAACGCAAATACAGTAACGCGAGGATATCTCGATTTCAATTTACGCAATTCAGTTTTAGAAATCCACTTACCCACAAAACCGAGTAGCACAAATAAACTCCAATTGAAATTCAAAATGAAAGGTACAATTTGAAAATAGTTTTAAACTAATAAGTTCAAACATATAAACATTTCATATTAGAATATAAAACTCTTTTGAATCTCGTTTGTCGCTTCCACAACCACAACCGTACGATCTTCTGGAAGAGGTTATTGTGACAAACCTTCCGCGGTTCCTTCCACAACCAGTCGTTCAATCTTCACCCTTGTAGATATACGATAACAAATATTTATTGAAATAAGCATGAGCTAAACATTTAAAATCAATTTGAGTAAACATTGACGTTCCTTATCATTTATCGACTGAGTCATTTTGTGCGTTCATATTGTTATTAAATTTCACAATTCTACAAAAAAAATATCATGATTGCAGTACGTTTGACTATATCAATGAAAAATTGCATCTTACCAGGCTTCACAATTTCCCAAGGGTTGGTCTTCATAACCAAATGCTTAACGCCTAAATGGGGCAACCACAAACTAAAACCCACAAAAAACTTTAGTTCGAGTCGATATGAAATAGGCATTCACTCTGTCTTTTGAACTTGCGGTGATCCTTTTGTTACCATACAAACACTATATCCTCAATACTCGTCTCAAGCTGCGAACAAACAGAAAGAAGTTTAGACCAATGCTTGTCTCAAAAAAAATATCATGATTGCAGTATGTTTGACAGTCTCTATATCAAATGACAAATTGCATCTTACCAGGCTTCACAATTTCTCCAAGGTTGGTCTTCATAACCAAATGCTTAACGCCTAAATGGGGCAACCACAATCTAGAACCCATAGAAGGCTTCAGTTCGAGTCGATATGAAATAGGCCTTCACCTTGTCTTTTGAACTTGCGGTGACCCTTTTGTTACCATACAAACACTATATCCTTAATGCTCGCCTCAAGCTGCGAACAAACACAAAGAAGTTTAGACCATTGCTAGAACCGATATTCATAGAAGATAATAGCGTATGTTTATTTTTCCAACTTTCAAATCTAAAATCCAGTTGTAGATCTAAATTGACTCGAAGAGTCTGAATTAAGACCTGCTTGTGTACGGTTAACCCAGCTCAAATTTTAACAATAAAAGACCAAGACCGCCTATAGAACTTTAGCAATAAAAATCGAACACCCACAGATACAGACACCGTTACATTCTATGGAATGTTGCATCTGTTGGATCAAATAGAGACTTGGGTGCCTGTGATACCTTGATTAGTTCTATGAGGCATTTGATTTTGACCCTTCTTTGAAACACAATAAAAGGCAACATCGAACACTGACTTTAAACACCAACCCAAACTTCATATTCAAAACTTAAGCACAGACAAATGCCTTAAACAAAATGATTCAAAATAACACTATTGGAAAAAACAAATAAAAGTTTCCAAAGACTCACCCACTGCCGCTGGAGCATATGACCTGGAGAGAGAGCTTCTTTGATAGGCGACTGTAAAGATCCTCTAGTGACACCTTCAAAGAACATATTTTTTCCTCGTCTTCTGCCACAGTGCCACCGGCCTGGATAAATCACCGAACAATTACATGAAGATAGCTAAATTACTCTTCAGTTTATAACCAAAATTTAATGTGATACTCAATAATCGAGAGAGAACAACATTTCATTAACATAAGATGGTAATTACCATAATATGTTTGCTAATAAAATTTATGAATCTGAAAAAATTAACAAATAAAGATGGCAATGAAGTAATGATATATTTTTTTAAAAAAAATTAGTCTACGAAGTTTGATTCATACATTTTTTTTGAACTTACAAACCTGAAACGACTTGAAACTAATCACTTACAATTTACAAACAAAATAAAAAAATTCCTAAAACTTACAAACCTAAAAGACAGAAATCTTCTGAGAGAGAGTACCTAAAACAACCCGCTGCCGAAGCAAAATGAGACCGATGCCTGTTGTCAAAGAAAAACAAAAGGCAAATCGACTTCCTCAATGGTGTTAACATATTTACCGAGAAACTAAAGAAAATTGCAGTCTATAGAGAAAATTGTTTGCTAAATGTTGAACACATTTGCCAAGTTGGTATTGTGCTATTTCAGAAAGCCTTAAGAAACTCGATGAGCAAATGGTACAAAACTAAACGAATTAAATGTCGATTTCGCCGTTTATCACCAACCCCAAATATCACCATTGAGCTTGAATGCATTTGGTAGAAATAACTAAGTGCTTATTTCAAGCCCTAAAAGGGCTTTATGCTAGAAAATCCAAAGATTTTTCTAAGCCGCTTTTGCTTCTAACTGCAGTGAAAAGCTAGTTGCTTCTAACTGCATTGAATTGGGTCCAATTACCTTGAGTTTCTCACCTGGGGGTTGATGGTTATGGTATTCTTGTCGCCATGAAATGTGTTGTGAAAGCGTCGATTTTTCAGTTCTGAAATTGAAAAGAAAGAGGTGTTATTTCACTCTCTAAACCAGTAGCTGTATCAAATAAACATAGGTGTTAGGCATCTTTGAATGATGTTGTTATCAATTTCCTTCATACCCTAAGCCCTTGGATCATTTGTAAACATAGGCGTCGATTATAGTTAATGTTTATTGAAGTTGAAAACAGTTATAAGGCTTGTCATAAACAATTAGTGACATTAACAAAGAGTAAGAAAACATATTGACATCAAGGACTGAACCAACCAATAGTTGATCTAGAGAACGATTAAATTTTATAGTTATCGGCCGTAAAACAACCTACCAGTAATGAAATTTCAAAATCACATAAATTATCAAACAACTACATAAATGTTATCCGAAATCATAAATGTGGAACCTAATAAGACTGTGTTGTTACAACTTGATTTACTAAATGCATACTATACAATTCAACAAAACCCTACACCTAATTTCCCTCTAGGGTTAGGGTTTCTTTCTAGGGTTTTTAATTTCCTTCTCTTTCATATAAGCCCTACACCTAAATGACTTCAATCAAAACCCTAAAAAGAAACCCTAAATCATAACCCTGAAAAATAAACAATCATTCAAAACAAATCAAAATCCTAACCTTAATTTTAGTTGTGTGACTTTGCCTGAGAGAGAAAGAGAGACTAAGAACGATTCAGAAAGAGATAGCAACTTGAGAATTCGACCAAGATGTTGGAGACAGAGAGGCTTCGGCGGGAAGGAGAGTGAGAGTCGGGAGCTAAAGAAAAAGCACCGCTGAGAGAAGAGAAATAGGGAGGAAGAGGTAACTTTCAAAAGTATCTTCCAAAGATGCCTTTTCTCTTAATCTTAACGGTTAAATAGTTGTTCTTGAAATCCCACGCATTGAAAGATTGTGAGGATAATTTCAGCCACTTGATATAACTCATGAGACTAAATCTTGGCCATTGGGAGGAGGGAAAAAGATACCCTCCTCCCTTATAATATAGATATAGATGTCCAATTCACCACTTGAAATTCTGGTTTATAATCTTTATTCTTGTGAATGATCACTATAGGAATATGATTTTAAGCTTATTAGTTGCAGGTTTTGGAGCAAGTGCCATATTGACTACAACTTAAGAGCAACAAATGTGTAGGATAAGATCTATACATGTGAAGTTTGATACTTGTTTGCTTAAGATAAATATCATATCTTAAGAAATATGTGATGTTCGTTCTCGTTGTGTTTAATGGATTCCTCATTGTTAAATTTAGTAAATACCATATTGATTTCCAATGAGGAATACATGCTTCATTGTAAATTTCATACATGGTGCATCAATTATGAGAGAACTGTAGTTTTTGACTCAAATGCCATGAGCAATTATGTGAGCATCTTCATCTATGCTTTGTGAAACTTGATCCCAAATACTTGTGTTAAGGAGTAAATGATTGTTTAGAGTGGAAAGGAGCCCTGACTTGTTTCTCTTTACTATTTAGTAACCACTTGTTAAGTTAGATTTATAACTAGAATCTCAATCCAAAAACCATATTTTCTTTTATTTGTGACATTGATAAGCATTATAATTAGATAACAATTCCCTGTGGGATGATCCTTGCTTATTACTATCACTAGACTTCATTGAAGTAAGAAAGGTATTACTTCGTTGTGCGCAAAATATACAACAAATTTTTGGCGACGCTGCCGGGGAATTGTTTCATCTAATTACTTATCCTTATCTATATTTTCTTTTGTAACTTTGGTATTGCTTACTAATTTAGAATTTTTTTTTTATTTCAGGTGTATGTCAAACTTGGAGCTTGACCTGATTGCGAAAAGAATTGAAAGGCTAAAATCAAATTTCTACGCTAAAGCAACTCAAGAAAAAGTTCAGCAAGCTGCTTTAATTCCTTTGCCATCCTCACCGGCATCATCGAATTTTTCAGGTGAGAGAGACGACCAGGAATTCACAATGTATAAAGGAGATAACAATGCTAAAAACAATACTCGTCCGCTGAAGGAGTTTACTATCCCTCTTGCTTTAGATCAACCACTTTGCATTGCTCTACCACAAAATAATGCAACATTTGATATCAAGAGTGGAACGATTCACTTGTTACCTCAGTTTTATGGTGAGATAGGTGATGATCCTCACATTTATTTAAATGATTTCTTTGTTGTTTGCTCTACTATGCAAAGTCCAGGGATTATAAATGAGGAGGTTAGACTTCGATTGTTTCCATTCTCACTTAAGGAACGAGCCAAGGAGTGGCTTTACTCTTTACCTAGTGCTTCTACCACTACATGGGCTGAACTTGCTGCAAAGTTTCTTATGAAATTTTATCCAGCCCAATAGACAAACAAGATTCGTAAAGAGATTGTGGGAGTACAACAAGAAGTTGGCGAACCATTTCATGAATATTGGGATCGTTTCCAAAGACTTTTAAGTTCCTGCCCACATCATCAAATTGAGGATTGGCTCTTGATGCAGTATTTTTATGAAGGTTTACTTGATTCAGAAAGGACTTTGGTTGATGCAACTAGTGGAGGTGGGTTGATGAATAAAAATGCTGATGAGGCAAGAATTATATTTGAAAACATTGCAGCCAATTCTTCATAATTCAACTATAGAAGACCCGTTCCTAAAAGATCAAATGTAAATGAGGTTAGTACTAATAATGAGGTTAATCTTCGTATTGATGCTTTTACTAACCTTGTTAAATAGTTGATTCCAAAATCCCAAGTATGTGCTGTGTGTTCTCACCAAGGACACAAATCCGATGAATGTCCTAGCTTGTTTGTAGAACATGATGAAGTAGCTCAAGCGAGCTTTGTTCAACAACAAAGAAGATCCGTTCTCAAATAGTTATAACCTTGGATGGCGCCAACATCCCAATTTCGGGTGGAGAAACAATGCAAATGTGCAACAATTACCTGCTCAACAAAATTAGTTTCTCCCTTTGCGAAATCAGATGGAGTGTGTTCATCCAAGGACATGTCTGCCTGGGGAACTTAGGGGAAATAGTTAAGGTTCGAAAACCTCTCCGACGCTCAAGACAGTCAGGGTGCTCTTTGAGGTAAAAGAATGAATATTGATCGATCCTTTTGGGGGGCGAGTTATGGGAACTCTGAGTACTGAGTGATCTTTTCGGGGTGAAGAGATCGTGTCCTGAGAAGGACGATCTGGGGGGCCTTTTATAGGCGAAGTTAGGCCGACTGTAGTTAGTGGTGGTGGTGAGGCGGTTGCCGTCAAACCGTAAGGGAAGTTTCTTCTTTAGCGTATCTAGGGTTTCTTTTTGAGTCTATCCCTGATCTTTGATAAGCGAATGTTCCTAAGTTCAAGGATACTTTGTATATATCTTGCCGGAGTGATAGACTCTAAAGGAGAAGTTTCCTCCTTTTGATACGTGGAGTTCAATCGGGCTTAAACACTTTAAGATATGTGGCCGACTGAGATCTTTCTAAAAAGTTCGGGATTAAGCCTTTAGGTCGCGCAGCGCTGATATCTCCCCAGTTTTGGGCGTAAGATATGGGCCGAACCTCTGGAGACCCCCTTTTTCCTTTTGAGACCCCAGGGCGGATCTACCCATGTCTAGGGTGTTTTGTGAAGAGCTGGTTTCTTCCGGCCGACCTCCCAGTTAGGGGAAAATGTGGTGACCGTTAGGTATTTAGCTGTCTTGCTGCCTTAAGCCGAGTCGATCCAAGAGACTTCAGGTCTGATCTTGACTCTTCAGACGTTAGTCAACGTCTGGACATTTTGTGCATTATCAGTTCTCCTCTTCGTTGGTGAACCGATACAAGTCACCAGAAAGTTTTTCTAACTTTTTGCTGTTGGCGAACTGTTCGACGAAGGTGTCTGTCAATTGAGAAATGATGCAATTGAATTATTTGGAAGGTTCGTGTACCACTGTAAGGCGTCAGACTGGACCCAAAACTTTTGCACGTGCATGCTTCACGCAGATCTATGGGAATAGCTGTTGCGAACATTCTCTGCTTGTAAGATGCAATGTGATCGTCTGGGTCAGAAGTACCATCATACATATTCATGTTCGGGAAGGAGAATTTATTTGGCATCTCCATTAGTGCAATAGCGTCTACAAAGGAGAAGTCGGCGTAGTTGTAGGGGAGGCTCTTCTTGAAAGGAGTATGCATTCCTGGAATACGTGTAATCAACGCTTCCATTTCTGCCAACTTATTCGCCATTACCTGTTCTAGAGGAGTACTTGTAAATGTAAACGGAAGCGAATCAGTAGACGCATTAACCTGAGTTGATCCATTTGTTATGGTATACATAGTAGGTAAAGTATATGGGAGAGAAGAGTAAAGGGGGGCACTAGTTGAAAGAGCTTGATGCATGTGTGGGAAGACACGTAATGGCGTGATAGGAGTAGTGTCAAGAATCTAAGTTGGTCCTCCAACTGTTACAGGAATTTCTTGACTGGAAGGGTCTGCTCCTCCTGTACTTGTAGAAGATGGTCTAGCATCTGTTGAGGTGTGATTTCTGGAGCCCCCTGGAGTCGTCACAGAAAGTTCGGGTAATTTTTCTTGGAGCAACTGGTTCTCTGCTCTGACCAGTTGATTTTCTTCCTCTAACTCCTTGACACCATCAGCGTTCTCTCGCATTTTGGCGTCAAGTAGAGCAAATTGAGAAGAAATGTCGAGTGGTGCAGATGTCATGTTCTCTTCCATTTGATTAGGTATTTCTGTTGATAGTTGCTGAGGCCGCACGGTGGGCGCCAAACTGTAGACGGTGAGAAGTTTACGGGCGGAAATCAGAAGGTCAGACGCGTGAACGTCTTCTAGAATTCCAAACGTCGAGTTCTTGAATGATGGGCACCAGCAACGTGTGGAAGAAACCTGCAAAAGAAGGTGAACAGATACGAACAAACCCGTGAAGACTTGGGGGACACCAGGATGGTGCCTGCCAAGGGCCCTCCGACAGTCAAGTCACCAAACTATAGAAAGGATATTAAACGGAATGCTGGGGATGTAATCGTTGACGTGTAATCGGAGAGTGGCTAGGCTCGTAGAATTGTCGGAGCTCGAGTCTATGGGAGTGAACTGATCAGAAGTTTGAGAGTAGATGTTACCAGTAGCGTCGGACAAGAAGGAAGCTATGACCTCCTTGATGTTTTCTGGAAGCGTCGAGAAGGCTTTGATCCCTTTGATGATAACTGGAAGCGTCGAGCAAGGAGAAACTTTAACACCCTTGAGGCGTCTAGTAGTGTCGACGACCAGAGCAAGATGAACGTGTAAAGTAAAGGAGATAAAGCGTCTAAGAACCAGGTAACTCGTATGCCAATGTCTCAAGAACAATCGAAGAACAGAGAACGAGTGAAGAAGAAGAAGTGGTAATGCTTTGCTCTGCTTGCGATACCTTGTGAAATGGAAGTGCTCCTCTTTATATAGGTGTGAGGAATGATCCGTTGGGAGGAGTAAAGGTTGACTGTTACAGAAAAAATGTGTGGCAAGATACCTGGGATGTGGTGACGCGTACACGAGCTCTACATGCACAACGGTTGTGCATGTTCTCCGGTAATTACTCTGAGTGTGCATGCACACGATGTCATATTTATGTGAGACATTACCATGTTATGCATGTCATCAATGGGGGGATAATTGTCTCTGGAGTTACGTTGACCAAGTCTGAGATCTATGTCATTATGGGCATATGTGACATGTAGAGGATCTCTTCGTTAAGCGATCTTTTACACGTGGTGCGTGGAGATCTAGACGTGTCAAGCGCCAGAAGTGTGGAGATTCGAGCGTGTGGAGTTTTGTGCATATGGAAACTCTTTGCACGTCGTTGGGCTTGACACGAGTTTTAGGGTCTAGTCGACGAGGGCCCATTTAGAGACTTCTAGCCTGGGCCCGAGAGTGTTGCGCTGGGCTTGACGTCTTAATTGACACTTTAGCACTGAGGGCCCTGGTGTGGATTTTAGTCAACACAATAATCATCACAAATTTGTTTATGTTACCTCTAAAGCTATGTCTACACTCATAATGTTGTTATATGAATTTAATGAAGAGTTGTAGTTGAGTTCTTCAATATCAAACTCTTCTATTAATGAAACTTCTTGACCACCAAGCTCTTCTATTAATGTACCTTCCTCATTGTTAGTTTCTTCCATTACTAATGTTTCTAGTAGGTGATTGTGAGTTAATTGTTCACAGTTGTGGCGGTGATTGTTGTGGTGGTGGAAGGTGTTGGTGGTGGGGTTTAGGAATGAAGGAAATAAAATATATTTTACTCGATAATGAATATATATTTTTTTTCAGTTTGATCCTTATCAAAATTTTATTTTAGTCCCTAGATGCTATATAAATAGCAAAACCTTATTTACAGAGAGAGTGAAAAGATTCCAACTTTTGAGCCCTCTAAATACCCTAAAACTGTTTACAGAGCTACTTTGGCTATTTAGAGTGCCCAAAAGTTGGAATCTTTTCACTTTCTCTGTAAATAAGACTTTGCTATTTACAGAGCACATAGGGACTAAAATCAAATTTTAACAAGGATCAAATTGAAAAAAATATATATTGATTATAGAGTAGAAGATATTTTATCTTGTTCATTCCTAAACTCTACCACCAACACCTTCCACCATCCCAACAATCACCACCACAACTATGAACAATCTACTAGAAACACTATTGAGGAAGGTACATTAATGGAGTAGCTTGGTTGTCAAGAAGCTTCATTAATGGAAGAGTTTTGATATAGAAGAACTCAACTACAACTCTTTATTGGACTCATAAAACAACATTCTAAGTGAAGGTATAACTTTAGATGTAAGATAAACTAATTTGTGGTGATTATTCCAAAAAGAACTTAGATCTTAGGTCAACATTTTTCATAATTTTTATGAACGACCCAACTTTTCGGTGAAATAATGCTTAGAATGGTGAGCATTTTCGGTGACAGTTTTACCAAAAAAATTCGGTGAATACCAACAAAAACTATAAGAAAAATACGGCAACAAAAAAAAGATGGATTTTCGGTAGGAACTACCGAATTTAAATCGAAATTTTCAGCCATAACCAACAAAAATTATAAGAAAAATACGGCAAAAAAAAGAGGGATTTTCGGTAGGAACCGCCGAATTTAAATCAAAGTTGTTTGCCAGAACCAACAAAAACTATAAGAAAAATACAGCAACAAAAAAGAGGGTTTTCCGGTAGGAACCACCGAATTTAAATTGAAATTTTCGGTCAGAACCAACAAAAAAATATGACAACAAAATCTCATTTCTTGTATGGCAAGATTTCTTTGAAAACTACGTCAAGGGCTAAAGAGAAATCTACTTTCATGTGTATATATGATTCAAGATAAATCTATAACAAGATTTATTTGAAAACTACTTAAAAAAGTCTTGAAATCCTTACACATTAAGATAAAAGTTGAAAGACTGGCTTCAAGAATTTTTGGAGGGAAGAGATTAAGGCCATGTTTGGCGCGTGGGAATGGCTTCAAGAATTGTTGGTAGTTTAAATAAATTTTTAAATACTACTTAATTGGTGTGTCATGTTATTATTTCATATCTACAATTTTGAATAATTAATACTGATTAAAGTATATAATAAAATTGGCGTTTTATTTATGTAATTTAAGGATATAATAGGACTTTTACAAAAATTATATTCCGATTCCTACACGAACCAAACACCAAGTTAGGAATCTATCGGGAATCGAATTCCTATTCATGGTCAAACCAAACGTCAAACTGAATGATCTGATTCCCAGGAATCGTGTTATGGGAATGTGATTCCCGGGAATCACATTCCATTCCCGTCCACCAAACATGGCCTAAGGGTTTTAGATGGAGGGAAGGGCCTATCTGTAAAAAAGGGGTCTCATTCTAAATACCTAGTAAGTTGTGATAAAGTCAAACTCACTCTAAATAGCAAAAAGTGTATCTACAAATAGTCAGCCCTCTAAATAGCACTTAGGGAAAATGGTTATTGAGGTTTAAAATATTATCATAATAACTAAAAACACCTAGATGGTTTCTTAATAAGTTGAAGTTGTCAAAATATTATGGATAATAATAGGTCAAGTTTAAAATAATTTTGATATTTACTATTCAGGTCATTTTCTAATTCTTTAGTTCCCAATATACCCTTACCCACTAAAAATCACTTTCTCTCCCAAGAAATACAAATTTTTTTTTCTAGGGTTTTCTTCTTTCTTCTCCTTCCAATCCTCTTCTTCTTCTTCGAATCTTATTCTTCTTCGGATTTTCTTCCCCCATTTTCTTATTCCTCTAGATTCTTTTGTCTGATTTTTGGGTTTATGTGATTCGATTTTATAGATTTTGTGAGGTGGGTTTGGTGAGCTGTTACTCTAAAAAACCTTTTTTGAAAAGGAGAAGATGAAAAGATTTTCATGAAGTATTTTCTGTGGATTTCCTGTTTTTTATCGAAGGAAGATGTGATTTAGATTGTTTCTGAGTTTGGATATCTTGAATATTGAGGTTTTGAATTGAAATTGTTCAACATTTGAATCAATATCATGAGGTTTGAGTTTAAGCATTTGTCTCAGTAGATTCTACTACGTGTTTGGATTCTTGCTCGTTGTCTTTGTGTTGCTCGTTATTGTTTGTGTCGAAGTCTCTGTTGTCCTTACTTACCTACATCTCTGTGTAGAAGATTGGCAATGGTGGTGGAAGTCATTCTTCGCATCTGGTTATGTTGCTCTTTTACGTGCTCATGTAGTCGATTAATTACCTGATATTTGATCTCAGGAGTGAGTGGACCTGTTTCTGCTATGTTATACCTTGGGTATTCTTTGATCATGGCAATCACTATCTTGTTGTCAACTGACACCATCGGTTTCCTCGTCTCCTTCTATTTCGTTCATTACCTTTTCTCATCTGTCAAAATTGATTAGAATTGGTAAATACTCAGTCCCTCTCTCTCTAACTTTCATGATTTTGGTTATGTTTAGACTTGCGGAAAAAGATCAGTGTTTTTTGTAACTTGTTGCTGATCGATCTTTGTGGACGGTAAATGATTTATCTTTCATATGCTTCATAAGGTTGGAGGTTTCTTTAGTTTCTTTGTAGCTTCACAGTTTGCTGTTATTCGGCTAGCCTCTATCATTAAACTTTTGGAATACTTTTTTTTGTTGTTCAACTTCGTCTATGATGAAATGTGCTACTATTATTGAGATTAAGCAGTTTATTCAGATTCTTCCTTGTAATCACTTAAGCGTGCTACTTTTGCTTTCTGTTTTGGTTTAGTTTTATTATGAGATGAGAGACTGATTTTTATAGGTTCTTTTCCGGTTCTCAAAATCTGTAATAAGTTTGTAGTCATATCCAAAGTCAATAATATCAAATTTATTTTCATTGGCTTCTCATGCTCGATTCTCATGTAACTTTAACTTTTTAATTCTTAGAAGAAAATTACTAAAAGCCGTCTTAATCTCGTGACCAAAGATCAAAACCATTTTAACTGAGTTATTGAACGCATTGAAAACAAAAGCGTTGATACCAACACTATGTGATAAACACGATAACTTTCGATTAGAAATGCCAATGTTATTGTTGTTATTGATGATTGGAAGGTTAGTTTATATTCTCGATTTGCAAATCGAGTTTGCAAGATATGCAACTCGAGCTTATATTTTGCAAAGCTTGCAAACACAGTTTGCAGTTTATATTATGCAAACACATGTTTGCAGCACGGATTGTTGCAAACACGTTTGCAGAACGGATTGTTGCAAACACGTTTGCAGAACGGATTGTTGCAAACACGTTTGCAGAAAAACGTAAAGAAAAAAACGCCGTTTTTTTCTTGGATTTTTAAAAAAAAAAATATTGAAAGTGGATCTTTTTAGAAAGCTAATGAAAAATCATTTCTAAATATATAATTTTTATAAAAATCCGACATCTCAAACAAAAGTTATATCGATTTAAAATTTAAAGAAAAATAAAAGAATTTAGTTACACAAAATGACAAAAAGGGGTATTTTAGTATTTGCACACTTTTTTACCTGAATAATAATTTTCACATGTTTTGTGCTTTTCTACTCATTTTCAATATTATTTTGACTTTTCTAGAAATTACCCCAAGCACTTAATAGCTCTGTAAATAGCACCGGCCCAAATTTCTTCGCAAAGCTGCGTGACTGCGTGAGTTCCCCCCTCTCTACGTTTCTTTGTTGTTCCAAGTTCGTAATTGTACGGGCTTCTGGTTTTCTTCGTCTCAGGAGCGGGTAAACGTAAATCACATCTCTTTCTCTCTCTATACAAATTTCCCCTAGATAATGTGAGCCAGTTCTCCGTAAATGGTGCCCTAAATTTGTTCAAACTTTGCTCAAATTTGTCTGGTGAATTTGGTAAGAAATATGGTGTAATTGGTCTGAAATAGCTCTAAGGTCTAATTACTCTGAAATTGGGTCTAATGTGATGGTTCTTCTAGAATTTTCAAATTTTTCAATGTGTTGGTTTTTTAGAGTAACTGTTAAATTTTGTAAGTTTTCTGGTTTAGATCTCTGTGAATAATGTATGACACTTGTGAATTGTAGAATGTTAACAGATTTGAGACCTCCGAAGAGGAAGAAATCAAATCTGGAAGAGATTGAGAAAGTTATCTCATCGACTACTGGTAGAACAATGGCTCCTTTGCATACTAGTGTTTCTCGACCTCCTATGAGCGTTAGACCTCGTCTTGGAAAAACAGGTTCATTTTCCAAAGGAATGTCTACTGCTCCAGCTTCTGTAGTTAATACAGTTGAAGTGCCTCACTTTGAGCTCAGAGAAGATCCTTTCTGGATGGATCACAATGTACAGGTAAGAGAAGTTGAACTTAGTTGCTGCATTACTTTCGAGAATGCCTTTTGGTTGCAAAGTACATAACATGACAAATGTTGATCATCCCAGGTTTTAATTCGTGTACGTCCACTCAATAACATGGAGCGGAGCTTGCATGGTTACAACAGATGTTTGAAGCAGGAGAGCGCTCAAAGCATTTCTTGGGTTGGGAAACCAGAAACTAGGTTCACATTTGACCATGCGGCATGTGAAACGATCAATCAGGTAAGGGATCTGATGAAGAAATACTCTTTCATGAACTTGACCGTATCAAGTTGATCTATCCTTCTGTAGTTCTAGCTTGTTGACGATTGTTTGGAAATTGAATTATATACATGATATGCTTTTCAGAGTCGCAGGTCCGCCAATGGTAGAGAATTGTCTCTCTGGGTACAATAGCTGTATGTTCGCTTATGGTCAGGTACTTATATATGCTTGCTGCAATTCAATGTGTTGAGGTGCTTTAGTTTCCAATGCAACTGTAATATGCCTTTTATGTAAATAGTTGGTTGGACAACCTATTTCGTGTCTCAGTAGGATTAACATTGAGCCTCTTGACATCATGTTCTGAGTTGTTTGGTATGTCATTACTTATGATCGGATGAGTTTATTTCTCCACAGACAGGAAGTGGGAAGACATATACAATGCTTGGTGAAATTGCTGACTCGGATGTGAAGCCTAGTCCAAACTGTGGCTTGACACCACGCATCTTCGAATTCTTGTTTGCTAGAATAAGAGCCGTAATTTTCATCTCTCTGACAACTTTTGCTGCTTCACCTTCTACATTTTTGTTTCCAACTGATAGATGTCTTCTTTCGACCTTATTATTGCAGGAGGAGGAAAGTCGGAGGGATGAGAAGTTGACATACAACTGCAAGTGCTCCTTTTTAGAGATTTACAATGAACAAATAACAGATCTCTTGGATCCTTCATGCACTAATTTGCATGTGAGCTGGGGTACTTGTGGAAATTTAAGAAGCATAAAAAGTTTAAGTCTTAATTTTTGTGACTCTGTCTCCTTACAGTTGCGGGAAGATGCGCAAGAAGGTGTGTATGTAGAGAATCTTACAGAATTTGAAGTTCAAACAGTGAATGATGTTCTCAAACTTCTGACACAGGTGACCTATTTTCTGTACCTTCCTGTTATCGGTTGCAAGCTGTTCATTAATGAAATCACGTGCCTGTTCTCTCTATCTTCGTCTTTCATTAAATTATACGTACTCCTACTAGGGTGCTGCAAATAGGAAAGTGGCAGGTACAAATATGAATAGGGAGAGCAGCCGATCTCATAGTGTGTTCACATGTGTGATAGAGAGTATGTGGGAAAAAGACTCCACCATTAACTTGCGGTTTGCAAGATTAAACCTTGTAGATCTTGCTGGTTCAGAAAGGTAATGTGCCTTGCACTTTATATAGAAACTTGATTAAGCTGGTTTGATGGTACTTATATAAACATTTTTAAATTTTACTTATTGAAACAGGCAGAAAAGCTCTGATGCTGAAGGAGAACGTTTAAAAGAAGCAGCTAGTATTAACAAATCACTATCCACCCTTGGGTACTTGTTTTAATACCAAATTTATGTTTTTCTCTCACTGATAACTCTATTATTGTGCTCAAGCTTGAAAAACTCACGTTGTTATTCGCAAACACAGATGTAATAATGGTTCTAGTTGATGTGGCACAAGGGAGACATCGACATGTACCTTATAGAGATTCCAGGCTGACCTTTCTTCTTCAGGTCAGATTCTAAACATTTGAATAATTGGTTTGGACTTTGCTCGGCATGATCTAAGTTATATTGTACAGGACTCGCTGGGCGGAAACTCAAAAACTATGATTATTGCTAGCGTCGGCCCTTCAATTTGGTATTTGTGCTGTTTGTTTTATCAATTTGTAATGTGATATTCTTTTCTACAGTTTCTGATTAAACCTTATCTATTTGCAGCTCTGCTGCCGAAACTTTAAGCACACTCAAATTTGCTAGGAGGGCTAAACTAGTCCAAAACAATGTACTGCAGGGCGTTCTTGAGAAGTCTGATAAAACAAACAGGTTGTCAACGGAACAGGTAATGTTCTATTCACTGAAATCCGTCGGAAGAGTGGATTGGTGAGTTATGACATTTCTTACTTCTGCAACAGATGAAATCTCTGAAAAAGAACTTAGGAGGTGCCTTACGAAGAGAACAAATGGCTGATACCTCTAGAAAGCAACTTGAAGCTGAGATTGAGCAGTTGAACTGCTTGGTAACTATTTGTCTTGGAATCAAGACCGGCTATGGTATTTTTTTGCTTGCTTCCCATTTAAAGTGATCTTACTTGGTTTTGAGTTTCTATCTCTTATCAGGTTCACCAACGAGAGAATGACACACAGTGCATCAAAATGATGCTGAAGTTTCTGGAACATAAGATTCAAACAATTGAGTCACTGGTTGGTGGTCTGATACCACCTGATAAGTATTTATGTGAAGAGAACACTGCTCTTTCTGAAGAGTTACAGTTGCTTAGAGTCAGGATTGACCGAAATCCTGAAGTCACCCGTTTTGCATTGGAGAACATCAGGCTTCTTGAAAAACTTAGAAAGTAACTCCATTACAGCTCATCCATCTTGTAGGGTCCAGAATTACTTACATTTTTACCTGAAATACTTGCATCTTGTACTCAACAGGTTTCAATAGTTTTACGAAGAAGGCGAGAGAGAAATGCTACTAGCAGAAGTATCTGGATTGCGGGATCAGGTCTTTCTGAATTTTGATTGTGACTGTGATTGTTTTGTTTATATTTTTGCATCCGCTTCGATTCTTAGACTAATGATAAAATCATCTATGTAGCTGCTTCAATTCCTCAGTGAGCATTTCTGCCCATATAACAACCACAATTCAACTAACCCTGCAGAGGTATGTCATCAAGGATATCAATGATATCTTTATGCTTGCATTTCCAACACATCCAGGTAATTGATATGCACGACCCTGACAAGTACTACATGCTGACAAAATTTTCTGCATAGAAACAAGAATGCTTCACTTGTTAGCAGAGAGCAGGATCCATACCAATCTTAGGTTGCGCACAGGCCACTTAAAGAATTGATCCATATTTTATTCAGTTGTCTCATTTTTCTCACATTTCTTAACTTTTTTCAGTTGACAAGAACCCAGAAAGAGTTGGAAGACTGCAGGGAGATGAATGTTAAACTAACTAGGTAATTGCACTTTCACACTAATGTAGATTACTTTCTTAGATTGCGTGTACTTTCTACTTAGGCTAAATATTCAGCTGTCAAGTTTATCGACCCACCTTTGTTTTCTACAGAGAAATAGAAGATCTGCATTCTGTGTTGAACAAAAATAAATCTTCACATGATGACCACAATGCTTGTTTTGAATCTTGCGAGGTGAATTGCAGTAGTCTTTCTTCTCTACAAATTCTCAAAAGTTTGAAGGTTCGTTTAGTTGTTAATGCCTGACCCTATTTTTCAAGAGTCATTAGTGCAGACAGAAATTTTCAAGAATCATTTGCATAAAGCAGTTGAGAAAGAGAATGAGACTCGGGAACATGAAAATATAGCTAAATACACAGAAGAAATCATGAGATTGCAACTGGAGTTGTAAGAAAGCAAGTCACACCTCAACATGCAATTTGAAAATGCAATGAATGAGTTGAAGAAGGCAACTTCAATTGAAGCACTCGAATCCCAGCAAATGATTACTTTCCTCCATGGATTCAAGAATGATTTGAACAAAGTCCTCACTGAGAGAGATCAACTGAACTATGAGGTGCTTGCATTGAAAGAGAAGCTAGAAAGTGCACAAACTTTAGCCGAAGAAAATGAAGCTATTGCTGTTGAAGCACGAGAGGTATTATATGATTTTGTAGTTTTTTTCCATATTGCATCATCTTTCTCTCTCTTAGGTTGACCCATGTATGTTTCTCAAACTTAGATTGCTGAGTCAAGAAGGAACTACGCAGAAGAGAAGGAAGAGGAGGTGAAGTTGCTGGGGAGGGTCTGTGGAAGAACTAGAGTCTACAGTTGATGTTTTGGAAAACAAGGTGAATTTTAAATTTCATGTACCTATCAGATACTCTTTCAGTTATGCCGTGAGTCGGTCTTTCGTTGTGCTTGCGCACCTTAACTTCCTACGTGTTAGGTGGACGTTGCTAAAGGGGAGGCGGAAAGGCAAAGGTTGGAGAGAGAGGAACTAGAAATGGAGCTTCAGTCAATAAGAAATCAAATGCAGAGCATTGTGAGTGAAAATGCAGGCATGCATAGGTCGGTATTTCGTCATATTTGTCACTACAGTTTATAAAATAATCAATTAAAATTTATGGCATGTAGAGACCAACATTTTTTTTTGTTTCCATAGGTCGCTTGAAGAGAAAGAGACAGACATACAAGAAGCCAGACAACAAATAAAGGATCTGGAGAAGAAAGATGCTGAGGTATTGCATTTTTCTTGCATGGATGTTTTAGTGCTATGGAATTTGTGCAAAAATTATCAGAATCACTTCCACGCAAGGAATGAAATGTCGGTTTAGATGGAAATTTCGGTCGGTCCAAAAGTGGAAACGTTTCGGTCTGTGTGGAGATTTTACAAATGTGTGGAAATGATAAAATAGTCCTAAACAAATAAGTTCGGTACAAATCTGCAATAAAACAATTAGTTTAGAGGATAAATTGAGTTATTTAACTCTAATAGTACTAAAACAGTTAAGTTAGGTGCTTATCTGCAATTAAACCGTTAGTTTAGGGGGTAAATTGAATTATTTATCAGATGTAAACCTAAAACAGTTAGCTTAGGGTCCAATCTGCAATAATAGTAACAGTTAGCTTATCTGCAAATACAACCCTTAAACCCAATTTCTAAGACTTCGCAGCCGAAACCGACTGTTCCCTCTTCCTTTCTCTCTAGATTTTCTTTCAAATCCCTAACTAAATTCCGAAAATCGAAATCTGAAGTTAAAAATAACCTAAAGAAGAGAAGAATCTCTTGAAGAACAAAAAATTTGAGAAGTAGTCAAGAAAGATGGAACAAATGAACAAAAAGGTAGAAGATAAACGACTAAGGTATGATATGAGTTTCTGATATTAGAATGTTTCAAAACCATAAACCTAAATCTCTGTTTCGAAATTTTGTGTCAGATTTCGGTGGAAATTTGACACGAAATTCTTGCAAGTACAATTTCATTTCGGTGATGCGAGTTTAGGACATGTTTCGGTCATTTCGACCGAAATATGTCGACATTTTATTCCTTGCTTCCACGTATTTAGTTCTGGCTAATAAGGGCACCACATCGTTTGTCCAACATTATTGAGGTTTACACTTTTTTTTCCTTCTTTTATTTCGGTGTGTGCCTTTGTTTTCCGGATGCAGATTATCCAGTGCAGAGCTCATATATCTGAGCTAACTTTACATGCAGATGCACAGGCACGTGAATACAAGCAGAAGGTCAGTTACGTTTTTTAGTTGTAAACCAGAGGTGCTTCAGTTCTTATTCTGTCCATATTTATCCACTTCATGATCTAATTGATGAATAATAAAACCAGTTGAAAGCCTTGGAAGCCATGGTGAATCTGTTAAACCTGAACCTGCATCCTCCCATTTTGCCAACTCATTATCAACCAAACCAAAAAATGCAGTGAAATCCAGGGGTTCAGGATCCCATTTTAAATGCATTGGGTTGGGCTTAGGTCAGCAAATGAATTCCGAAAAAGACGAAGAACTTACCGCAGGAAGGCATCGGATCGAGGAGCTTGAAGCATTGGCTGCAAATCGTCAGAAGGAGGTCAGAGTATCAACGATGTAGTTTGCTTTTATCTTTATATGAACAAACAGATCTCATTTTTGACATGATTTTTCTGAACTATGTTTCAGATATTCATATTGAATGCGAGACTTGCAGCAGCAGAAAGCATGACCCACGATGTCATTTGGGACTTACTGGATATGCCCAACTCTGCTGTAAGATTAATGTTCTTTCCGATAATCGGCCGGAGATACAACTTAACCTAGAGATCGCAGGGCACCACTCCACCGCTACCGCCACTGCACAGATCATTGGATCTGGTATAGCGTCAAGTGGTAAACTGAGTGCATCGAAAGGAAGTTTCTGTGTCTTGGGTTGTTTCGTCGGAAAGGGTGTTCCGTCGTTTATTTCCGGAAGCAACTCTGCCCTGGAGATCGCAGCATACCAGCCCACCGCTATCGCCATTGCACTGAATCGTTAGATTCAGGTATAGCGCCGTCTGGTACGCTGAGTGGTATCAA
The DNA here is from genome assembly GCA_002897215.1 of Eschscholzia californica subsp. californica. Lineage (NCBI taxonomy): Eukaryota > Viridiplantae > Streptophyta > Magnoliopsida > Ranunculales > Papaveraceae > Eschscholzia > Eschscholzia californica. The sequence goes on along the minus strand of BEHA01000080.1, from coordinate 122,847 downwards.
AAGGGGGTACCGTCTCGCCGGAGTAAGCGATGGCAACCAAGAATGGTATCTATGTTCATATTGACAGAAAGAGATTTCTCTTCTCCAAACTTAACGGAGGCCGGTATGCCATATCGGAACAAGGCTTTTACAGGGAATGGGCAATTTCTCTCACGTTGGCCGGGATGAATAGCTTAAAGGAGTTTGCGTTTAATGCAGTTAAAGCCCTAGGTAACCAGAAGGGCTCTGCAAAATTAGCCATTTACCGGGATAACTCTAACCTTTGGATGTGGGAGATGATGAGCAATAAGAGGGGAGATTATATTTGGGCTCATAGAATAGGGGATGGGGATAACAGTAAGAGATCGATCTGTATACCTAAGGGGAAGGAAGGTGAAGGATGGAACAAGTTGGAAAAGGCTATTGCTGAGGTAACATCCATATTTTACAATTCGAAGAACACTCAAGAGGCTCTCATGCTGGAGCCTATCCCTAGATCGGCAAATAAGTTTGATATTTTGGGTAAGATCGACGACCAGGATAAGATCAGGGGGGTGTTGGGGAAAGCAGATTCGCATAAGCCAATCCCTAGGAAGGAAGGAATAAGTAACTACATGCCAAAAAGGAATAATCATCCTACCGGCGAATCCAGGGATAGGTTTTATATCCCTCAACCACCACCGACGTTTGAACCAATGCATGGCATGGTTACTCCTACCTCCCCTAAACCCACTTCATCTTATAAATACCCCCACGCCTACAAACAGTCGGCTCATCTTCCATCATCTTCTTTCTTTCCTATCTCAAACCCTTCGGCTCACGCTTCATCTTCTTCCCATTCCCTCAACTATCACTCTGCTCCCAACTCGGAAATGGCCTCTGTAGATATTCATAACATGGACTGGTCGAAAGCAGTGGTTCTTGAGAGGGAATCATCTTCGGCCCATTGGAAATCGGTGGAATCGAAGGTGCAAGGTATCTTAGGGTCGCATGATGTGGAAATCTTACCGTTCAAAAGTGGAGCAGCCTTGGTTAAAACAAGGATCCCTACAGATGCTTTAAGGGCTATGGAGTTCTTGGTGGAAGAGACTTCGGGTAAGAAAGTTTTTATTCGGAAATGGAGTCCACACTGTAACTCAGTCATTGTTACCCCTCTACTGATGGATGTTAAGATGTATGGAATCCCTTTCCACCTGTGGAACGATAAAACTTTTGCTAGTCTGGTAGAAGATTTGGGAGAGATATTAGCAGTAAATTACGAAACAACACATCTGCTGGATCTTCATTATGCTGGAGTCTCGGTGGATGTAAAGCCAAACGGATCCATCTCGGAGAGGAAGACTCTGTTGGTGGATGGCGAAAGCTATCAGATTTGGATCAAAACGGAAGTGGTTGCTGAAAGGAGACAGGATACGTCGATGTTATGCTCGTCGGGTAACCAGGTTCCGGTACCAGAGAAGACGAAGGTTACTGACAGGGTCTCGAGTCCCGAAAATCAGGTACATAACCCTACTGCTGAACCTATGGATACAGACTTACCTCAGGAAAAGGTGATGGAGACTGAAGTTGTCAAAGGTAAGACAGTCGCGAGCCCCAAGAGAGATCCTAGAAAAGGCAAATCTAAAGTTGGTGAGGCTAAGGAAGTACGTACGGAGGAAGTAACCCGGAAGCTGCATGCAATGCCTGAAATGAGAGGGATAGAAATCAGACCAGACATGGTGGAGACTATGACCAGGATGGTTAATGATTCAAACAAATGGACTAAGTCAATAACGTACAAGAGACTTAGGAAAAGTCATGACATGCACAAGAAAAAGCTGTGGTCCTTGGGAAGGGTCCCAACGATCAAAAGGACTATCTCCAAAAATTATAGGCGCCCCAAGTCATCTGGGCCGAAGAAGGGGGCAGAACCCGCTACTCCAACTGGTCAAGAAGAAAAAGAAAAGGAGAAGTCTGAAGATACAGGCACTGATGAGGATGCTAGGATGGCCCAGTTCTTTAAGATTGCTAAGGAATTAGGGCTCTCAGGTTCGGATGATTACGAAAGGGTGATTCATTTGTTGGTAGAGCAGGATGTGGAGTTGCAACACAGTAAGAAAAAGAGGAAGGAAACCCAGGAGGAGGAGGTCCTAAACACAACACCTCTTGCCATCATTAAGCCAGGTGGTAGTCAGGTGAGTAAGTCCAGTGGTAGCAAGGAGATCAGCTTTGGTTCGAAGGAGAAAGTAGGGATGGCTATTGTTATTCAGGAAGAAGAAAAGGAGATCGGAGTCGAGAAGAAGGCCAGTCCAGGCAAGTTGAACAGGGAATTGAAGAACTTAACTTGGGGTCTGTCGGATCCGCCTTCATCTTTGGTCAGGTCGCGCTCAGCTCCGAGCATGGGGGATTTCAAGTTTAAATGCCCTTGAACCTCCTCAGTTGGAACATCAGGGGCTTGGGCAGTCCGGCCAAGCAGTTAGCTGTCAAGAAAGTTGTGAAGGATCTTTTTGTTTCTGTTTTGTGTCTACAGGAGACTAAAGTAGTAGAAGTGTCCGAGTCTCTTGTTAGGTCTGTTTGGGGTAAGGGTCGCTGTGGATGGGATGCCATCCCAGCAGTAGGTTCATCGGGTGGTATTTTGTGTGTTTGGGATAGTAATCTAATGGAAGTTAAGGAAGTACTTAAAACATCCTATAGTCTGTCTTTACATTTCAAGAATCTTTTAGATGATTTTGAATGGGTGTTCTCGGGGGTTTATGGTCCTTGCCAAAGAAATCTTAGGACTGAGTTTTGGAAGGAGCTGGACAGTGTCTCAGCTAAATGGAGGTTACCATGGTGTGTGGGGGGGGGACTTTAATGTAATTCGTTTTATCCATGAAAAGAAGAGGGGCAGAAAGATAACTACTAGCATGAGAGACTTCGGTGAGTGGATTGATCGTCACGGCCTTATGGACCTTCCCAAACAAGCGATGGAATATTCATGGACTAATAACCAAAGTGATCCGGTCCTCAATGTTTTGGACAAATTCCTAATCAGTGGTGAGTGGGAGATCAAATATCCTAAGGTGGAGCAACTCATCCTCCCTAGGCCTATCTCGGATCACGCTCCTATTCTGTTGAGAACAGAGTTAATTAAATCCAATCCGCCACCTTTCAGGTTGGAGGAGAGATGGATGAGGGATCCGGATTTTCTGGATCTAATTGCTATCTGGTGGGCGGAGGGCCCTATAAGTTCGTCTCCAAGTCATACTTTTTGGAGAAAACTTCAATTTCTGAAAGGGAAGCTAAAAGGCTGGTCAAGGGAGAAGCACAACAAGTTCCATAAGACCTTCAAGCTTTTACAGTCGGACATAGGTTTGTTAGATAAGAAGGAAGAACAACAAACCTTATCTCGTTCAGAATTTGAGGATAGAAAAAAGATGAAAAAGGAATTAGAATGCCTGATGGCTCAGGAGGAGATTAGTATGCGGCAGAAATCTAGGGCTCTGTGGCTCAAAGAGGGTGACAAGAACACTTCGTACTTCCATAAAATTATGAAGTGTAGGGCGAGACAAAACAGAATCAGTATCATCATTCAGGACAATGGGGTCATCACTAAGGAGGAAGAGATTATGAAGGAAGCAGTCGCGTATTTCTCTAAGACCTATTGTGAGCCGACTTTTTGGAGACCTGGCATTGAGGGGATGCATCTCCCACATCTCCTTCCCATCGAAGCGGACGTTCTAGAAAGGAGTTTTACAGAGGAGGAAGTTAGAAAGGCAATTTCGGATCTTGCTAAAGATAAGGCTCCGGGCCCAGATGGTTTCCCTATTTCGTTCTACAGTAGATGTTGGAACATCATAAAGGAAGAATTCATGAACATGGTAGAGGCCTTCTCAGGTTCGGCAGAGTTGGACTGGAGACTCAATCAGACATTCATTGTATTGATTCCTAAGAAGAAACAAAGCTCTTCCTTTGCGGATTTCAGACCCATTAGTCTAGTTGGAGGGACTTACAAGATCATATCTAAAGTCCTTGCGTCTAGGTTGGCGTCGGTTATGGATAAAGTTGTTTCCCCTTTTCAAGGGGCTTTCATAGGAGGAAGACAAATTTTGGATGGGGTTATTATAGCGAACGAGCTGATTGACTCGAGAAGAAAGCAAGGTATCAGAGGTATTGTCCTCAAGGCAGACTTAGAGAAAGCTTATGATCGAATAAGCTGGGACTTCTTGTATAGTATCATGAACCGTATGGGTTTTGGTTATAAATGGAGGGCATGGATATATAAATGTATTTCGTCGGTTACCTTCTCGGTTTTGATCAATGGCCAACCATCTAAGGTTTTTCAGAGCTCGAGAGGGATCAGGCAAGGAGATCCTATATCCCCCCTTCTGTTTCTTCTAGTGGGAGAGGTCTTAAGCCAGTGCATGCAACAAGCAGAGCTCAGAGGATGGATAAAAGGCTTCCAAGCTACTGCCACGAGCAGGAAGATCAATCACTTGCAATTCGCGGATGATACTCTGTTCTTTCTTGATGAAGACCTGGAACAGATTACGAGGTTGCGTGATATATTGGTCTGGTATGAGTTATGTTCAGGGCTGAAGGTCAACTTGAAAAAGTCTTTTATCTATGAGGTTATAGAGAATGAGGGAGGTCCAAGGAATCTGGAGGTTCTGGAAGGATTCAGATGCCCTGTCGCTTCCCTGCCCACTTCTTACTTAGGGCTACCTCTGGGACATAGATACAAGGCTAAGTCTCTATGGGATCCGGTTCTGGAAAGAGTTAACAGGAAGTTGGCTTCTTGGAAAGGTCATGTTCTGTCGAAAGGAGGGAAACTTACACTCCTTAAATCGGTGCTGCAGGCATTACCAACGTATTTCTTGTCTCTGTTCTCCATCCCTATGGGTATATTGAGGGTGATAGACTCTAAGATGTGCAATTTTCTCTGGAGTGGAAAATCAGAATCCAAGAGGCTCCACTGGGCTGCGTGGAGCAAAGTGAAATTAGGCCGCCCCAAAGGGGGCCTGGGAATCAAAGATCTAAAGACTATGAACAAGGCTCTCCTATCAAAGTGGCTGTGGAGGTTCGAGCAGGAGGATGGCAAGCTTTGGAAGGAGGTAATCGGAGATAAATATGGTGCGGATTACAATGGTTGGGCAAAGAAGGTGAAGAACCAATCTTATGGATGTGGGGTTTGGAAAGGAATCCAAAATAATGTGGAAGAGTTCAAAAGAATCACCAAGTGGAAGGTGGGTAATGGCCAGAAGATCATGTTCTGGGAGGATATATGGTTAGATAACGAGATGCTAAGTGTTCGTTTCCCTAACATCTACTCTACTGTGGTGGAGAAGAAGGTGAAATTATGTGAGTTGTGGGACACAGAGGCTGGGGTGTGGGATATCAAAACAAGGAGGAGTCTGAATGATTGGGAAGTATAGGAGTATGTGGAGCTTTTGCGAACTCTTCAGGAGGTGCGACTAAATGTTGACCAGGACACGAGGGTTTGGATCAGGGAGGAGAAGGAGAAATTGTCGGTCAGAGCGTGTTATTCTATGATGGAAACAGGAGACCAAATCATGCATCCAACTTTAGTGAAAATCCTTCGTAGGAAGGGTATCCCTCCGAGAGTTGGATTTATGCTTTGGGCAACGTTCATCAATAGAGTTCCGACGGTGGATGCGCTCAGACGTAGGGGATTTATGATCATCAACCGCTGCATCATGTGTAAGGAAAGCGAGGAGTCAAGTGCTCACCTGTTCATACATTGTAAGGTTGCTCAAGGATTGTGGTCCTATTTTCTTAACTCGCTAGGCATAAAATGGTGTAATCCTTCTTCGGTTGCTGACCTCTTCGATCAATGGGAGAATACCCCTAAGCCGAGGGGCAAGAAAGAGATTTGGAACCTCATCCCGGCAGCTATAGTGTGGAGCATTTGGAAAGATCGTAATAACAAGACTTTCAAGGAAGGAAATGTAAACTCGAACCTAGATGTCGAGGATATTAAGTCAGTTATTTTCGGTTGGGCTAAAAATCTAAATTGTATAGGCTCTGCTAGTTTTAATGATGTTGTTTTCAATTGGGAGGCGTGGATTGGTCAACATATCCGCTAACCTCCCCCCCCTGATTGTATAGTTTTCCTCTTTTTAATGATTAATTCAAAGTTTCAAAAAAAAAAAAAAAGATTAATGTTCTTTAACTTTTCTTAAGTTTTCCCATCATGCATAGAGCTCTTAGTTTGAACTGTTCAGACCTTTCTTGCTATGGGCATCAATTGCCTATATGCATTGATGTATAACACAAACTTCTCTCATGTTCATTCACAACCCTCCAAACTATCTAACTAGTTTTCCGTTTAAATGATAGTCACTATTGGATCATCAACAAGTGCAAAGACTTACTACTGATAAGGCTCGACCTCATGGGGATGAGTCTTGGTGAAATTATTCATGTGAAACAAAGTGGCTGTGGTTTCATTTTTTTTTTGCGAAACATTTGTTTTTTGCAGGACCAGGAGGTTGTGAAACTGAAGCAGCTGCATGGGTTCATTGAAGAGGAGAGACAAGGGTAACTGTTGCAAAAAATTCTCCATTTGTCTGATATTCTTAATGTTTTTTTTCTGAGTAGAGTAAGATGTTCGTTTTAGATGGCTGGAGGAAATAAACTGGAGACATGCTGAAATCGTGGCTGTACAGTCTGCTTCTGAAAATCTTCGATACCGTGATCACATCCTCACGGCTGATAATGAAATGTTGAAGGTCTATATTATGCTTGTCTATGTTGTTGTCTACTTCATTGCGGTAGTAAACTTTTGTGGTTTTCTAATCTTATGTCTAATACAATTATGTAGATGGAGAGTTTAAGCTATGACAAAAGGGTGATCGAACTTGAAGACGAAGTCAAGAAGTTGTCAGGATAGCAAAATCTTCAGCAACGAATTCACCACGATGCCAAAATGAAGGTAAGACTTTGAACCTCCTGATCTTCATTGTAATCTCAAATATCAAAACCAGAGAAGGTTGGAGATCAGGCGAACTAAGACAAGTATAAATTATCTATGGTTCTTCCTTTTCTGCTCTTCTTCCAAGTTCATGGTTATTAACTTATTACAATTTACTTAATGCAACAGAAAGAAAATAATGTTCTAAAGGTTCAAAATGAAGATCTAAGCGCTAAGCTCCGAAGGAAAGAGACTTTTCTCTCACGGGTTAAGGAAGAATGTGCTTAATACGCAACGATTAGCATTTAGCTAACAGTTAGGAGTTTTTAGTTCGCGGGCTCTTTCCATTTTTTGCAATTAATAGTTGTACAAGGACGATGAGAGGAGAAGGCTTAACGATCCGCAAAATGTTGTAGTTGGTTGAACTGTCACAATTGATTCATGCTGTAGCTGTTAATATACCTATTCATATATACATCAATGAAAATCAAAAGTTGTTTTCATTAAATTCCAGTTTGTCCAACTTCCATTTCTGTAGTTTTTTTTTTGTGTTATTCACACCTTATTACTAAATTTTATGTTAACGCAAATTTATTTGTATAATTGTATGTATGATGCATTTAGATGCAAGATTCCTAAGTAGGATTTCTACCAAAAATCTCATCTTCTCCTCTTTCACTCTTTCTAATAGGCCGCAGTTTTGGGGCATACAGTAAAGTCTCCCGTGAATAAAGACTTTGGTCAACTCGATTTGACCTTTAATCTTCATCTCCTCCTACTTCCTCTATCTTGCTCATCATCTCTCTCTATCTTTCTCTCCCTCACTGTTTCTCTTTCTCGGTCTCTCTCTTGCTCATCCTCTCTCTATCTTCTCCTCTCTCTCTCTCTCTCTCTCTCTCTCTCTCCCTCTCTTGTTAGCGTCTCTCTCTGTCACTGTCTCATCAAGAACAAAAAGCCCTAAGTTCAACTTCCTCCTTGTAACCCGGCCATGATTCCTTCTATACTAAACTAGCAACTCATGAGTTTTTCCTCTTGTTTCTTCTTCTGTTACTCGTCTTCCTTCTTTCCTCCTCATCCTTGTTCCACATCAATTACAGTCTAAAATCCTAACAACAAATCACTCGTCTTTCATGATTTTACTCCCAAAATGTAACGTCTCCAAAATGACAAAATTATAACAACAAATCACTTTTTTCTAATTAGTTCTGAAAGGACTTAATTCTAATTTCATTGATAGAGGTAATTTTCTAAAGGGTTTGTTAGAACTAATCAAGGCATGTAGGTTGATCAAGTTCTATAGGATCCAAAGTATAGATTCATTGAACTGATCAATTGTAAAAGGACCCAAGATATTGGAGTTTGAACTGATCAAGCCCTATATCCCAATATATACCCAAGTAAACAAACAAATCACACTTCTCTTTTGACGAGGACTTAAACTGTTTCTGGTTCTTTAATGGAGTTCGATTGAGCTATATGTATGGATCTTTGTCAAAAGACATGTAGGTTATTATAGTTTATTTGGTTGTTCATAATTTTGTGGTGATTTGTCAAATTTGAAGTGGATAATTTCATGGTTCTTATTGCATTGATGGCAAAGAGGGCTTTCTTTATACTATTTAGAGTGAAAGAAGAGGTGGCAGTGATGGTGAGAATGGCGATGGTCGGTAATCGTTGGTCGAAAATGGTGGTGATTAAAAGTAGAGAAGATGAGGATTAAAGGCAAAATTCAATCAAATAAATTTTTAGTCTAAAAAATAAATATGCACTCCAAGTCAATGTTCATCGACTAAGTTTTTATTCTCACTTTTCTTTATGCCCAAAAGTTGTGGCCTTACAATAACCTCTCTCTCAACACTCTCCAGAAAGTTGGTTTTGTTTTCCCTCTCATTCTCTCTCTACAAAACAATTCTTTTTTTCTCTCTCTCTCTCCCTCTCTCTTTATCTCTTTCTCTCTTCTCACTAAAATTTGATCTCTGAATAGAAGAGGAAGAAGACTCCTCTGCTTTCTCTCTCTAAAAGCTGCTTCCCTCTCTGTTCTTCTCCTTCTCTATCTCTTTATAAATTCCTTGAAGCTCTTGAGAAGAAGAAGAACAGAGCATTTCTTTTATGTTTAATGCTGCCCCCTGTTCCAGAGAAGAGAAGATACCCGTCGTAAGCTATGTTTCTTATCTTTTTTAAGATATCAAAATCAAGAATTATCCCCTTAATCCCTCTCTGCTGAATATGCCATCTTCATCTGGAAATATCAATCCCATTTCTTTCACTCTCTACTGTAAAGAAACAAATCTCACTTTGATCTTTAATCTCTTTCATCTAATAAAAATATTCTGCTCTCTCTCGCTCTCTAGCTCAATCATCTCCTAACCGAGAAGAACACCCTGTCCATGTTCTCTCTCTCTAGAAAATATATGCAGCTCTATCAATCTCTCAAATCTTTCCTTCTTATCTGTTATTTCATTATTCATTAAGACAAAAGCGTGAGATTGAAGTGTGGAGTTTGAACTGATCAACCCCTGTCCATGTTCTCTCTTTAAGACATATTAAAAAACTAGTTTACTAGTCTCCGTGGCTTTCCGAAAAGGGCGACTTTGTCGTTTGGTCGTTTAAGACAAAAGCGACAATGCTAGAGTTAACGAATTTGAATCTTTTGATTCAACCATTATTAATGTTAACAATTTCGGTTCTCCAAGAACCTTCAGTTAATTTACCACTGGTTTAAAACATTTAATGTTTATAGGAGAATCGAAATTCACAATTCCATTTCTTTTGTCCTCCAGATACTAAGGGTAGTTTCCTCTTATATGACCTAACCATTGTTTGAAACCATTCACAGTAGGAACAATCTTGGTCATGAACTCGGCAACTGCTTGCCCTTTTCTTGATCAAATGTGTATCTCACTTTACTAACCCTTTGCTCCATTTGAATCTCAAGAACTCTTTCTTAGATTCGATGTTCACGTATGTTCTGCTCAGTTGTTCATAACAATCAGAGTGACTCATCTAAGGTCTTAACTATCTGTGTTCAATCGGTATTGAACTGGGTGATAGATGGACTCTGTTGTCTTCTCTTAAGATGACTTTCAGATTGCCTTGGAGGTCTCGTACCTCTCCATTCATGATTGTTGTAGGAACTTCTTCCTCAGTCTGTCTTAATGGTCGTGCTAGCATCCATTACTCTTCCGAAGAGAATGTTATATGATTGCTTGCAAAAGGCTTTTGACCTTATCCGGTATGAGTCAACATTGGGAATGGATATTCTAATATGCTTTCTTTATTTTGAATATGAGAACCATTCTCGGATTTCCTTTTCATTCAAGAAAGTTGCTTTCGTTCAACTTCTTCTTAAGGATTGGCCGAAGGTTAGAAAGCTAGTTTTCTAAAATGTCATTAAAACAACAAGAAAGAATTGCAAAGTTTTAAACTCGTTATCGTTTTTGGAAAAATTCAGTTTTCCAACATTATTCAATATAAAACCGTCCCTGATTGAATAACATGATTCCAAGATCCCTGTTCTTCGACGTTAAGCGGACTAGGGCCCTGCCCTCAACCCCGTTGTTCTGGGTGAGTGAACTACTTCACTGATCATACTCTTATGACTCTTGGTTGATAGATTGCATTAATGAATGTCTAATCCATCTTTTGCCTCGAGTATCCAAAACTCTTTTGCTGACCTCGTTAAGAAAAACCATTTAGACGCGTAGACCCCTGCCATGAGTCTATCCGCAGTGTCCCAAGACAAAGGAGGCCTTCTGAAGGCAGACCCACCTTCCTTGATCGAGGGCTCAAATGGTGTCTTAGTCTGGGTAGGCATTTTTCTCAAAATTACTTTTAGGGACTTTTACGTTTTGTCTTGTATGCGTTATAGTGAACTATTTAGCCTAACTAACATCCACGACATAAAACGTAAATAAGTAGGTAAATGCGCGCGAGAAAGTAACTCAAGCACATATGGATCCTAGCTCTTGACTAACTAACATCGACGGCATAAAACGTAAATAGGTAGGTTGTACCGGGTTCTATACCAATCCATATTCGAGTCACTTTTAACATTTTCCACCTTGACTTGAATATGCTCCTCTTGACTTAGATCTGCCACCATCATAGCTCAGCGCCTCTGTGCCATCGTCACTCCAGCCCTGCTAGGGCTAACATCTGGAAATCCCAATCAAGTCTAAGCAATGCTTAAACTTGAAAGTTGTAACTGCCTTGGTCAGCATATCCGCTGGATTCTCTGCCGTAGAAACCTTCTTCATCATGATCTTCCCTTGTTCAATCACGCCCTTGATAAAGTGATATCTGACGTCAATATGTTTAGTTCTCCCGTGATACATTTGATTTTTGGTCAAATGAATAGCACTTTGGTTGTCACAGTAGACCTCTGTCACCTCCTGCTTCAGGCCCAAATCTTGAACTAAACCACTCAGCCATATTGCCTCCTTCACCGCCTCTGTTGCTGCCATGTACTCAGCTTCCGTTGTAGACAGTGCTACCACCGATTGTAGCACTGCTCTCCAACTAAGGCACTCGCGCAGAGTGTGAAGGTATAGCCCGTCAGCGACCTCTTCCTATCAAGATCCCCCGAAAAATCCGAATTTAGAAATCCAACTACCGAACCAGAAGTGTCAGCCCTTCTGTCGCAAACCAGACCAAGCTCCGCAGTTCCTCACAGATACGCAGTATCCATTTCACAGCCTGCCAATGACCTCTCACAGGTCTGCCCATGAAATATCAGGCCGTGTGCACACCATAGCATACATAATGCTACCGACTGCTTTAGCATAAGGCACCCGAGACATGTACTCCGTCTCGTCATCAGTTGTTGGTGACAGTTCCCCCGAAAGCTTGAAGTGTGCTGCCAATAGAGTACCGACAGGTTTTGCCTCAATCATACCAAAACGTTCCAACACCTTCTCGATGTACGTTTTCTGAGACAAGAACAGTTTCCAAGCAGATCTGTCTCTCCGTATCTCCATACCCAATATCTTCTTTGAGGCACCTAAGTCTTTCATCTCAAACTCACCCTTTAACTGATCCTTTAACATGTGGATTTCCGACTTATCCTTGCAAGCTATCAGCATGTCATCCACATACAGGAGTAGATACACATAAGAACCATCCGATAGTTTTCTGTGGTACACACAACTAAAATACCTGCTTCTGTCATAGCCGTTTGTAACCATAAACGTGTCAAAACGCTTATACCACTGCCTAGGAGACTGTTTCAGTCCATACAAAGACTTCTTCAGCAAACAAACCTAGTTTTCTTTCCCGAGAATCTCAAACCCCTCTGGCTGACGCATATAGATTTGTTCCTCCAGCTCTCCATGTAAGAACGCAGTCTTAACATCAAGCTGCTCCAATTCCATATCATACAAAGCAACCATAGCAAGTATCACTCTAATAGAGCTATGTTTAACAACAGGAGAAAATACCTCATTGAAGTCTATCCCTTCTCGCTGTGTAAACCCCTTAGCTATTAACCGTGCTTTGTAACGCGCATCTTCCACCCTGGGATTCCTTCCTTCTTCTTGAAAACCTATTTGCTACCAACAATCTTCTGACCCTTAGGCAGCCCGGCTAATTCCCAGACATGGTTCTTCCGAAGAGACTCAATCTCTTCATTCATGGCAAGAGACCACTGACGTGAATCACCGCTCCCCATAGCTTCCTCATAGGCGCATGGCTCACCTTCGTCGATGCTTTCTCCCACAGTAAGTGCAAATGCAACCATATCTGCCATCCCATACCTTTCAGGTGCCTGGATGTCTCTCCTTCCCATGTTCCTCGCAACACTGTACTGAACCAGCTTTGGTCCAGCTTCATCAGCTTGCTCATCTACTTGAGGCCGAACCTCTTCCGGGGTGTCTATCTCAAACTCCACTTGCTCTCCATGATCTTCCTGCTCAACCTGTTTACCAACACCCTCCCGAGTATCTATAGGCGTTACCTTCTGAGTTACCATGGCTAACTCATCAAAAGTAACATCTCTACTTATGAGAAACTTCTTCGATTTTCCATCCGGATTCCACAACCGATAACCCTTAACTCCAGGCTCATACCCAAAAAATACACATTTCTTAGCCCTCGGATCAAGTTTACCTTCCTTAACATGTGCATAGGCCGAACAACCAAAGATCCTCAAGTTCTCATAATTACCAGGATAACCAGACCACACCTCATTAGGAGTTTTACACTCAATAGATGTACAAGGTGAAATAGTTACCAGATACGCTGCCGTGTTCACTACTTCAGCCCAGAACACCTCCGACAGCCCTACATTTGAAAGCATACAACGAGCTCGTTCCAATAGAGTTCTGTTCATACGTTCCGCCACCCCATTTTGTTGTGGGGTCTTTCTGACCGTATGGTGTCTCACTATCCCTTCGTCTACACAGAACCTATTAAACTTGTTTCCGCCAAATTCCATGCCATTGTCAGTCCTCAAGCGTTTGATCGATTTTCCAGTCTGCTTCCCGATCAAGGCCTTCCACTGCTTGAACTTGACGAATGCCTCATCTTTGCGTTTCAGTATGTAGACCCATACTTTCCTGGAAAAATCATATATCAAGGTTAACATGTATCTACCCCCACTATGTGAGTTGACCCGAGAGGGACCCCAAAGATCTGAATGGATGTAATCCAGAGTTCCTTTGGTATTATGAACCGTCGTACTGAACTTTACCCGACATTTCTTCCCGAAGACGCAATGTTCACAAAATTCTAGTTTTCCAACCTTCTGCCCACATAGTAAACCCTGCTTGCTCAGTATAGCCATCCCCCGTTCACTTATATGCCCTAACCGCATATGCCATTGCTTGGTAATCTCAACTTCCTTGTCTGATGATGATACCGCTACAGATCTGGTAACTGTGTTACCCTGTAGCACATATAGACCATTCTTTTTCAACCCCTTCATATCTGTAAGACTCCCCTTAGATTTCCGAAGAACACCACCTTCACCAACATATTTGCAACCATTGTCATCCAGAGTCCCCAAAGAGATTAGATTCCTCTTCAAATCGTGAACATGTTTGATGTCTGTTATAGTCCTCACAACATCATCATGCATCTTGATCTGAATAGTACCAATTTCAACCACCTTACAAGGAGCGTCGTTTCCCATTAACACCTTACCGCCATTAATGACTGTCTAAGTGGAAAACCATTCCTTATGAGGACATACATGGAATGTACAACCATATTCAAAATCCACCTATGTTCAGCGAAGCAGGCATTGATCGCCAGAACCATAGCTTCATCAGATTCTTCAATGATTGCCAAGACACTATCATCATCTTCTTCGATGACTGCTGCCTCTGATGGCTTCTTCCTAAGCTCAGGACAATTCCTTTTGAAGTGCTCCTCCTTCTTACAATTAAAGCATCTGTACTTCTTAGGTTTCGATTTAGACCGTGAACGACCCTTCCCATCGACCACATGCTGAAACCTTCCCCTTACCACCAAACCATCACCTGAGCTGCTTTCTTCCATTGACCTCCGTCTCAACTCCTTCGAATTCAGTGCTGCTTTAACGTCCTCAAAGGTTGTAGTTGTTTATCCAGACATAAAAGAGTCAACAAAGCTTTCATATGATGGTGGCAGGGATGCAAGCAATAGTACTGCCTTATCTTCTTCTTCGAATTTGACATCTATATCTGCCAAATCTAAGAATACTCGGTTGAGTTCATCCATATGGTCTTTCAACGACTCCCCTTCCAACATCCGTAAACTAAATAATTTCTTCTTTAGATACAAACGATTAGTTAGAGATTTCGTCATATACCTTGTCTCCAGCTTACTCCATTGCCCATCGGCTGTAGTTTCTGTCGCTACTTCCTGCAAGACCTCATTGCTCAAACAGAGTAGAATCTGACCATGAGCTCTCTCCATGAGATCTTCCTTCTCTGTTTATGAAAGTGATTCAGCGAGTGCAGCCTTCCCATTCAACGTCTTCAGCAGACCCTGTTGAACTAATACTGCTCGCATCTTAATCTTCCACAGATTAAAATCATTACTTCCATCGAACTTCTCTATCTCGTATTTCGCCATCACGGAAACCTCAAAACCTCAGCTCTGATACCAGTTTGTTATGCCCAATCGGGGTTAATGTGAATAATACGAGTAATCCAAGACAAACAATAGGAATAGTAAAGAACAATCAAGAACAGAACACAGAGATTTACGTGGTTCGGTTGGTGAGACCTACTCCACGACGACAACGGCGCTATGATTTCCTCTATGATAAGCAAACAAGTTTACGCAAGAGATTCTTTAGATTGTGTCTTACTGATATCTGCTTAGGGTTTAGTTTATATAGCCACTAAACCCCAATCCCACCGCCTCACCGACTCTCTCTTTACAACCGACATTATACAGGGATACGCTAATAACAATAATCGACATAAGCCTAGCTTTGCATTTCAGCTCTGTCTCGGAGTCCAGCTGTGCCTCAGAGCACTGCTTCGCATACCAGCTCTGTCTCAGTAATCAGCTCTGCTAATGGGTCCAAGCTTCGGTAGGTTGTACCGGGTTCGATACCAATCCATATTCGAGTCACTTCTAACATTACACAAAGCCAAAACTCAAACACAAATACGACAACATCAACAACAACAATAACAATATCAACAACAAAACCAATAACAAAAGCGAATAGCAAGACATACATAAACATAGAGCCAAAAGACAATACAGAAACTCAAACAAGCTCAAACAAACACAAATGGAAAGGCAAAAAGAAAAAAGAAAACAAAAAAAAGCACAAAGAAACAACGGCTAACAAAAATTTGATGATTGATTTATAATAAATAAGAAAACAAATAAACCTAACTAAACTATCTAATTAAGTGAGATGTGAGAGAGATTCGAGAGAAGAGTCACAAGAAGTCGGAAAAGATTCGGGTGAAAGTCGAGTGAGGGGGATACTCTGGTTCACAAGAGCGATAACGATTACTACTAATTATCTACTAGAATGGAAAGTTAATTAACTTCACCCACATACATTAACAATCCTAACATAATGTGTCAAAATAAGTATAATCGATCGAACGTTACTAAGCATCGACTATCAAATAAAGCACACACTATCAAAAGAGTTGACAATGAACTAGTATGACATTCCAAAGTATAATGCATCACAATAAGTATAATCGATCAAAAGTTACTAAGCATCGACTATCTAGCTATGTACGCACTATCTAATTACGTGTCAATAAACGATTAAGATTGAGGCCTCTAATTCATAAAATTAGACGAAGTTAATTGAACTCGCATTTAAGAAGTAATAAGTAATTCATCATTAATTAAATCATGCTTCACAAGTATCCGATTACAAGATTTTGCTAAACATGATAAATAAGTAATAAATGATGAGAAATCCCCCCTTTTCGATGTGGTGCAAGGCTAAGACCGTCGAAAAATGTTGGTAAATAAATCAGCGGATTTCCCCTTAGCAAAATTCTGAATTCCCTTTAGAATTGGAAAGTGGGTGTCCCCGAGCAAAAGCTAGAGTTCCCTTTAGCAATCAGACTCATCTTCTTCATTCTTACTCAAACTCCATGGAAGCTTAACCCTAACTTTTTCTCTCTAAGATTTCACCACTAAAACCAAATCAAACAACATAGGAAGCAAGGTCTTGTTGTGGGGAGCAGAAGCCCTAATGTTTTCGACCAAGAAAGTGGAAGGAAAACACAAGAAAAGCTTGACCAAAGAAGATGAAATTCGGCCAACCCCAAGGAGTGGAATTCCGACCGGACCAACCACTGTCCACGCCATCCCGTGCAACTAAGGTGTCGTCCCGTGCTATTGAAGTCCCAAACACCAGCTGCCTTGTCGTCCCATGCGTGTTCTTGGCCCGAGTTGTTGTGATTTTCCGGCGAAGACACCACCCTTGTCGTCTCGTGTTATTGGTCCCGACCCTCTGTTGTACCAGCCGAGCTTGGCCGGCCTAGTGTGTTGGCGGTCCAAGCTTTGGCCGGCCTCCCTTCTTCTCTCTTTCAAAACCAAACTTCCAAGAACTAAAAATCCTAAATAAAAACCCTAGCACCTCTCTCTTACTCAAACTTGTGTGTTGTAGAGAAGATAGAAGATCCCCTCAACAATTGTGTTTTTTTTAATCAAAACCTTAGACTTAGTCAAGTTGACTAAGTCTTTAGACTAATTTGATTTGGGCTAGACTTGTAGAGGGTGCTCATAAAGTTCTTCCTTGTCATTCTTTTTTGGGCTATTGTCTTTGGGTTTGGGCTTTCAATTGGAAACTAAGGGAGTGCCTTCATCTTCTCTCTACATTTAGAACCAAGGGGGGGTGCCTTCAGCTTCTTCTCTACCAATCTAGTTTCAAGAAACGACCAAAGTACCCCTAGTACATAATGACCAAAGTACCCTTGAGCTATCAGTTTTGGTCGCATGAGATAAAAATGTGATGAATTGCTCCTTTTTATTCTGAATCAAACACCAAACTCCAAATAAGCTTCCTAATCAAGAAAAGCGCATAAATTATTACAAATAAAACCCGAAACGAACGAACTCATCGAAGTTAAGTGGTCTAAATGTGGCATTTTCACGCCACATCATCTTACAGTAGAAGCGGAAGATGTCCTAAGTCTCCTATTCCACTAGAGTAGAAATATTGGTTGTGCTCATAGTTGATGATGTGGCATTTTCACGCCACATCATCTTACTTAATGCTTTTCGCAAAGGGTGATCAATTTCAGGGCTAGGCTCTTTTGTTTTGTGGAAAGGGTGTTACCTGATTGAACTTTCCATATTTCAGTTTCTTTTCTTTCTTCATATCTTCTTGAATTGGTATATATGTGTTTTTCGTTCTCTTTCTCAGGCATCTCTTTGTTGGGGAGGCTATTTTTAATTTGCAATGTAAAATGTCAGAGAGACGACGGGTATTCCTTTAATTTTAGAGCCTTTTTTTATTGTTATAATTACTCATTTGATTTTATTGGTTTGGTATGATGATTTTGTGTTTAATTGGTGGTTGTGTTTGACTCCAAGTTAGAGTTTGGTGCTTCTGTTTGTGTACTTGTCTGTTTGAGTATTTGTGACTTGGGTTTGATTAGTGGTTGTGTTTAAGATAGTGTTGGATTTTCTATTTGTGTAGCGGTGTTTGTGTATGTTATTGTACTTGTTTCGGGACGGGATGCATATTCGTTTCATGTAGATATTTTACATTAATACTTGTTTCAGATGTTGGGTATATATTATGTTGTGTATGTCAAGTTAGGCATTGGAATTAAATGTTATGGAATTTGATACTACCTCACTAACAACCATTTCTCGCTCCCCCTACCTCAATTTTGTACTTGTTTCACCTGTCAAATTGGGGTCCTTCCCTACACTTGAATATGCTAGCTATGTTCTAGATTCCCTAATTAGAGGAGATTCCATTTCCAAGTGGTATAATTTTTGATACCGAGATCTTCAATCGCTTGATAGAAGAAGTGACACAACGGCCCGAAATAAATGCTTTTAGGCGTTAAAAAATCTAAGTTCATCAAGAATTGATGCGATTGAATTTTTTAAACTGCAAATTTTAGCTCGTATTCTGAAGTTGTTAACCTTTTTGACTTATTTAGGTTAATCCAATGATGAGAAAGTTGATCGATTGGATTGATTTCTTACTTTACTCAAATGTCTCTCATGCTGTACGCTAATTTCAGAATTCTCTGGATGACAGGAGCTTAACTAAACAACCCTTGAGGAGATCGAGAAGAGGTTGTTCTGTTATATTACTTGGAAGTTATTTCCTTTTCCTCATGAAGTAAAGATTTTTTTTGTACTCAACTTGATTTTTCTGTATAGATCAGGATAATGAAGGTCTGTAGGGTTCAAAAGAGAAGAAGAAAAAGCGCACCAAAATGGATGGTCAAATTTGCGTTCCAGGTAATCTTTTTTAGTTTCAACTTAAATTTGTACCTACTTAGAAATGCAAAGCGTTCTGGTGGTGTTACACTTTAGTAATTAAGGCATAGTGCTCAAAACCTAAAATTCATTGATAAAACTATGTGTCACCTAGAATTATTGTGACTTCAGAATCACCATGGTTTAGTTTCTCCCATCCGTCGTAGTTTATTTGGTACCGACGGACTTGGATCTCTTCGTAATCTTTTTTCTTCTTCAAATAATGTCGTAGTTTATCTGTACAGGTATGTCTTGGCTAGTTCAGTTTTAGCACTGCAAAATATATGCTTCGTGACTTTCACGATTCTCTACTTTTTCAGTCCTCTAAATTCTTTTTCGTATATAGTGCATAAAAATTTGCTTAGTTATGGAGCGAAATTATAACCAGTTTCAGGGAAAAAGTCCTCGTTAGTAATAGTCCTTTTAAATTGCAAGGGCTTGTTGTTAAAAATTTTGACTTGTTTGTGTAGACTTCTTTTTCTTCATTTTTATAGCTATAAGATAAGATAGATCAGATTACTTACCTTGTCAGATTTGCAATTGCTCGTAAGCTATGCAGTAAAAATCGGCGACTAGTCGCTATTAAATCGCTAGGCGGAGCTGCGCCGATGTGCCTACCAGCAGCAGCTGTAATCGGTTCTGGAAACGAGTTAGTCGGTGCCTAGAGAGCCGACTGGCCCGAGTCGAGCTAGGCGTTAGGCGCCGACTAACTCGGTTCAGCAGAACTGACATTTTTCCAACACTTTAGCAGGCCATGTTTTTTAGGTATCGTGTATTTTTAGGGTTTTATCCCCTTACCCTCCCATCAAACTCCAAGAACAGCTAAAGAAGGAAGGAGTCTTGCCACCATTGAAGCTCCACTCGTTTTTCTCTCTCTAGATCTTCTCACCCGTCTTCCGTCTTCTTTCAAGATTTTTAGAGAGAGGATTTTTTCTGATTTAACCTCTCTCTCTCTCTAAAACTTTTCTTAACAACTCATGGTCATGGTCAGAGAAAGAAAACTCTCTAAAACTTTCTTTAAAACCTTACATCTCACATTTTTTTGAAAATTGAGAAGAAATAATTATTATTTTGAAATGACTTTTCATTTGAGCTATTATGTTTAAGCCTGAATTAAAAAAACAGAATGATATATTGGGTGGATATATTGGGTGGAAGAGAGAGAGAGAAGAAGAAGAGGAAGAGAGAGAAAGAAGAAGAGAAGAAAGAAGAAGAAGAGAAGAAAGAGGAAGAAGAAGAGAGAGAAAGAAGAAGAAGAGGAGAGAGAAAGAAGAAGGAGATACAATTTTTTTTTTTTTTATGTTGAAGGTGACCGGCTGGAATTTTTATTCCGGCCGGTCACCAACCGCCAGAGAAGAAAGGTGAGGTGGAGAGGAGGTGGTGTGATGGAGGAGAGATAAGGTGAAGTGGAGGAGAAAGAGATAGGTGATGTGGCTTTTGTATGTTTATTATTTTTTTCAGAAATATTTCTATTTTGGCCCCCGAGGATAATTTGGTAAAAAATTTGGCCCTTGGGGCCAAAACGAACTGCCAGACACAATT
>BEHA01000080.1:43922-101610 GCA_002897215.1 Eschscholzia californica subsp. californica | reverse complement strand
AACCGCCGGAGAAGAAAAGTGAGGTGGAGAGTAGGTGGTGTGATGGAGGAGAGATAAGGTGAAGTGGAGGAGAAAGAGATAGGTGATGTGGCTTTTGTATGTTTATTATTTTTTTCAGAAATATTTCTATTTTGGCCCTCGAGGATAATTTGGTAAAAAATTTGGCCCTTGGGGCCAAAACGAACTACCGGACACAATTGGGGGCCAAAACGGCCAGTTGGTCACAAATCGGGGGCCAAAACGGAATTAACCCAATTACTTTTAATGGATTTATAGATGATTCTGATTACAATCCCACATCATGATCGTCTTAAATACTTGCTCTACTGTGGTCTAAGCCAGTAAAGGTATTGATCCTACATTAGATGACTTTGTGATATATTAGATTAGTTGGTATAGAAACTTAAACCTGATTTAGTTTTCCAGTTACTCTATTCTGGAATCTAGTTTTCACTTTCTTCTTTAAGGAGGTAATTTACATCACACTATTTCGAGGGCATGCCTTCTTTCGATGTCCAGCTCTCTTTGATCCTTGCTACCATAGGACTATAGGTTGTGCTAAAAAGTTTCTTGGCATGTCCGGATGGTGTTTTCTATTTATAGTTCCTTATGCATTTTTGGTGATTATTTCTAAATTTGTACTTACTCCAATTTTGAATGTACAAAACTTCTTTGCTTATTTTCAGGGACATGCATTAAGTTGTAGCTGTTCATACTCAGTCCATCACTTGGAACGGGAAGGAGGGACATTTGGGAGTTCCCAAGGCCAGCTATTTTGTTAAAAGATCCAGTATTTATACGATTTCTGTTCGAACTTGCTATTATATTGTTTTGAGCAGGATATCTATATTCAACATTAAGCAAACCGTCTCTTTGTACTACTTTCAGGGCACACAAATGTGAGCTACGTCAATCTGCTGCTGAATCGAATTTGTTTTTATAGATACTATCATAATGGATTTCTTAGCAGGTGCAGTTGTTTACATTAGTATTGATTTCCTAGACCAAAAAGGTTTGAAGTGGTTGTCGTACTCTGAAGTTTGTCAAAGAAATGATTTAGTTAAAGAAGCTTTCTCTTATCATTATAAGTGTTTATTGTTCTCTGTTAACAATGGAATACACTATCTTAAGAATTTCAAATTTTCTTCCCGGATCATGATTTGAGTGCAATAGCAGTTCCCTAGGTATTGTTGTCTTCAAATGCTGATTTATTTCGAAAAGGGTGTTTCTCTTTTGTGCAAAATTGAACCTACCTCTTTCAATTTTTTCCCCTTTTGTCTGTAGACTATATTTTGTTTTGAAGATAGGTGATCGGTTTGCTTTGTGTTTCCTAAGAATATTTGTTATGGGATGGCTAGTGCTATTCTGCCCATGTTCATTTCAGGAAGGCGATGTACTTCAAATCTACAACCCTCAATCAAAACGCTGCTCTCTTCCGAAGGTTCACCTTGATCCGTGGTATCTGAGTGGTACTTATGATATAGAAATCACTCTGTGTGTTCACAAAAGCTTTCTCCTCATAAATTTTTCCCGAAAGTGTTTTTCTTAGGCTATGTCTCTTCCACCTTTAAGGTGGAGTTTTCCATAGTAGTTTGTTCCCGTCTTTTTGTCTTTTAAAGGTGTGTTAGAAGCTTTGCTTTCTTAGGAACTCTTTATATTACTCGGATTCTAGAACATGAATGGTCTAAAATCTAGAAGATGTTATCATTAAAAGCAATAAAACTCATTTATCACATAAAAACATGTTTCACGAGTATCTGAATACAAAAGCTAGCTAGACATGGTGGAACACATAATAAACAGGAAGAAAATAAAGAAAGACATGAGTTAAGGTGAGAATCTCCCTATTCCGATGAGGCGCGAGACTAAGATCCACGGGAAATATATATATGTGTTGAAGTGTTGTCGATCTCCCTGTACAAGAATGCATGAGTCCCTTTAACAGAATACAATAGGTGTCCTCTCAGCCGAACTTGACCTCCCCTTAACAACAGAGTTGTCTTCTTCCTCTTAACCCTAAATCACCATGAAAGCTCAAAGCAAGCTTTCTCTCTCTAAGATTTGTTAAGCCCTAACACTATTCAAAACTTTTTACGCAGGGCTATTTCGGGTTCTATTTTGCAGAGGGAAATAGTAAGCTTAGGGCATGATAGACTAGGTCTGAAATTGTTTTTCTTGCAGGTGCGATCATGCGGATCATGCGTAGTAAGCCTAGGAAAATGCATTTGTAAGTTAGGATTTGTGTTAACATCGATTTTGCAGAACCGGTACACGGTATCAATGCCAGACTTCAACAAAGTAATCTAGAACAAGAAAAGAGAGTTTTTATTCAAGGCTATTACAGAAGAAATTACAACCAAGATAACATGAAGAAATCAGCAGAGATTCGGTAGTAATCAAGGCAGGGAAACCACTCACCAAAGCATGGGCGGAGCTCAACGCCTTGCTTCTTCTCCTGGTTGATCGACACAGTGGCCACCCTAGAAAGAAAATCGCAGGCAGGAGCTATCTTCTAAAGAATTGGAGCTTACAACTCCAAAGGAACCTCGACCAAAGAGAAGAAGTATGCCAAATCGGGAGTGTACAACCCCAAAACACCCTCTCTCGGGAAAGACTCTAACAGACAACCGGATAACTATCCCTATTGCCAGAAAAGCAGAAAAGATGATCAAGGAAATGGATAAAAAACGTTGAAGACTAAAGACCGAGCGCATCTTGGAAACATGCGGGAAAATTAAAGTGTTGGGAAACGCGCCTTATTTCCAATAACAGAGCTCCGCGTGTCCATACGTGACCAAGTGAGTTTCCGTGTGCAATAACCCAAAAGATCAACACTGAAAACGCGTGATCAGAGAATCAAATCTATGACGTAGCAAAATCACGCATGGAAAAGATTAATTACTTAAGGAGAAGACGATACGTGTCTTGGAACAACAAACCACACGTTAGAACAAGAACACAGCAGGGTCAGCTCTGGCAAAAACAATACTTAGCTAAAGAAGATCTCCAATTCATGAATATCAATCAGCTCTGGAATATCGACAGAAGAACAGAGCTCAACAAAGCAGCCCCGATCCAGGTAAGGCCCAAAGGGCTTTGCGATACAGCTCTGGGACAGGTAATATTTTCGACTTCTGGCCTTCAAAGTAAAACACACGAGTTACTTATACTCCTTAGTCTCTTTACTTTCAACTAAGGAGTGGCGGGACTCATGATGATGCATAAAATGTCCAGACGTTGACTAACGTCTGAAGAGTCAAAGATTAGACCAGAAGTCTCTTGGAACAGCTCGGCTTAAGGCAGCAGGACAGCTAAAATCCCTGATGGTCTACCACACATTCTCCTAACTGGGAGGTCAGCAAGAAGAAACCAGCTCTGCACAAAACGCCCTCGACATGGACATCAGCCCTGGGATCTCTAAAGGAATAAAGGGCGTCTACACAGGTTCGACTCATATCTTACGCCCAAAACTGGGGAGATATCAGAGTTGCACAACCTAATGACTTGATCTCGGACTTTCCAGAAAGATCTTAGTCGGCCACACATCTTGAAGTGTTTAAGCCCGATTGAACTCCACGTATCTAAAGGAGGAAACTTCTCCTTTAGAATCTATCACTGCGGCAAGATATATACAAAGCATCCTTGAACTTAGGAACTTTCACTTATTAAAGATCCAGGATAGACTTGAAGAAAACCCTAGATACGCAAAAGAGGTAACCTCTATTACGGTTTGACGGCCACAGCCTCACCACCACCACTAATCAGAGTCGGCCTAACTTCGCCTATAAAAGGACCCCCACATCGTCCTTTACAGAAGAGGGTCTCTGGAGAACAAACACACTCTCTCTCCCAAAAATAAGATCTCTTCATACCAGAAGGATCACCCCCAAAAAACAGAGTTCTTACAACTCGCCCTCCAAAAGGATTAATCAACATTCATTCTTTTACTGCAAAGAACACCCTGACTGTCTTGAGCGTCGGAGGGGTTTCCGAACCCTTTGCAGGTTTTCCCCTCTTGGGAACAGACGAACAGGAGGAGCAAGGAGCCAAGAGCGAGGAGCTAGAACAGAGAAGCAGAGCAGAGAAGCAGAGCAGAGTAGCAGAGCAGAGAAGCAGAGCAGAGTAGCAGAGCCGAGAAGCAGAGCAGAGAAGCAGAGCTGAACAGAGGAATCTCTCCTCCCCTAACAGAATATACCATCATAACGGAGGCTGTCATGCATCAACTCCCTTTTCCATGTTGATTTAACCGGGAGCCAATTTTCGACATCAGCATTTGGCGCTAAAAGGAGGGGATCTCTCCAGCAAATCATCACATCCGGTAACCCGAATCCTACTCAATACTTTTTTCAGAACTAACCAAACTCTATAAAAGATCTACCAGGAAAACATAATGTCAGGATTGGAGGAGGTCACCAATCCAGCGGCGGAGCCACCTCTTCTAGAAAGGCAAACACTCGGAACCGAGGTGCCGGCAGATGAAAAAGTCCAAGAGGAAGAAGAAAGGACAGCAGTCCTAACCGTACCTGTACAAATTGGGGAAAAGGCAAGCGAAGTGACTTACGTCAGGAGTACTTTAGATGAAGACGAGAAGGCGGAACTGGCCAATTTCTTGAGAGCGCACCGCCATGTCTTTGCGTTCGGGACAGATGAAGTACCCGTGATAGACCCGGGGATCATCACTCATAAACTAAACATCAGAGAGAGAAGCAAGCCGGTGAAGCAAAAGAAAAGAAATTTTTCAGCAGACAAGCAGGCTGAAATAGCCGAGCAAGTCGAGAAACTTCTAGCGTCGGGAGTAATAAGGGAAGCCCGATACCCGGAATGGCTGGCCAACGTGGTCTTGGTCAAGAAGAAGAACGGAACGTGGAGAATGTGCATAGATTTCACCGACCTAAACAAGGCTTGCCCGAAGGACAGTTTCCCTCTACCGTCCATAAATCAACTGGTAGACTCCACAGCTGGCCAAGAACTACTAAGCTTCATGGATGCCTTCGCGGGATACCACCAGATCGCCATGCACTGGGCTGACAAGGAGAATACCGCATTTCTAACAGATCGAGGGCTATACCGTTACCAACAAATGCCTTTCGGTCTCAAGAATCAGAGCAATATATGAACGTCTGGTTAACGGAATATTCAGGGATCAGCTCGGGAAAACAGTCGAATGTTACGTGGATGACATGATCGTGAAAAGCAAAGCTCGCCGAGACCTGATAACCAATCTTAAGATCGCATTCGACAAACTCCAAGCCTACAATGTGAAGCTCAACCCTGAAAAGTGCGCATTTGGTGTAACTTCGGGAAAGTTCCTACGATTCATGGTGAGCCACAAAGGGATAGAATCCAACCCTGCCAAGATCACAACCCTACAAGATATGCCCAGCCCGCAGAGTCGGAAAGACGTTCAACGACTAACTGGGAGGTTAGCATCACTCTCTGATGCACCCGAAAAGGTTGCAAACCCAAGCGGAGGTATCAAGTAGTAATCCGGCAAAGCCGGGATCGATCCAAGGATAGGAATGTAGCTTGGATATCGAATGGTCTTATTCGTCAGTTTAGATATCAAAGGCTTACTCAGACAAAAGCGGAAATAAACGAAGATAATGTGAGGTTTATAATCGAATAAGCAATAAGAAAATAAAGTAAGTAAAACAAACTAAAATATCAATGTAAGAGGGCGAGAGAGATTTGAGAGAAGTGTCGAGGTCCGGGAAACCGATGTGGTGAACTTATAACTATGTACGGTCTAATCGAATGGATTGATACAAACCTAGTCTCGATTCCTAAGGTGGATGTTCATAAGCACTATGTATGTCCGGAGATAATACTTAGTCAAATAAACTTCCTAAACGAATAAAACCGAATCATCGATCACATTGTCTAATTGATTAACTATGCGAAGTACTTGATAAGACACATGAAAAACGATTGAAACAAGTAATCGAAGTAAGAGAACATCAATTTATTATCAAACACATTAAATTATCACAAACACAATCACAAATTCATCAAGATTTCATGCTGGAGATTAAAGAAAAAAGGAGGCGGTTCATGCTGGAGATTAAAGGTGGGTTCTGGCTGGTTTTTGAACAAGGAATTAGGGTGTGTTTGGTTCGGTGTTGGTGGCTGGAAATCTCTTCTCCTCAAGGGACTGTTTGGCTACAACAGCGAAATCGAATTTCCAGTTGGGAAAACCCCATTATTCTCCACATTTTCTCTTGTTCTCCCATTGTTTTACTTATTTTTCATCTTGTTCAAGTACTCCAAGAGCATAGTAGTTGGTTTTAAGTTACTCTTATCAATTTAATCGAGATTCTTAGTATTTCAAATTATAAAATCATGTGTGTGGTTTCTTTTTTAACTTTGAATCCTGATTTT
This sequence comes from Eschscholzia californica subsp. californica, assembly GCA_002897215.1. Lineage (NCBI taxonomy): Eukaryota > Viridiplantae > Streptophyta > Magnoliopsida > Ranunculales > Papaveraceae > Eschscholzia > Eschscholzia californica. The sequence continues at coordinate 95,232 of BEHA01000080.1, read as the reverse complement.
TGCTTGAACATGAGTAGCTAATTAACTTGTTGAGGTCTAGGGATGAAATCTTGATGAATTTGTGATTGTGTTTGTGATAATTTAATGTGTTTGATAATAAATTGATGTTCTCTTACTTCGATTACTTGTTTCAATCGTTTTTCATGTGTCTTATCAAGTACTTCGCATAGTTAATCACTCTCCAGATTCTTCAGCAAGATAGGGGATAAGGCCCTACCTTTCTTCAAAACTCTCCGAAAAGTACCTGACTTCAGCTGGACCGACGAAGCGGAGAAGGCATTTCTGGAGTTGAAAGCACATCTCATAAAACTGCCACTGCTGGTCAGCCCAAGCCCCGGCGACAAGCTCATCGTTTATCTTGCGACTTGCGGAGAAGCCGTCTCAACAGCGGTAATCAAAATAATAGAAGGAGTCATGCACCCCGTATACTTTGTGAGCAAAGTATTAGGTGGGAGACACTAGTCATGAGACCTATGGGAGTAGAGTGCTTCACTTAATGGCCATTGGTGCTCGTGCCTCCAGCTCGAGGCTCAGGGTCGTACACCCTGACCGCTCGCCTGGGAGGTGACATTTATTGGGATCCCTCTGCTTTGTGGCGATATGACTCTTGGTTGTTCCACTTCCGTGTTTGATAAGATAATGAATCGAATGAGAATATTGGTTTTGATATACGAATGAAACGGATTTGAATCGAATATGAGATTGTGGTTTTGATATACGAATGAAACTGATTTTGAAAGATCGCATTAGATGCATGACAGTGTACCGAAGATAATGAGGTTCAGGTCCTTCCATGATAATTGGGGGACTGCCCTCTTATTCGAACTCGGTGATCAAAAATGTATTTAGATACTTAAGGTATATATGTATCATGAGGTAAACTCTTCAATGATTGCGGAGTCCCTTAATATGGGAGAGGGGCTTACCGGCTAGGGGTAAGTCTCTTTCTTGAGGAGACGTAGTGCATTAGCTAGTGCCTAAATGGGCTGGTACTATCTAACGCACTCTAGGCTCTCCTAAGGAACTCTCCTCTTATTGGGAGTGCACCATGGGTGGGCAGCTAATCACTGTTATTGCTTGCTAGATTAAGGAAAATGGTTTTGTATATAGTACATATGGTAACTGTTTTGATAACTTGTTTTGTCATGATGTTTACAACTTATTAAATGAACTTTTGAAAACGTATGGGTTTTGGATTGGTCTTCCACGAGAATAACTCGTGTCGGTGAGTATCCTGACCCCCTACCAGTTGTTAGTGTGCAGGTGCTTTGTCGTAGCCTCGAGGCGGAGCGTGTATTCCGGTTGTTGATCTTGTCTGACGAGGCTAGTGGAGTTATGTCATTTTATATGGTTTTTCGTTATTTCCAAGTTATGTATTTATTGTAGAAACCAAACTCTAATATGTATATATATAATACTTGGAGTTCTTTATAAGTTGTATCGATGTGTAAGAGGTTTTTATATTTCTTTTTGTGGTTCGAGTTTCGACCCGAAATTGAGTTGAGTTTGTTTAGCTTCCGCTTCATAGTTTATTTTTGGTGTATGCGAATGTATGGTTTGCATGACAGGTTTACAGGTGCGACCGGTTCGATTTACGGAGGAGACTATCGGATTTTTCTCTCATCTGTGAGTTGCCGGGGCATGGTCGTGTCTATTTGGGACACGGGTTGTCACAGTTAAAGCCCGTTTTTTTGTCTATACGCTCAAAAATTATAAAACAAATGACCCTAACATTACACACTTAGGCTCACTCGATTTAAAATAATTCTAATGTTATCCAACAACTTAGAATGAAAGCAACAAGAGTAATGAGACAAATCAAAAAAATCTTTCGTTATTATTCAAAAAAATTAATGGTTTATTTGTCCGGACAAATTATTATTTACTAAACAATTGCAATTGAATTCAGGAATGAAACATTTAGGTTCACTCGATTTAAAATGTAATTGAAGGACTTAAAATGAGAGTGGCACTAAAAATCTTTCGTTATTAAAAAAAATTGTGGTTTATTTGTTCAAAAAAATAAATTATTATGTTATAAATAATTGGAACTGAATTCAAAATATTAATTCATAAATCGAAAATATATTTGTGGGAGAAAAATAGAGAGAAAGAAAAACATTTTCCCAATGCGCGCATAGGGTTTTATATTTGTGGGAGAATAATAGAGAGAAAGAAAAATATTTTCCCAATGTGCGAATGGGGTTTTGATGGCTTTACGAGCACGATACACGAAGTAGACATATATATAGTCATATTAATTGCGTTACGCGTTGTTGATTCTTAGTAAAAGGACAAACACACTGCTGAATTGGTAGCTTTTGATGGAGATTGCGCGATCAATGGAAGAAGAGCCAGCAAGAATCAGGTTGTGCTCCTTTATAATTATTGCTGATTCATGCCCTTAAGCTTTCACGGTTTAACTTCTTGAAGGTATGGCTTTTCATAGTATGTTCGTAATAGATCACCTATTTATAATGGTATAAACTTGTGCTTATATAACTTTTTATGTTTCAGTTGCTGGTGCATATATTTATTGCGTCGAATGTTTCACTGGACTATCATGTTATGGAGCTTTTGATCGTCTCAAAGAGGTGATAAATAATGTGAAATCTAGTGAACCTAGATAATAGACTAACTAGACTAAATTAAAACTCGCAAGTGCACGAACCGTATGTGAATATGGAAATGTATTACGAAGTCGATCCCACTAGGATATGTTCGAAATTAAATCTAAACCTAAAACTAACTAATAAACTAGGAAAGAAAATAGTTGATTTTGAGAAGATGTTTGGAAAACTAAAAATTGAAACTTAGAAAACAAAATAAAGTTGTGATGAAAAACTATAAGTTGGTAAATCTAGGATATTGGAATTCACCACTAACAATCATATTCGAATCTAATATCTAATTCAAACTATTATCCCTCTTTTGATAACTCAAAAATTGTTAGAAATCAATCTCCAATTTTCGGAAAATAAGACAATTAAACACTTTAACAATGATCAAAACCCATAACCCACTTCACTTAAAATATATTGCAATTCAAATCCAAGTTGTTAGTTTATTAGACAAACCGAAGTACGATTAATTATGAAACATTAAGCACATTAACAAGAGATAATAAAATAAATATGATATTAGATTTCAAATACTCATGTTAGGGTTTCATCCTCTATCCTAGTGGAAGAGTTAGAAACCCATGGATATTAAATACATGGTTCAATTAATAATAAACAAGTAAAGGAAGAGAGAAAAGATAAAACCGAATTAATATTTGATGAACCCTCGTCTTTCTCCAAAACTTGTCTTCGATGAAGCTCTTGAATCTCCCAAAATTGACACTCAAAAGAAGCTAATATTGCTCTTGTATTGCTCCTCTAAGATTGCTCTCAATGTTGGTGGTGGAGGTGTGTTTTTAATTGTATGGGTTAGACCTTTTTTTATAATATCTCAATAGCCAAAGAATTTGGAAACAATAAAAAATTAGGAAAGAAGTGGGTTTAGGAAACACATCTTATTTAGAAATTTCAAAATCTAAAACCCATCAAATTCCCGAAACAGCACCGCCTAAGTATTTCACCTATTAGTGGATGTTGACGTAATGCTGACGTCATGATGCCGTAATGATGACGTCAGCATTACTTTAAATTTAGTTAGGTAGCAACAGTAACTCTTTAGTAGTTTGATTCCAACCCTACAGCCTTTCACTATTTAGCATTTAGCCCTCAACAAATGTCTTCTTGCAGACACACCCCTCTCTTAACCAGCTTCATCTCTAATAGTTACCAAATCATATATCTATCTCAATATCTTTAGGAACTTCTTGTATTAGTAACTTCTTTATCTTTTTGGGAGTTTCCTGCAAAACCATCTAACTTAATTGATTTCATCAAAATTAACATGTAAAGACTATAAAATAAAGCCCAAAATGGAGTACTTTACGTACTCATCAAACATCCCCAAACTTATATTTTGCTAGTCCTCGAGCAAAACAGAAAAATACTATACTAAGAAAAATAAAATTCTAACTCACTTTCGCAGGCAATCGCGATTGCTCTTAGCACGGGCAACAAGTCGTTAACCCCTTGGTTTCCCCTAGTGGACGAGTTGTGTCTCGTGAGGGTTTCCAGTGAATGTGCCCACAAAATTCTTATTCCAAAAATACAATAGGGTTCAAACTATTTAGATTTTAAGAGGAGTCAAAATAGAACTAGGTCATCCAACGTCAGACTTTAGAAAGCTAATAGAAGAAGATCAAAGTTTAAGACACTATTCGTTTCTCACTAGTAATCTAGACTCAAAGTATGCGTTGCTAGGCAATATGAGCACCATTTCAGATCTAAGAAAGCAAAACCTCAATCCCTATCCTAATACATTTCGCCTCGACTTCAGCCTCACGGACATACACTCAGAAATAAAAGTCACTCGGAATGGTTTACTCGCATGTGTGAGTATGAGTATGGAAATGGACTGAACACATGATTTTAAGAAGGACTAAAATTTCAGAAGGAACAATCTCATGGAAGGAATTCAACCACTTTACTAAGGATGGGGAAGCTCACTCATCTTCTCACCTGATTAACTATCTAACAGCACCGTCCTAGAGATAACAGATATGATGTCGAAATGGAATTTTAGGTTTTCTGAGGATATAGACTCTTTGATATCATAGGAATTTTACTCCTTTGAAAATTTCTTCTTTTTCATCTTCTTGTGGTTTTAATTCCCTCTTTTTTTTCTTTCTTTTTCCTTTTGTTTGTCTTTTTCTTTTCTTTTCTTTTCTTTTTTTTTTTTTTTTTGAACCATCTTTTCATCGAAGATCTTCACTTCTTCTTCCTTTCCTTTATTGATGGTCTTCCTCTCACAATTATTTTGGAATAAGTGGTATGGTGATATGATCTGTTATCCTCTACTATGGTACTGTTAATCTAGTTTCTCAGACTACAAGAATAAGGTTTATTCGCATTCTTTATGACACCCTCAGTGGTTGAAGAATTTAAACTCACGAGATCAAATGAGTTTTTCTAAACATTGCGAGGTTGAGTAGCTCTTCATTCTACTCGGAGTTTATGCAGAAGAGATCACTCGAAGGCCATTAAAAGGCTCAGAAATCCTCACTGGGTTAAGTCTCCACTAATGATTAGTCTAGTTCTCTTAGTAGTGCTAACTCGTCACTTATGTAGTACTCATATGGCTAGGTAACAAATAACCTTAAGACTCGACATTCATGACAAAATCTTTGGACAAGGATAGTATAACAACTAAGATCTAAATCTATTAACAAGCTAAAAATCCTCAACTAGCCTCACATAATCCTATCGACTCAAAAATTTTGAAATTTTGAACCCTCTTACATTTTGAAATAAGGGACAAATTTTTGTACCCCCCATCCCCAAAATTAAACCGAACATTGTCCCCAATGTTCAAAAATTGGACAAAGAGAAATCTAAAAATAAATAAAAGGGTGAAAGGAAGGATATTACCAGATATTGGTGCCCCTAAACCTATTAACTGCATGAGTTGCCTTCCAGCTGGCGCTAAGTTTATCGTCTTCAGCCAGACTTAGTGAAGTGAGAACTTAATTCTCATAGACGGGATTCTCTAGTGTTTCCTCCTCAATTTCCCTAGTGGACATCTCAAGAAAAGGTTTTAAACGTTGTCCATTGACTTTAAAGATGTCATCATTCTTTGGATTCTCAACTTCTACGGCTCCATGAGGATAGACAACTTTAACTAAGTAAGGACCAGACCACCGAGATCTCAACTTGCCAGGAAATAGGTGTAATCTAGAGTTATATAAAAGGACTTTTTGACCATGCTTAAACGTTTTCCTATTGATGGGCTTATCATGAAAGACTTTTGTGCGTTCTTTGTAGATTTTTGCACTTTGGTACGCATCATTTCGGATTTCATCCAACTCATTGAGTTGGAGTTTCCGACTATCTCCAGCGGAAGACAAGTCAAAATTTAACTGTTTGATAGCCCAATAGGCTCTATGCTCTAACTCTACAGGTAAGTGACAAGTTTTTCCATACACAAGTCTATAAGGAGACATCCCTATTGGAGTTTTGAAGGCAGTACGATATGCCCACAAGGCATCAGATAGACGTAAAGACCAATCCTTACGATTCGGACTCACAGTCTTTTCTAGAATTTGTTTGATTTGCCTATTGGATACTTCTACTTGCCCACAAGTTTGTGGGTGGTAAGGTGTAGAGACTTTATGAGTGATGGAGTACTTTTTGAGAAGTGTCTCAAAACTTCGATTGCAAAAATGTTTCCCACCATCACATATAATGGTCTTCGGTGTACCAAACCGAGAAAAGATATATTCTTTGACAAACTTAATCACCACATGGCGATCATTCGTTCTAGTTTGTATTGCCTCCACCCACTTAGACACGTAGTCGACTGCTACTAAAATATAGAGATTTCCATATGAACCAGGAAACGGACCCATAAAATCTATACCCCACACATCAAATATTTCGACTATTAATATGGGATTTAGTGGCATCATGTTACGACAGGTAATTTTTCCTAGTTTCTGACATCTATCACAACTCTTACAGTACTCATGAGAGTCCTTATAAATGGTTGGCCAATAGAAACCACACTGCAATATCTTTGCAGCGGTTTTTTTCGCACTAAAATGCCCTCCACATGCTCCAGAGTGACAAAAGTTGAGCACACTCATGGAGACACCTACGAATGATTTGATCGGGGCAATGCTTGAATAGATATGGATCAACCCAAAAGAAATGTTTGACCTCTGAGAAAAATTTATTCCTATCTTGTTTAGACCATTTCTCGGGTATCTGACCAGTTGCTAAATAATTCACAATGTCAGCAAACCATGGTAATTGGTTGATGGAAAAGAGTTGTTCATCTGGAAAAGTGTCAAGGATAGGTCTCTCATCATTTCTAGACTGAACTATTATGCGTGATAGGTGGTCGGCTACAACATTCTCGGTACCCTTTTTGTCTCGAATTTCAAGGTCAAACTCTTGTAACAATAAAATCCACCTAATCAAACGCGGTTTAGCATCCTTTTTGGAAAGAAGATACTTCAGAGCTGCATAATCTGTGTAAACTATGACCTTAAATCCGATGAGGTAGGATCGAAACTTATCTAACGCATATACAACTGCCAACAACTCCTTTTCAGTGGTGGAGTAGTTTAGTTGGGCTCCATCTAAAGTCTTACTTGCATAATAGATCATCGAATGTGCTCTATCATGGCGTTGCCCTAAGATAGCACCAATTGCATAATCTGAAGCATCACACATGATTTCAAAAGGTGCATTCCAATCAGGAGACTTGATGATGGGGGTAGAAGTTAATGATTTCTTAAGTTTACCAAACGCTTCAATGCATGCTTCATCAATGATAAAAGTACTCTCTTTAGCAAGTAAGCTGCTGAGGGGTCTAGCAATTTCACTAAAATTTTTGATGAAGCGACGATAAAAACCGGCGTGACCAAGAAACGAGCGGATATCTCTAACAGATTTCGGAATTTGGAGTTTGGAAATAAGATCTACTTTCGCTCTATCAACTTCTATGCCCCTAGATGAAACAACATGTCCCAACACTATACCAGACTTAACCATGAAATGACACTTCTCCCAATTGAGCACTAAATTTTTCTCTTTACACCTTTGAAGGACGAGGGTAAGATGGTGAAGATACTCATCAAAGGAGGACCCGAACACAGAAAAGTCATCCATGAAGACTTCGAGAAAACGTTCTACCATGTCAGAGAATATACTAAGCATACACCGTTGAAAGGTAGCTGGTGCATTACACAACCCAAACGGCATACGACGATATGCGAACGTCCCGAAAGGACAAGTGAAAGTGGTTTTCTCTTGATCCTCAGGTGCTATGACGATTTGGTTATAACCGGAATATCCATCAAGAAAACAATAATACTCATGTCCGGCTAACCTCTCTAGCATCTGGTCTATAAAAGGAAGAGGAAAATGATCTTTCCTAGTTGCGGTATTCAGCTTACCGTAGTCAATACACATACGCCATCCCGTCTGAACACGGGTGAGTACTAACTCGTTATTCTCATTCTCTACTACTACGATACCTGTCTTTTTATGTACTACTTGAACTGGGCTGACCCATAGGCAATCAGAGATTAGGTAAATGACACCTGCATCTAAAAGTTTCATAACCTTGGTCCTAACAACCTCTTTCATGGCAGGATTTAACCTTCTCTGTGGTTCACGAGATGTTTTAGCATCATCTTCTAAATAGATCCGATGTTGTACCACAGAAGGACTTATTCCCTTAATATCAGCTAATGACCATCCTATCGCCTCTTTGTGTTTCTTAAGGACATCAAACACTTTATCTTCCTGTTCTTGATCTAAGTCTGAATCAATTATAACAGGCAAGGACTCAGTGGAACCTAAATAGGCATACTTAAGTGTGTCAGGCAGTGGTTTTAGATCTAACTTAGGTGGTTCTAAAACGGCTGAGTCAGGTACCAATGGTTTGACTTCTAGAGGTTCAGGTTTGGCTTTCCACTTGAGGTGATCTAAAACTGGAGTTGATTCTAACACAACGTTTACTTCCTGGACCTCTTGTTCCTTAGCGGCTGTCTCAAAGTGGGCTAAAAGGAGCTCTAGTGGATCTTGAGACAATGTGGTCGGTAGAAAATCTTGAACTAACAACTCAATTAGGTCTGCCTCATCAAATTCATCAGGATTAGATGGGCGCAGTCCAGCATTGAAAATGTTTAATTCGATTTTCATGCTACCAAATGACATCTTCAACAACCCACTTATACAAAAAATGATTGCATTTGACGTAGCAAGGAATGGCCGACCTAAGATAATTGGGATTTGGCTATTGACATTTTTTACTGGCTCAGTATCTAAGACTATGAAGTCAACAGGAAAAATGAGATCACCCACTGTAATTAATACATCCTCAGCAATACCACGTGGACGTCTTACAGAACGATCAGCTAATTGAAGCATTACAGATGTGGGTTTTATCTCTCCTTATCCTAGCTGTAAATAGACTGTGTAAGGCAAAAGGTTGACACTGGCACCTAAATCAAGTAAAGCACGCTCTATATGATGATCTCTTATAGTGCAGGGGAGTGTCGGGCTACCAGGGTCCTTATACTTAGGCAGGATTTCTGCTCTTTAATGATGGAGTTGACATTCTCAGTTAAAAAAACCTTCTTGTGTACTTGTGGTTTACGCTTATGAGTACACAATTCCTTTAGGAGTTTTGCATAAGCAGGAACTTTCTTGATTGCATCGAGTAGTGGAATGCTAATTTTTACTTCTTTAAAAATATCCATTAATTCATTAGCATTTGCACCCTTTCTATCCGCAGCTAACCTTTCAGGAAAAGGAGCTGGAACGGTACGGATTCTCTCAGGTGAACTCTCGTCTATACCCATAGAAGGTGGCTCACTATCTATTAGATCCTTGGTGGGTGAGGTGGTAGTTTTACACTTTTCAGGTTCCTCACCTATAACTTTTCCATTCCTAAGTATAGTGACTGCCTGTACTTGTTCTTTTGTGTTTGAAGAACTACTTTCAAGCACTCCTTTTGGGTTTGGTTGAGGTTGGCTAGGGAATTTACCTGGTCCCCTCGCACTTAGTGTATTAGCCAACTGACCTATTTGTGCCTCTAATTTTAGAGTACACTGAGCTTGGGAGTTCATCATCTGAGTTGTTGTTTCTTGGAACCGAGCAGTACTCTGATTCAGTTGAGCATTACTCTGGGCGAGTAACGATAGAGATTCTTCTAACAACTTTTGTTGGGTGGCAAGAGTTGACGCAGTTGGTTCTTTAGGGAAGCCTGGAGGATTAGGAATACTCTCGGATTGAGTGATATGAGATTGTCCATTGGACCATGAGAAATTAGGATGCTTTCTCCACCCTGGGTTGTAGGTGTTAGAGAATGGATCAAACCTTTGTTTGTTCTCATACCTTTGATTCTGATAGAGAGCATTGGCTTGTTCATGTTCACTAAAGAATAAGGTGCATCGGTTACACGTGTGTGTAGGATCTCCACAAACCGAACATGGGTAACTTACTAGTTCATTTCCTACACTCATAACCGGATTTGGTGTGCCCCTAGACTCGACAGAAGACTTTTGTTTACCCATTTCAACGGCCTCTAATCTTTTTGCTAAATCGACAGAAGCTGGATGGGATTCTATATGGTATATGCCCCCCTTGTTAGCTACAGTCCTCCTAGGCTCTTTAAAGGGTTCCCATTGGTGAGATTTCTCTGCCACATCATAGACGTGCTCCATTCCCTCTTCCGCTGTTTTATTCACAAATCCACCATTGCAGAATGACTCAACCATGGTTTTAGTTTGATAATATAGTCCATCATAGAGAATCTGGACTAATCGTATTTTCTCGAAACCATGGTGAGGGCATTGTAAGAGGAGGTCGTTAAACCTCTCTAAATAACTACTAAGGGACTCTCCATCTTGCTGCACAAAACCTGCAAGATTTTGCCTAATGGTAGCGGTTTTGTGTTTAGGGAAGAACTTTTAAAGAAAGGTTGTGGTTAACTCTTCCCAATGACTGGTCGACTCAGGTTGCAAAGCGTGCGACCAAGATTTAGCTTTCTCTTTCAATGAGAAGGGAAACAACCTCAGTTTTAACTCATCCTCAGACATATCTCTATATTTCATGGTTGAACAAATCTCCTCAAATTCCCTAATATGGTGATAGGGATTCTCGTTTTCTGCACCACGGAAAATAGGCAACATTTGGATCATACCCGGTTTTAGCTCAAAATGAGATGTGGTGACAGGCAACTGAATACACGACGGACGACTAGTCCTTGTGGGGTACATGTACTCTATTAGGGTTAGTGGAGCATTCTCAATCCTACGTTGATCTATGTTCTCACCCATTACTTCAACAATTTCACCTCCTTGATCTCTTTTAATGAAACGACCTAAGTGATCACGAGGTCTAGGTGGCATAAACTGACACGGACAGAGAAGGGAATTTTTTTTCCCGAAAACCAAGGATTCACTACGAAGATCCTAAGGAAACAAGCACAATCAAGCTGACTCCACCAAGCAACCTAAACAGAATCTAGCAACAAGTTATTAGACGTAGATTTAGTGAATGGCTTGTCAGATTTGCCTAGTAATCTAGACAGCTCCTACTTCGCCACAACACTTGAACTATGACTGTTATAAGGGTTACTCGATCAAAGTAGACGATAAACAATTCTCCAGGAAGACAACCAACGATGAACGTTGTAACAACCGTCTTCCTTTGGCAAACGTTTCCTCTTCTCGAGGCGGCCTTTTTGACAAGAATTGCTCACACGCTTTCCTCTGAGAATGCCCAGATAAAAATCGAGTTCCCGAGTTGTTTATGAAGGTCCTATGAGCTCGATACCCTAGGGTCACTGTCTAAATCAGATTTTAATTATTAACGAGGCTTAGGATCGCGAATGTTGTTTCCTAAATGGGCAAGAGAACGGTGATGAAATCCGAACTCCTATCTTGTAATTGGGTTTTGTGCCCTTACTAAAATGCTTACACTAAACAGTTCGGCAAAACAATGAGGCAAACAAATTCACACAATTACCCACTTACAGGAGATTCATGGGTGATCAGAAAAATTACCTCCCGTTCTAGACGGGCGATGACCTTTGCAGACGAACCGGACCACTATTCCCTTACGTGTTCGAATCCGAGGCTTTTTTTTTTTTTTCTTACTAAATCTGAAACAATCACAAAAAACCAGAATTTAGAAAGCTCCTAAAAAAAGTAGAAATAAAATATATTTGTGATTTTTTTTTTTTTTTTGCTAAATCTGAAACAATCACAAAAAACCAGAATTTAGAAAGCTCCTAAAAAAAATTTAGAAATAAAATATTTTTGTGATTTTTTTCTTTTTAGAAAGCAAATAAATTCCTAAACTAACTAGTTTAAAAATCAATTCAAAATTTAGAAACAATTACTAAAAACAAATCCCCGGCAGCGGCGCCAAAAACTGGATGTGAAATCTAGTGAACCTAGATGATAGACTAACTAGACTAAATTAAAACTCGCAAGTGCACGAACCGTATGTGAATATGGTATGTATTACGAAGTCGATCCCACGAGGATATGTTCGAAATTAAGTCTAAACCTAAAACTAACTAATAAACTAGGAAAGAAAATAGTTAATTTTGAGAAGATGTTTGGAAAACTAAAAATTGAAACTTAGAAAACAAAATAAAGTTGTGATGAAAAACTATTAGTTGGTAAATCTAGGATATTGAAATTCACCACTAACAATCATATTCGAATCTAATATCTAATTCAAATTATTATCCCTCTTTTGATAACTCAAAAATTGTTAGAAATCAATCTCCAATTTTCGGAAAATAAGACAATTAAACACTTTAACCATGATCAAAACCCATAACCCACTTCACTTAAAATAGATTGCAATTCAAATCCAAGTTGTTAGTTTATTAGACTAACCGAAGTACGATTAATTATGAAACATTAAGCACATTAACAAGAGATAATAAAATAAATATGATATTATATTTCAAATACTCATGTTAGGGTTTCATCCTCTATCCTAGTGGAAGAGTAAGAAACCCATGGATATTAAATACATGGTTCAATTAATAATAAACAAGTAAAGGAAGAGAGAAAAGATAAAACCGGATGAATATTTGATGAACCCTCGTCTTTCTCCAAAACTTGTCTTCGATGAAGCTCTTGAATCTCCCAAAATTGACACTCAAAAGAAGCTAATATTGCTCTTGTATTGCTCCTCTAACATTGCTCTTAATGTTGGTGGTGGAGGTGTGTTTTTAATTGTATGGGTTAGACCTCTTTTTAGAATATCTCAATAGCCAAAGATTTTGGAAACAATTAAAAATTAGGAAAGAAGTGGGTTTAGGAAACACATCTTATTTAGAAATCTCAAAATCTAAAACCCATCAAATTCCCGAAACAGCACCGCCTAAGTATTTCACCCATTAGTTGATGCTGACGTCATACTGACGTCATGCTGGCGTCATGATGGCGTAATGATGATGTCAGCATTACTTTTAATTGTATGGGTTAGACCTCTTTTTAGAATATCTCAATAGCCAAAGATTTTGGAAACAATTAAAAATTAGGAAAGAAGTGGGTTTAGGAAACACATCTTATTTAGAAATCTCAAAATTTAAAACCCATCAAATTCCCGAAACAGCACCGCCTAAGTATTTCACCCATTAGTTGATGCTGACGTCATGATGACGTCATGTTGACGTAATGATGATGTCAGCATTACTTTAAATTTAGTTAGGCAGCAACAGTACCTCTTTAGTAGCTTGATTCCAACCCTACAACCTTTCACTATTTAGCATTTAGCCCCTAACAAATGTCTTCTTGCAGACACACCCCTCTCTTAACCAGCTTCATCTCTAATAGTTACCAAATCATATATCTATCTCAAATCTTTAGGAACTTCTTGTATTAGTAACTTCTTTATCTTTTTGGGAGTTTCCAGCAAAACTATGTAACTTAATTGACTGCATCAAAATTAACATGTAAAGACTATAAAATAAAGCCCAAAAATGGGGTGCTTTACGTGCTCATCAATAAACTCGACATCTTTTTGAGAATTATTTCAGCCGACAATAACGAGAAACTAAACACAAATAGAGTTTACGATTTTTTTTGTGTTAGTAGCTGGGATTGTGCTTGCAGGTTGTACTTGTAATTGGTGTTTGTTATTATATTTGTTGTTGGTCCTTGTATAGGTATTTGTGTTTGTGGTTGGTGTTTAGAGTTTACTTTTGTGTTTGATCCCTTGGAAACATCTAGCTGACACAACCACTTCAATTGTATAGGTACCTCCTGGACTTATTTTTTTCTTGCTAAATGTGCATTCTTTGGATGTGTGAAAGTGATATTGGATTGTTGTAGACCCGTGGGCGCTTTTGTTATTGGAAGAGTTATATTCAATAGGTTAGTGTGTAATTATTTTGGTTGAGAATCATTTATCTTGAAGCCTAAGAAGTTGGAGTTCAAAATCCTACTCCGCGAATGTGAGAAAGCTTTTTTCTACTTATGTGTCATCTGAAGGAGTATATTAAAGAAAAGGGAAGCCCAGCCAGAATGAGAGTTTACTCATAAAGAGACGTATGAAGCAATTAGACCCAGAGGAACTCGACTGAGCTGGACTTCTTTAGTATGGTCACCGGGTGGAATACCCAAACATTGTTTCATCACGTGGCTTGCCCTTCGAAGACACTTCAAAACTATATCTTTTCTGGCTAGTTGGGGTATGGTTATAGACACTACATGTGTTTTTTTTTGTGGGGGAGATGAACAAACGGATTTCCGCCTATTCTTTGGTTGTTCGGTTACAAAGAATATATGGTAATCGCTATTACGCAAGATGGGATTCTAGAGAGTATGTGTTGTTGATTGGGAAGAGGAGTTACAGTGGTGGCTTAATCACTTTGGTGGGCTTTCCATTGCTGCCCGGGTGGGTCGTTTGCTTTTAAATGCCTATGTCTATCATATTTGACAGGAGCGGAATAACAGGGTATTTAAAGGCAATGTCATGTCACCTGGGCTGATTATTCCCACTATTTGTGATGAAGTGCGGCTCAAGTTGAATACCGTTACCAAACGGTTTGAAGATACTGAGGAGAATCGGAGGACCATCAATCGCTGGAATCTTACTATCTCTCTTCAAAAGCCGGTCTATACTTCATGTAAATGGACTCGGCCGATGATAGGGAGATATATAATTAACACCGATGGTGCTCTGTACGAGGTGGATGCGGGGTATGGAGCCATTATTCAAGATTCGGAGGGGATTGTTGTTACAGCAGCCACTGGTCAAGTTGATGGACAAGCTATCTTTATACATGAGCTACAGGGTGTTGAGTTGGGATTGGAGTTAGCACTTAGTGTCGGGCTGCAGGAAGTTGAGCTTGGTCTTGATTCGATGAATATCAAGTTACTTCTTGAAAAACCACATTAGAAATTACCATGGCTGGCGAGGCATTTATGGAAGAGAGTTCAGAGGCTTAAGAGCCAATTTCGGAGTTTTCGGGTTTTTCATGTCTATAGGGAAGCAAACCAAGCTGTTGATTACTTGTCAAAGAGGAAGCTCGGACCGGGAGTAACTCACTTGAATGTTAGTCAACTGCCGGCGGAATTAGCCAACATTGTTAATGCGGACTCTAGAAGGACAGTGAGAATGAGGAAAGGGTGGGGCTAATGAAATGATGTAATTTGATTTCTTTGCTGTTTTTTCGTTTCTTATTTCTTTGTATTCAGTTCGGGCTTCTCCCGCTTATCACTATCAAAAAAACTTCTTTTTTTTTTCTATAAAAAAAACAATCATATGTAATGGAGTTTTAGGACATAAGTAACATATATTTTTTTTACTATAAAAAAAAACTTCATTAAACTGTGTAACAATTTTTTTTGCACGAGTTGTGATTTATTTTCACCCAATATGTTCCATATATCCTAAAACTTCATTCCATATCATGTTTTTGGGGGGGGGGTTTACCTCAATTTCAACCCCTCAAAGTGTAAACGAAACTGTAGCAATATGAAACTGCACAAACTGTGTAACAAATTTTTTCGCACGAGTTGTTATTTTTTTCATCAAATATGTTACATGTGTCCTAAAAATCCATTACAAATGATGTTTTTGAGGTTCTACCTCAATTTCGACCCCTCAAATTGTAAACGAAACTGTAGCAATATGAAACTGCACCAAACTGTTTAACAAATTCTTTCGCACGAGTCGTGATTTATTTTCATCCAATATGTTTCATATGTCCTAAAACTCCATTTCATATGATGTTTTTGGGGTTTTACCTCAATTTTGACCCCTCAAGATATAAATAAAACTCTATCGACCCCACAAATAGTAAACAAAACTGTAGTAATATGAAACTGCACCAAACTGTGTAACAAATTTTTTCGCACGAGTTATGATTTTTTTCATCCAATATATTCATATGTCCTAAAACTCCATTCCATATGATTTTTTGGGGGTTTTAACTCAATTTCGCCAACTCAAAATGTAAACGAAACTGTAGCAGTACCAAACTGTGTAACAATTATTTTTCGCACGAGTTGTGATTTTTTTTCACCCAATATGTTCCATATGTACTAAAGCTCCATTCCATATGATGTTTTTGGGGTTTTACCTAAATTTCGACCCCTCAAATTGTAAATGTAGCAATATGAAACTATACCAAACTGTGTAACAAATTTTTTCGCACGAGTTGTGATTTTTTTCATCTGATATGTTTCGTATGTCCTAAAACTCCATTCCATATGATGATTTAGAGGTTTTACCTCAATTTCGACCCCTCAAATTGTAAAAGAAACTGTAGCAATATAAAATTGCACCAAACGATTTAACAAAGTTTTCGCACGAGTTGTGATATTTTTCATCCAATATGCTCCATATGTCCTAAAACTCTATTCTATATGATGTTTTTAGGGTTTTACCTCAATTTCGACCCCACAAATTGTCAACGAAACTGTAGCAATATCAAAACTGCACCAAACTGCCAACAACCCTTGGCTCAAGTGGTAAGAGGTAAGTCTTCCAACTTAGAGGTCAAGGGTTCGAGGCACACGCTTACCAATTCAAAAAAAAAAAAAAAACTGCACCAAACTATGTAACGAATTCTTTCGCACGAATTTTCATCCAATAAGTTTCATATGTCCTAAAACTCCATCCTATATGAGGTTTTTGCGGTTTTACCTCAATTTTGACCCATCAAATTGTAAACGAAACTCTATCGAACTCATAAATTGTAAATGAAATTGTAGCAATATGAAACTGCACCAAACTGTGTAACGAAATTTTTCGCACGAGTTGTGATTTTCTTATCCAATAGGTTCCAAATGTCCTAAAACTTCAACACATATGATGTTTTTGGGGTTTTATCTCAATTTTGGCCCCTCAAATTGTAAACGAAACTGAATCGACCCCTCAAATTGTAAACGAAACTGTAGCAATATAAAACTGCACCAAACCGGTTAACAAATATTTCGCACGAGTTGTGATATTTTTCATCCAATATCCTTCTTGTGTCCTAAAACTCAATTCCATATGATGTTTTTGTCGTTTTACCTCAATTTCGACCCCTCAAATTGTAAACGAAACTGTAGCAATATTAAAACTGCACCAAACTGTGTAACAAATTCTTTCGCACGAGTCGTGATTCTTTTCATCCAATAGGTTCATATGTCCTAAAACTCCATTCCGTATGATGTTTTTGGGGTATTCCCTCAATTTCGGGACTTCAAATTGTAAACGAAACTGTAGCAATATCAAAACTGCACCAAACTATGTAATAAATTCTTTCGCACGAGTCGTGATTTTTTTCATCCAATAGGTTTCATATGTCCTAAAACTCCATTCCGTATGATTTTTTGGGGGGTTTTACCTAAATTTCGACTCCTCAAATTGTAAATGAAACTGTAGCAGTACCAAACTGTGTAACAATTATTTTTCGCACAAGTTGTGATTTTTTCACCCAATATGTTTCATATGTCCTAAAACTTCATTCCATATGATGTTTTAGGGGTTTTACCTAAATTTCAGCCCCTCAAATTGTAAACGTAGCAATATGAAACTACACCAAACAGTGTAACAAATTTTTTAGCACGAGTTGTGATTCTTTTTCATCAAATATGTTACATATGTCGTAAAACTCCATTACATATGATGGTTTTGGGGCTTTACCTCAATTTCGACCCCTGAAATTGTAAACGAAATTGTAGCAATATGAAACCACCAAACTATTTAACAAATTCTTTTGCACGAGTCGTGACTTATTTTCATCTAATATGTTTCATATGTCCTAAAACTCCATTCCATATGATGTTTTTGGGGTTTTACCTCAATTATGACCCCTCAAATTGTAAATAAAACTCTATCGACCCCACAAATTATAAACGAAACTATAGTAATATGAAATGGCACAAAACTGTGTAACAAATTTTTTTGCACGAGTTATGATTTTTTTTTCATCCAATATGTTTCATATGTCCTAAAACTCCATTCCATATTATTATTTGGGGGTTTTAACTCAATTCTACTCCTCAAATTGTAAACGAAACTACAGCAGTACCAAACTGTGTGACAATTATTTTTCGCTCGAGTTGTGATTTTTCACCCAATATGTTCCATATAATGTTTTTGGGGTTTTACCTAAATTTCGGCCCCTCAAATTGTAAATGTAGCAATATGAAACTATACCAAACTGTGTAACAAATTTTTTCCCACGAGTTGTGATTTTTTTCATCTGATATGTTTCGTATGTCCTAAAAATCCATTCCATATGATGATTTTGAGGTTTTACCTCAATTTCGACCCCTCAAATTGTAAAAGAAACTGTAGCAATATAAAACTGCACCAAACTGTTTAACAAAATTTTCGCACGAGTTGTGATATTTTTCATCCAATATGCTCCATATGTCCTAAAACTCTATTATATTTGATGTTTTTTGGGTTTTACCTCAATTTCGACCCCTCAAATTGTCAACGAAACTGTAGCAATATCAAAACTGCACCAAACTATGTAACAAATTCTTTCGCACGAATCGTAATTTTTTTCATCCAATAAGTTTCATATGTCCTAAAACTCCATCCCGTATGAGGTTTTTGCGGTTTTACCTCAATTTCGACCCATCAAATTGTAAACGAAACTCTATCGAACCCATAAATTGTAAATGAAATTGTAGCAATATGAAACTGCACCAAACTGTGTAACGAAATTTTTCGCACGAGTTGTGATTTTCTTATCCAATAGGTTCCAAATGTCCTAAAACTTCAATACATATGATGTTTTTGGGGTTTTACTTCAATTTTGGCCCCTCGAATTGTAAACGAAACTAAATCGACCCCTCAAATTGTAAACGAAACTGTAGCAATATAAAACTGCACCAAACCGGTTAACAAATATTTCGCACGAGTTGTGATATTTTTCATCCAATATCCTCCTTATGTCCTAAAACTCTATTCCATATGATGTTTTTGTGGTTTTACCTCAATTTCGACCCCTCAAATTGTAAACAAAACTGTAGCAATATTAAAACTGCACCAAACTGTGTAACAAATTCTTTCGCACGAGTCGTGATTCTTTTCATCCAATAGGTTCATATGTCCTAAAACTCCATTCCGTATGATGTTTTTGGGGTATTCCCTCAATTTCGGGCCTTCAAATTGTAAACGTAACTATAACAATATCAAAACTGCACCAAACTATGTAATAAATTCTTTCGCACGAGTCGTGATTTTTTTTCATCCAATAGGTTTCATATGTCCTAAAACTCCATTCTGTATGATGTTTTTGGGGTATTACCTCAATTTCGGATCATCAAATTGTAAACAAAATTGTAGCAATATGAAACTTGACCAAACTGTGTAACAATTTTTTTCACACGAATTGTGATTTTTTTCATCAAATATGTTTTATATTTCCTAAAATTCCATTCCATATGATGGTTTTAGGGTTTTACCTCAATTTCGGCCCCTCAAATTGTAAACGAAACTGTAGTAATATGAAACTGCACCGAACTGTGTAACAAATTCTTTCGCACGAGTTGTGATTTTTTTCATCCAATATGTTTCATATGTCTTAAAACACTATTTCATATGATGTTTTTGGGGTTTACCTCAATTTCGACCACTCAAATTGTAAAAAATACTGTAGCTATATGAAAATAACGGGAGATCTTGATAGGAAGACATCACTGACGGGCTATACGTTCACACTCTGAGGAAGTGCCATAAGTTGGAGAGAAGTGCTATAGTCGGTAATAGCCCTGTCTACGACGGAAGCTGAGTACATGGCAGCAATAGAGCAGTGAAGGAGGCAATATGGCTGAGTCGTTTAGTTGGTGATTTGGGCCTAAAGTAGTAGGTGACAAAGGTCTACTGCGACCACCAGAGTGCGATTCATTTGACAAGAAATCAAATGTATCACGAGAGAACTAAATAAACTGACGTCAAGTATATCTTATCAAGGACTTGATTGAAGAAGTGAAGATCACGATGAAGGAGTCTACGACAGATAATCCAGCAGATATGTTGACCAAGGCAGTTACAACTTTCAAGTTTAAGCATTGCTTAGACTTGATTGGGATTTCCAGATGTTGAGCCCTTTGGAGGGCAAGCCCTAGCAGGACTGGAGCGACGTGACTCAGAGGCGTTGAGCTATGATGGTGGCAAATTTAAGTCAAGATGAGCATATTCAAGTCAAAGTGGAGATTTGTTGAAAGTGTCTTGAATATGGGTTGATATCTAACCCGGTTTATGACTCGCCAACCCGCTTACAAGGAAATGGTAATTTCGTGCCGAGATCAAAGGTCCCAGCGCGGAATTTTGGACCCGTTAGCGGAGTTGATTACCAGACAGGGCTGGTACGCGAAGCAGGGCTTTGAGGCAGAGTTGAACTCTGAGACAGAGCTACAATGTGGAGCAAGCCTTATGGAGGTTATTAGTGTTAGCGTATCCATGTCTATTTTAGATTTAGAGAGTCGGTGAGGCAGTGGGGTTAGGGTTTCAGTGGCTATATAAACTAAAACCCTAGGAGATATCTCTGTCGAATTCTCACGGATCTCTTGTATAACTTGTTTGCTTATCATAGTGGAAATCATAGCGTCGTTGTCATCGTGAAGTAGTTCTCACCAACCCAACCACGTAAATCTCTTGTGTTCTGTGTGATTGTTCTTTATTTCCTATTGCTTTTCTTGGATGACTTGATTACGGTCACAACAAACCTCAATTGCTATAACAATCAAATTGAAAACAAAACGTTAGCAATGGGAAACTACACCAGATAATGTCATGAACATTTTCCGCAAAGTTGTGATTTTTTCCTCAATGTGGTTCATATGTCCTAATACCTCATGTCATGTCATTTGTTTCGTGTTTTATATCAATTTTGACCCCACAAATTGGAAACAAAATGGCACCAATAGAAAACTGCAGCAAACTGTGTCAGAACGTTTTCACCCAAGTTGTGATTTTTCACCTAATGTAGTTTACATGTCCTAAAACCTCATGTCATAATATTCGTTTCGTATTTTACATCAATTTTGGCCACTTAAATTGAAAACAAAACGTCAACAATGGGAATTTGCACCAAACTGGTCAACAACCTTTGGTTGGAGTCATTACCAAGTTGGTTTCCACCCTCTGGTCAAGGGTTCGAGCCACTGAGTCATACCCCTTAAAGTACGCTGACATTTAAAAATAGACTTGCACCAAACTGTGTCACGAATGTTTTCGTAAAAGTTGTGATTTTTAAACCAATGAGTTTCATATGTTCTAAAAGTTCATTCCATATCATACGTTTCTTTTTTTACATAAAATGTGACACCTTAAATTGAAAAGAAAACGTCAACAATAAGAAATTGCACCAAACTGTCTCACGGACTTTTTCACAAAAGTTTTGATAATTTCACCTCATGCGTTTGATATGTCTTAAAATGTCATGTCCATGTGGTGGTCTGCCCGACCATGGTTAAGGAATTCCAGATGTGACTTTAGGATCTCTGTATAACGATTAGGACTATGACTTTAGGATCTCTGTATAACGATTTCATTACAACACGAAAGGTGTGGAATTTTCAAAAAAGGGCTTCCGTCTTTAGCTACATCAATCAGAAGATAAAAATAGAAAAAAATTCTCAACTGTCTACCTAGTCTAAGAAGAAGGAGTTCTTCATCTTCACCACTAAAGAAGGTTTTAGCTAACTTGAAGGCGGAAGATCAAGTCGATTGCTCGGGTGTCTCTAGTAAAGAAGTTGCAATTTGGAGCTAGATCTTGATCTTCGGGAAAAGCGATCAATTTAGTCTGTGGGAAAGCGATTCAGGTATGTCTTTAACTTGACTTGTTCATTTTAGTTTATGCATGAGATCCTGGGAAGCTAATGTTAGACGACCGAGATTCTAATTAGGACTCTAGAACCCAACAGGTGAGCGTTAGATTCATCGGATATCCCCTAAAAGGGGAAGGAAGGTTGGGTGCCAATATATGTCTATTATCATATTTGCCTGACCAGGTAGTACCCATTTTTTGACCAGGTAGTACCCATTTTTGGAACGCCACGTGCCAAAGTCACTGAGTAGGTAAGTGGTGTAAAAAATACTATGAATTTATTCATGTACCCCCCCCCCCCCAAAAAAAAAGAAGATGTTGTTGAAAGTATCTTGAATATGGGGTCTCGGCGCCGAATTTTGGACCCGTTATCGAAGTTGATTGCTTAGACAGTTCTGGTATGCGAAGCAGGGCTCTGAGGCAGAGCTGATCTCCGAGACAGAGCTGGAATGCGGAACTAGGGCTATGTCGGTTATTAGTGTTAGCGTATCCATGTGGATTTCGAATTTAGAAAGAGAGAGGCGGTGGGATTAAGGTTTTAATGGCTATATAAACTAAAATCCTAGGAGATATCAGTAGTCTAAGACTCACTAATCTCTTGTGTAACTTGTTTGCTTATCATAGTGGAAATCATCGCCCCGTTGTCACCTTGGAGTAGGTCTCACCAACCGAACCACGTAAATCTCTGTGTTCTGTGTGATTGTTTTATATTTCCTATTGCTTTTCTTGGATTACTTGATTTCGGTCATATTAAACCCCAATTGTCATAACAGATGCTTAGGTCATTGACTGTGAGTTGACTCGTACCATAAATAAAATAGGACACTCAAGAAATGTTACCGACAAGTGGATTCACACCCCTTACAACCTACACAGTCTTTTGTTCTTAAAGCAGAAGCAATTTTCTTAGCTGTATCCGATGAATGTCGTATGTACGGTTTAGAGGGAATCTTTCACATCTTTCAAGATCCACCTAGGGTAATTTAGGCAACAGAAGTGTCATATCATTTGTTTCTTCTTTTACATCAATTTTGAACCCTTAAAGTGAAAACAAAACTTCAAAAATTGGAAACTGCACCAAACTATATCACAATCTTTTTCGCACGAGTTGAGTTTTTTTCACCCGATATGTTTCATATGTCCTACAACCTCACGTTGCATCATACGTTTCGTGTTTTACATCAATTATGGACCCTTAAAGTAAAAACAGAACGTCAACAATTGGAAACTGCACCTATCTATGTCATTTTCGTTTGAAGTTTTCAACGGGTTATAGGGTTCGATCCTTTACATCAAATTTGACTTATTATGAAAAATGAATTAATACAATTAATTAGCTAAGTAGTAAAGGATTGCATTTGGCAACATATCGAACACCTCTTTTATCGTCTCGTAGAATTCGCTTTAGATCTTCCAGGATTGCATTTGGTAACATTTCAAGGTAGCCTGCAGGAGGGCGCAACTTGGGCAAAAAATCAGCAGTTTGGTGGATCTCGCGATAAACGTGCATTACGAAGGATCTCTCGAAGTAATATTGCAACTTGCCAAGGGGGTATGTTCTAGGTTTGGGTCAGGATAGAGACAGTTTGAGAGGAGTCAGTGGCTATCTTGATCCGTTGCTTAGTAAATTTTATAGCCAACAAAACTCCCAAAAGGACACCATGTAATTCGTGTTTGAGAACGGACCCGGTTCCTACCACCGAGGCTGCTGCTACAACCAGATATGCTTGGTCATCGCGTGACGCTGCTCCAAACCCTCCATAAGAATCATCGTAGGCCTAATCTGTATTGATTAGGGTGACACCAGAATATGGGCCTTGCCATTTGCAAGAGGTATGTTTAAGTTCCACTGTGTTACTAGTTGTTGGGCCTCATTGGTCGATGTGGGCTTTTTTCTCCAAGTCAAGACTTTAGTTTTAATCTCACCACCATTAACCTGAGGACATATTGTTGTGAGCGTGTTTCTCCACGGAATACCATATTGTTGCGTTCGATCCACACATGAAAGAAGTAGGTCATAAAAGCCATGTTGCCCAGTCTATTAAGAACGGATTTCCTTGAAAAGTCTGTACACGCCAGGTTACCTCCTCCAACCATACTCCTATGTGATTGTGACTCAGACCCAACAAATAGAGCACATCATTCCACCTAGAAGTTAATAGGGGCATTGGAAGAAAGAGGTGTTCATCCATTTCAATCACCGAGTGACATAAGGGGCATACCTCATTAATTTGAAGCCCCCATGCTTGTAGTTTCACTATGGTTCAAGCCACATTTGAGTCATCCATGTTATAAAGGAATGTTTTGGAGCACCCTCTTACCTCCACAATAATTTTGTCCATGGACGGTAACACCCTTTCTGCGAATAAAATAATATTTATCCTTGACAGTGTAGGCACCTTACGAGTTATACTGTGATTCTCCACACTACCATATCATTTGCCAGTCCCCCTATTCCAACTTCATTTAAAGAGTTAAAGACCTCTCCCAGAGCTTGCCTAATATGAGCATTGACTACCCAACGTCCATTTGTTAAGAAGTCTGAGATCAATGCATCTTCGTTTAAATTGGTCGCAAATCGTCGATGAGTGGAGAAATAATCAGCCAGAGAGCCTATAGGGTGGGAGATCTCCCTCTATATAAAGGTATTTCGTCCATCCTGAATAAGGTACTTAACCATCGTCACCGCTAAAGGCCGACTACCAAGAATATGGCGCTAACATAAAAAACAACTCGTCAGAATCTCCATAGTCCAGAAACTCTGACTCCGGATTATATGCTTCTTCACCCAACGAACCCATAGAGTGTTCTTTTCACTGATAATTTCCTAGACATGTCCGAGGTTCACGACCTCATGGTTAGTACCTTCTTCGAGACCTTTTCATAGAAATCGGTTGAAGATACTATTAATTTCTTTGAATATTCTCTTTGGCAAGACAAAATACAAACACCAAAAACAAGCATCTGCTCAGTACCGATTTTAATAGAACTAAACGACTTGCATAAGCTTACTTTCCATGACTGCACACGAGTTTGGATTTGGTTAAGTAGTGAAATACAATAACAGTCATGATGCAAGTAAAGGAAGACCAAGGTACCTGACTAGCACCTATGTGAAAACCCAGTTAAGTTCGTACATCTTCAACCTGGTTTGAATTCATTCCTGCACAAAAAATGGAACTCTTCCCAATGTTTATTGTTAGGCCTGTGCCCAGATATAATTTACTAACCACTATGTGTAAAGCTCTGGCAGATCCTGTATCACCCCGGCGCATAAAGACCATTAAGTCGCTGCAAAACACAAGCGGGTGCTTATCGGGTCCTTACATCGTGGATGTAGTTTAAAGTTTCCCATCTGGTGTTCCTGTTTTATCAGAGCTACAATAACCTCCATGACCATGACGAAGAGATAGGGTGAAAGTGGACAGCCTTGCCGTAAACCTTCCTTCCCCTCAATAAACCCATTGAACCCCCATTTACCATTACCGCATACCGCGCAGTAGTCACACATTCGAACCCATGTGTTGAAGCGATTTGGCAACCCGAATTTTTCTACTATTTTGAACAGTGCTGACCACCGTACTGTATCATGTGCTTTACTGAGATCTATCTTTACCGTACATATGTCGAGGCCTTGATCCCTTACTAGTTCATGAGCCAGAATAGTCCCACATGGGAGAATGGGTAACTAGCAACCAAGAATATAAAGTATAGGTCCTCTCCACTCATTGTCAATTGGATGGGCACAAACTTAACATGGTATCAGAGCTAAGCCCACACGTGATAGGCTTAAAAGTCACACGTGCTCCACGTCACCCGTAAAGAAAGAAAAAACACACGTGTTAGGCTCAAAGAACGCCACACGTGAGGGAGCGTGTGAGAATAGTCCCACATGGGAGAATTGGTAACTAGCAACCAAGAATATAAAGTATAGGTCATCTCCACTCATTGCCAATTGGTTTTGAGTTGGATGGCCACAAACTTAACAGAGCCAACATTATATTTTCTTGGATTAAACGTCCCGATATAAATGTCGATTGGTTCTCACTAATAACTGATGCAGCATAACTTTTCAACCTGTTCGCCAAAAATTTTGTGATGCATTTATAGACCACATTGTAGCAGGAAATAGGCCTATAGTCACTCAACAACGATGGGTTAGAGATTTTAGGAGCAAAAGAGATTAGAGTTGAGTTTACCTCCTTAAGTAGTCGACCTGGTCGGAAGAAGCATTGATTGCCCTTGTAAAATCAGTCTTTGCTATTCTCCAACATGTCTTGAAGAATAACGAAGTAAAACCATCTGGTCCAGGTGCTTTTTCGGACTCGATGGTCGAGAGGACAACAAGGATACCGAACCATCAAGTCAGTGAGCAATAAGAAAAAATATAAATCAACTCCCTTGATTAAAAGGGGATTGAGCAAAAGCCCCCAAACCATACCGGTGATGGGAACCTAATCCTGTCTCGTACACAAATGCGTTGCAGATCCAAACATCTGTGTCTTGTCAGTTACAAAGTGCAAATCACAAAACTGGATGTACTTTACACGATATTTACGGATTTGCCATTGAATAAAATCTCGTGCAAATTTGAGAAGTGACGCACATTGCATCTTTTATGATAAATTACATTATGCGTCATCCACTAGGATAATAACATTTTTTTCCTTTCTCCTAACTGAAATATCTATCTCTTTAAAATTAATGTTTTGTTTTTTTTCTCTCTCCATTTCATATTTTCATTCCAGTTTTTACCCAACTTTGAATTTCTATCTAAATTTTTTCTCAATTTTATTCTTTGTTTTCTATTTTCTCTCCAAATTTATCTCTCTCTATATTTTCTCTTTTTTTTTTAAACATATTTGCTCTCTCATATCTTAACTACTTTTCTTCTCTCAAACTTTCTCTCCTTACATGATGGCAGTTTTTTTTTAAAGATTTTATAGTGAAAATTTGTAGGATATTTTGTTATCTACAAAATATAATAAAATGTCCTATATGTTAATTCCAAAAAGTAAATTATTTTAATAAAATTTATTTCACATTTTTTTATGTACAGGACATAATAAAATTTCCTATACATTCTTTCCAAAAGGTAAACTATTTCACTGAAAGTTTAAAGGACATTTTTTTTATTTATAATACATAATAAAATTTCTTATGCATTCCTTCTAAAAGGTAAACTATTTCAACGAAAATTTATAGGATATTTTGTTATGTACTGTAAATATGATTATGTCCTATACATTTTTCAAATTTATCACACTTTTGGTAGAGAAAGTATAAGAAAATTTGTTATGTACAGTACATAATGATAGGGACGGCCCTGAGCCTAGGCGGCCCCGCCTTGGGCCCCTAAATTTAGGGGACCCCGATTTATATAATATTAATATATAGATAGTATCATTATATTACTTTTATCCCAGATATATCAAGTTTGTTTTGGTAGTACAGTGGCAGAGTAGTTAGTCAGATAACCTAAGGTTAGATGTTCAACTCCTACGAGTTACGTCATTTTTTAAATAATTTTTTTCTATGAGTTACATCAAATAACAAAGTCTATCGAGTGAAACCAATTAAAGTTAGAAAGTGTTAAACACACCCTAATTAATAGAAAACTTAAAAGACAAAATCATAACATTCAAACTTAATTAACTACTCATTGAAGCCTAAAAGACTGCTAAATAAAAGAATAACAAGAATCA
The DNA here is from genome assembly GCA_002897215.1 of Eschscholzia californica subsp. californica. NCBI lineage: Eukaryota > Viridiplantae > Streptophyta > Magnoliopsida > Ranunculales > Papaveraceae > Eschscholzia > Eschscholzia californica. Next base: position 67,645 of record BEHA01000080.1, on the reverse strand, counting down.
AATTAAATACACATTCTTATAATTTTTTTCTTCTCTTTTCTAGTTTATCTTCAAATTTCAATCTCACATTTCTATTTCATTCTTGACAATGGTTTATTACACAATTACATAGATATAAGCTTATTGTTCCTTCAATTTTTCTTTGTTTTTTATTTTTTGTTTATGTTTAAATTCTTATTCCTACTTGTTAAAATATTTTTGCTGATTAGTACATAATTTTGTTATTATCTACAATGCCTCGAGAAAGGTTAAATGGACTAAATTTATTGTCGATTGAACATAAGTTAGCTTATATGAAAGTCATTATGGATTTGATATTAAAAATTGCAAGAAAAGCGGTGTTTAAGTAGTATCCGTTTTGTGACTAATTTTAACAACTATAAGTTTTAAAATGAAAAAGTTTCAACTTTTACATCTTTTTCAACTTAAAATGTAGGGGCCCCGTCAATACGTTCGCATAGGACCCCCAAAAGTCAGGGCCGATACCGCATAATGACAATGAAACGGCTTGTTTTGTACATACGATTATGTCCTATACACTTTTCAAAATTCGTAAACTTTTATGGGGAAGGTATGGGACATTTTATTGTGTATTGTACATAAGCAAATGTCCTGTACTATAGATATAATTATGTGCTGGACACTTCTCTATGAAAAGTACATACTAAAATGTCCTGTGCATTCTTTCCAAAACATAAATTATTTTAATGAAAATTTATAAGATATTTTGTTATGTACATGACATAATAACATTTCTTATATATTCTTTCCAAAAGGTAAACTATTTCACTGAAAAATTATAGGACATTTTGTTATGTACAATATATAATAAAATTTCCTATGCATTCTTTCCAAAAGGTAAACTATTTTAATGAAAATTAATAAGACATTTTGTTATGTACTACACAATATTAAATGTACAGTACACGTGATTATTTCCATACATTTTTCAAATTTATTACACTTCTGGTGGAGAAAGTATACACTATGTACAATACATAATGAAATGTATTGTTCTGTACATATGATTATGCCTTATACACGTTTCAAAATTCTTAAACTTTTGGGAGGAATGTATAGAACATTTTGTTGTGTTGTACATAAGCGAATGTCCTGTACTGTAAACATAATTATGTCCAAGACACTTCTTTATAAACAATACATAATATAATGTCTTATACATTCTTTTCAAAACATAAATTATTTTAATGAAAATTTATATAACATTTTGTTATGTATAAGATATAATAAAATTTCTTATACAATCCTTCCAAAAGGTATATTATTTCAGTGAAAATTTATACGACATTTTGTTATGTATTCGATATCTTTTATGTCCTGGGCGTTTTGTCCCGCACTGTGCAAGAAAATTTTCAATCACAATTTTAGGGAAGCTAAATATGATAACCAGATTCGAAAAATTTCATGGAACATGATGAAATAGATCTGATTTAATTCACAATTCAGGGATCTAAAAAGTTGTAGATTTCATTCGCACAACTCTTAAATAGAATCCAAAATATACCCGCTCTTACAAACTCTTACAAATAAACCCAAATTTGATCACAAATAATAGACCAAATTAACAGAGAGTTTCAACCTGGTTTAAAGATACCAAATTTGTTGTTATTCAATTTAATTTTTAAGAAACACTAGATCTTGATTTTAAGATTTTAGGATCCATGAATCCAGAAAAATCAAAGATTTCGTTCAGAATTCTCTTAACTATTCATCGAATCTGACTTTTTCAAATTTCTTCACCATTAGATATCTTCTAAATATTTCTAAATATTTCTTCACCATTAAACTTTCACCAAATCTGTTCAAGAAATCAAGAGGAATTGGACTAACAACCCAAAATGGGTCGTGAAATGAGAGCCCGGTCCGCGGATGCTAGAATATTAGTGGCAGGTCCACGGTGTGAGAGAGGGAGAGAAAATTTCGGAAATAACCTTCCAGATATTAAAAATTATGAATCGTTCCATTGAAAAACGCCCGAAAAATCTGAAAATTTCTGAAAACAAATTTCACGCCCCTCCCAACAAATCTTGTACTTTCCGCGAATTCAAAAATTGCCATTTATAATATTCTCTCTTTACTCTTTCCATATTTATTTATTTTTTATTGTTTTTTGAGCTTACCCCCTCGTCACTAATTGGTAATTGAGTTTACCCCCCTGAATAATAGATAATTGTGCTTACCCCCTTGGATTTACTATTAGTGACAAAAACACAAAGGTTACGTTTGGCGTACGTGAAATAATTACGACTACCAATAACAACTATTCTTCTTTATGATTCCTCGTAGAGATTCTACCTCATTTTATTGTTTGATTTGGTCGGGAATATGATTAGTAAAGATTGATTTCGTTCATACATTATTTACTTTGTGGTTTTATTATCACATATCAAACATATCCTTAGTAGTTTTGACAAAAAATTTAAATTCAAGGGGGTAAGCTCAATTACTAATTACTGAAAGGGGTAAACTCAATTACCAGTTAATTTTGAGGGGGTAAGCTCAAAAAACCCATTTTATTTTCCCCAACACAGATATATCTCTCCAACCTCAACAAAATTTTTTTCTATAAATTTACTTTTCTATTTTTTTTTCTCTCTCCAATTCCTACCAATTTCGAATTTCTCTCTCCAAATCTTTTTTTCTTTTTAAACATATTCTCGCTCAAATCTTAACTACTTTCCTTATCTCAAACTTTCTCTCCTTATATAATGGTAGATTTTTTACCAAAGATCTTGTACTGTAAATATAATTATGTCATTCTCTCAAACATTTTCTCCTTTATGATAGACAATTATAGGACATTCCTTCCAAAACGTAAATTATTTTCACTGAAAATTCATAGGACATTTTTCTTATGTAATATACGTTTTCGTGAGTACTGAGAATTTTGTGTACTGGACACTTTTTGAAAAGAAAGTATAGGAAATGTAAACTATTTCACTGAAAATTCATAAGACACTTTGTTATGTACTGGACATTTTCTTTTATGTACCAGACATTTTGTTATATAGTGGACAATTTTTGATATGAAGTATAGGAAATTTTGTTATGTACAGTACATAATCCAATGTCCTGTACTGTACATTACACTTCAAGAAAAAATTCGTTCCCAAATTCAGGAAAAATAATATGATAAAACAAACTCAAAAAAATTCATAAAACATAGTGAAATAGTTCCGATTTCATTTACATCTTACAAACCTCTCACAAATAAACCGAAGTTTGATCACAAATAGTTGACCAAATCAACAAAGATACTCAATCTGGGTTAAAGATACCTGATTTGTTCTTATTATACTTAATCTTAAGAAAACCCTAGATTTTGATTTTAGGATTTTTTAAGATTCGTGAATCCAGAAAAATCAAAGATTTCATCTCTTAATAAGAACTTAACAGTACGAAACCGATCACAAATCATCAACGATCCTTGATCTTCAGAACCATATGAAGTCGATCTTTTGATCTTCTTTTAGAGAGAGAAAAAAACCCAAACTATCGGTCCTAAAAAAGAAACATTAAATGAAACCATTCACCTGGAAAAAGAAGAACAAAAAAGTTTTATATGTTTAAAACATTTGGATTTATAAATAAGAAAGAAGAAGAAATTGAAACAAAATAATGGGCGGGGTCCCAAAATTTCAAGAAAATGGCGCCACAAATCAAAATTCGAGAGAGAAATAAATGAAGAAGATAAGATCTGAAAGTTTTAGAGAGAGAAAGAGAAGAAAATATCCCTGATATAGTGGGAATTTTGTATTTTCAAAAATTTACTTTCCTTTGTTAGATTGTCAGAAAACGTCAGAATGTCCCGTCCAAGGGCAAGAAAAAAAAAACAAAAATTAGAAAACCTTGTCCTTGCCATGACATTTGGACCTGAACCGAATTTTTTGGCAAACCCGGACTAGGCTCTCATTTGCCATCCGTTATTTAGACCCCCCAACTCATTCTTTTTAGAAATTAAACCCTTCCAAAAACAATAACCTGGATCTAATTTCTTCACCATTAATTTTTATCAAATCTTCATTCTTCACCATATTCACTATATTAGAGAACACCAGATCTATATTTTCTTCTTTAAGATACATCTCTTTCTTAGAGAGAGAAAGTAAAGGAAGATACAGAAGAGAAGTAAAGAGAAAGGAAGATTAACGATTTTCATGTTAATTGAAGGAGATATATGTCCGTACAACGGCAATAGAGGAAGAAAAAAAACAGAATAATTTCTCGGACCAGGTTTGTATTTAAGGTTATTATTTGTTGGGTTCTCATTAACCCCTCCAACATTTAGGCCTCCGACCCATTCTTCCTGATTAACTCATTATTACACATGTTAGTTTCACTTTTACATGAACTAAGAAAGCGCTGAGCTCATCAATAATACCATAAATTTTATTAGATAAACTAATGTTTTGTTACTTAATTTGGTAACACAAAGTATATAATTAACAACTAAGTTAACCTCACAATTCAGGGAGGGTTTCCTGGAATCATATTGAAGACATCATAAATAATTCAAGCTAGGACCTATAACAAGATAGAACAATTTATAGAACTCAACTGAGTTTCACTTATCTTGTTTAGCAGTTCTTAACACTTGATTTGCTAGGGCTGAGAACGATCTCGCAGTATTCTCCATATCGGTCGTTTTCTTATTGACACCCTAACAATGAATGGATTTGTTCAATTAAAACAGTTCAAGAAGTACAAAAATTCCAACAGATTTAGTGCTTACCTGTAATTTCTTCACATTCTCGTTCAACTTGTTTTTGGCCATTTCAGCATCAGTAGGTCCCTGGCGAAAAGGTTTTATAACAAGAACCACATTGAATGAGTAAATCCAAACAAAATTCAGATCAACAAACTTGTATCGAGATGCTACATTTTTTTATAGGACAAGGTCAAGGTCAATATGGTTTTTATCACACGAACCATCCTTTAAATTCAAGTAGTGGTTGTAGGGAAAGGTCGCTCGATTTCGCACTGCAATATGGAAGAAAACTCGTCTTTGTGGGGATTAAGGAATGCAGAAACTGTATATGCTTAAATAAACAAGCACCTCCTTTATTTCCTGAGCTGAAAACTGTATATGCTTCAGATTTATGTTTATGTTACATATTAACATGAATCGATGTAATTTCTTTTACTTAACAAAGTGGTAACTTAAAACAAGTCTTCTTTTAAATTTGAAACATAATTTCTTGCTGAAACTCGTATATTTTGCGATGGTGACTTGTTTTAAGTTCTGACCTCATTAAATAAACAAAAGAATGCAGAAACTAATGTTTAACAAGTAAACTACATACAAAACTAACCAGACTTAAACAAAAACTCTACCAAAATAGCATATGTTGATAGCGTCTACTTCTAAAACGGATGAATGGAGGGGCTGAGTACTTACACAAGAGGAAGGAAAGCCATATCTCTTCTTGATCTCGTCGACTGTACCATTCTTCTCATCTTCATTCTCTGCTTTTGCAGGAGGTTTATCGTGTTTGACCATTTTCTGTTTCAGTACACCTGTAATAAAAAATTAACAATTTTACTAATGTAAAATTCTCAAATTCTGAATGACGTTTGCTAAATAAAGATAAGAGAAAGAGGTGCACAATACTGTGTTGATCTGGAAAAAAGTGAACATGGAAATACAATATGTACTGACCTTTGATTGCTTGAAATTTACTTGTCAACTGCTTATTAATTACTGGAATCATGTTATATCCCTTCGGCTTCTCAACTGTATCTTCAAGTTCAATATCATCTACATAAAAAGAAAAATTAGTAATATCTGTCATTAGAAGCAAGCAATAAAATTTCAGTTTCGGTGCAAATTTTGGTCAGTCTCCAAATGGAAATGTTTCGTAGAAATATTTCGGTTAGGGTGGAAATTCTACAAATCCATGGAAATGGTATAAATACGATGCAATTGTATATAACAAGATTATTAAACTATAATGAAGCATAAAATGATGTATATAACGGACAAACAAAATATATTAGTTTGAGGGGTATTAACAATTACACAATTACGTCCGGGAGTAAATTGAGTAGTTTCCTGAAAATAGCACCGAAAAGATAACATTTTAACTGATAATAGTTAACAAACTCTTTTAGTTTGAGAAGGAATCGTTGATTACACAATTACATCAGGGGTGTTACTAAGATAAAATCAATTTAGGCAGTTAAGTCAGAAGGTAAATCATTCAAATTGATTTAAAAAAATTAAGAACATAACATAAAAAATAAAGAGATATCTATGAGAAATGAAAAAGAAATTGAGGATGAAAAAGCTGAAGGAATAGATATATTGTTAAGTTTGTTGTCATCCAACTCAAAACCAATTGGCAACGAGTGGAGAGGACCTAGACATTATAATCTTGGGTGCTAAATTGCCCTTTTCCCATATAGGACTATTCTCACACGCCCCCTCACGTGTGGCCCAGTTAGCCTAACACGTGTTTTTTTTTCGGGTGACGTGGAGCACGTGTGGCTTTTAAGCCTATCACATGTGCCTTTTAAGCCTATCCCATGTGGCTTTTAAGCCTATCACATTGACCCTAGCTCTGCTACCATGTTAAATATGTGGCCATCCAACTCAAAACCAATATCTTCAGTTTTATTTTTTCCAGATTTTTAGATTTCCAATATGTCGGTGGAAATTGTCATCGTAGCTTCGATCGAAATGTCCATCATGTCACTAGAAACTATGCAGGAAATGGTTGTAACTGTGATCTCGCTCACCTAATCTAAATTTAGAAAACGTTTCGCCAAATTTCGATGAAATTTTGAAGCACATCATTCCTTGATTAGAAGTTTGAATGCGTAAGTATATTTGAAGAAAATGGTTCTTTCCCTAGAGGTCTTACTCAGAGTTTGAACCAAAGCTGATGTGGTATATCTCTGACCACATACTCTAATGAACTGTTTTCTAACAATCTCCACGGTTTAAGCAAATGCAACACTCTCCCATAAGATACTAATATTACTAGCTAGCAAAATGAGAGCAAGGTTGTACCTATACTTAGCTCAACCTCATCATTAAAAACCTCCTGATTTATGTCATCAGTTTCTGCCGGGAAATATGCTCTTGAAAATATGCTGGACAGTTCATCTTCAATGCTTTGTCTGGGTTCATCAGCTGTTGTATTACTTGTATCTTGCTCTGGTTTCAATTTACTTCCTTTCAGTATAGAGCTAAATATGCCCTGGTATTCCGTTTAGTTTATATTGAATTAGTTTCAAACTGATGGTAAGGTTATTGGCAACATGCCAATGGTTCAGCATATACTTTACCTTTTTCTTTTCATTTTGGATATATTGTCCAGATACAAGCCCTTCCTGTGGAATGATTATGCTTTCCTTGTACACTAGGCTAATATGGTCCAAAATCCTGAACAGATGTGTTTATTACGTTTGTTCCCTCTGCCGCTGGACTAGAATATTATTTGATACATAATACTGGAAAGAAAAGATAAGGATGAACCTGTAGATTTCCTTGTGATTTAAAAGCGAGAAAAAGAAGACTTCTTGATCTCCATTCACCTAGAGTTCCACATGGGAACTGTTTAGTATTTGGATGGAACTTCATTCAAAATTAAGAAGCATTTCTAAATGGTGACCATTACTATATTTACCAGCACAAGCTCAGCGCCAGATAAAGTGCATATCAAACCATCTGAGTTTGAATTTAAACCTCTTACAGATGTTTCCTGAAGAAGAGATAATTCTGGAAGGGACCTACAAAGTACGAACCAAATGCAACCACAAGTGTACGTTTTACATATGAATTGAAAGTCATTTTAATCACATGATGCCCTTTTTATAACAAAAGTTCCATACCTTATTTCAACTTTTCCATTTGTGAACAGAAGTACAAGGGCAATCTCAGAATTTTGACTATATACTGTTGACGCCATGAAGCAATTACCAAGAAACTTTTTCTTGTACTGGACCTTCTTAATTCCCTTCGTAGAATGAAACCAACGACAACATAATATAATTTTCAGTTACATTTGCTCGAGAATGCTTTCTATTGAGTAAATTTATCTATAAAAGCAACAGTACCTGAATCATATGGGTCAATGAATACACATAGGCAGTTTTTTCATTACAAAGCAATACCAGATCATCTGATACATCTGCATTATGTTATAAGCAACTCATTCATTACAACTCCCAAACGAAAAATAGTAAATAATTTTAGTTTATGTCTTAATTGCAGCCTAGCTATACCAGTTGGCTAGTTTATGTATCTTTATATCCAATGATTTGACCTAACTATCCTTCTAAAGGAAGGAATTAGGGTACGGGCTGTGATGTTTACAGCTTAAGTTGCTGAAGTTACGGCATGTAGTCCAGTAGGACTACATGCTTCTTTCTCCTTGAGCCATACTTAAAGTTTGACATAGAAGTTGCTGTAGCATCTTTCTTGCGACATAGTCTCATCGAAGGTATAGGCTGTGGCATCAATGCACTAAGTCTCTTAGTAACAAGCTAAGTGATTCTAACACTCTCATCCAGTTAAGCCAATAGTACAACCTAATGAAACTGATTGTCATAATTACCTAATATCTGCATGAATATAGCTCTATAAGGTTTCTTGGGGCGGACAACATTAGCGCCTAATAACCTTCCTGTCTCACTGTCAAGAACCACAATTGATGAGTCCTTTGTCCCTATTAATAAGACATTCTTCTCAAAACCATGATAGCTGCAAGTTTCAAACTGTAGAGAGATAACACCAGTACAAAGTCCACTAGAGATTTGTTCTTCAGATAATACGGTAGGTCCTTCAATATCAATAACCGAAACCTGGAAAAGAAAAAAAGGAGTTTTTGTTTTGAGTTCTTATCCAGAGCTTAATAGTGAGAAACATAACATGATCATGAGTCCGGAAAGTAGCAACGTATACCCATCAGCTTACAATATCCTACTTAGACAAGACCAAAATTCTAAATGTATACAACATTACAACATGACCATCAAACTATAGAAAAACTGAAGCTGTCTTTAACGGGGACCAAGTAAAGCTAAGCAACCATTAAATCTAATTTTGAACATTATAACAAAATAAAGGTGCTAATATACATACATATCCTTGATCAGACCCAACAGCAAGACGTCCAGTGCGACTATTAACACTGAGAGAAAGTACAGCTCCATTAACCTTTAAAAGTTTAACACTATCTACAATGCTCCCTTTCTTTGTATTTCCTACAAAAATAGAAATTGCTGGTTCAAAGAGAATATTTTACCAGACTGACTCTTTTTCAGCTAAGATTTAATGAACTATGTTCCTCGAGACAACAGAAAAAAAACAAAAAAGTGTGGAATAAGTCAGAGCTGAAAGGAAAAAAGTTCAAGAGTTCTCCATTTAAATATTTCATATAAAAAAGCTCCGGTTCCATTCATAATAACCTATCAGAACCTCATTGTTTAGGTTCATGGAAGTGAACTGAAGAAATTGTGATCAGACACCAAACCAAGAGAGACCTTCACAATCTGGGAAGCAGACCTTCAGAAACTGCCGACTGTGGATCAATTGATCACATATTCATCCAGTTGCTTGGCCACAGGCCCATGGTGCTACTTCATAAGAACACTCAAGGTAAGCTGGTGTAAACCAAAGGCAGTTAGTAAAATTATAGGAGAGTGGCAAGGTTGGAAGAAAAACAAAGGGGTAAAGAAATCTGGAACATGGTCCCAAAAGCCATAATTTGGAGCATTTTTTTTTTTGAGAAAAGAGAGGATCAACAAAACTTTCAAGGAAGACAGTAGCTGTAACAAATTAGTAGAAGAAGATGTAAAAGAACGGTAAATCGATATCATTTAACAATTTTGTCTAATTGGAGGCTTGGATGTCGTTACATGTAAAGTTTCAAAAAACATAAAAAACCAAAGCCAGGAAATACCTTGTAGTGAAAAAAGATTGTTTGTGGTAGACAACGGTTCAGTTTTAACTTTAAAGATCCGGACCTGCATCAAAGATATTCCATGAGTAAAAACATGAACAATGAAAAGCGTGACTCTGAACATTCTTCTCATTCTTAGGTGATCACTTTTCTAGATAATACAGTAAGCTGAAAATGAACCACAGGACCAATCATGTTCCATTAACTCTGAACAGAGCAATAGTTTACCATTCCACTTTCATCTCCTGAAACTAGCAGCCTAGAGATGATATCAAAATACAAAGCTGTCACTGCAGCGCGATTTGCACAATGGTCACCTTCACACTGCATAATTAGGAAATCTGGAATGAGAAAATCAAATATCAAAACTGCCTGAGCTGGACTATGATCACTGCAAACACAAGTTTATTAATTTGATGACTAATAAATATTTTTCATTATACTCTTAATCACAACATCAGTCTGCTACTTCTAATTAGACAAATATTTTTTGTTACTTCAGATAGAAGTACCAACTTTTAAAAACTCATTATATTCTCATCATAAAATGAAAACTTTCAAACCTGTGGTTTAACTGATGCAATTGGAAGGAAAATTAAGCACGAGACATCCCAAAAGTTAATAATCCCATCACTGTGTCCTGTTATATACAAACTTCTCACCCTTCCCAATCCAATCTGTGATGAGCACAAGCTTCCGTCTTTCCCTTTTTCATTTGGAAGAAGTGGCGTGGAACTTCCAGCCAATAATTTATAATCCTAAAGAGTAGAAAAAATATAGAGATAAAAGTAACGTAAATAACACAAAAGAGTAGCTTACTAGCTTCATCCAGGGTTTGAATCTTAATGTTGTCAAGAAAAAAAAATATTACCTCATCCATGACACATAAAGGATTTGAATCATCTGCGAAGAATTTAGCTACAGTAATGGCAGAATGAACAAATGGGAGCTTCACTTTAACCTGTTTTGGGAGTGATGTAGGTGATCTAGATTGAGAGTGCAAGAGATACTTTTCAATCGCTGAATCGTCATAAACACACAGATGTCCAGATTTTAATAAGAGGATAAGAGAATCTTGCTCGTGCTTGTTTTGGTCATTGCTGCTTGAAATGATTTGCATGTCCAGACAAGGTTCCGGCAATGGAAGTGTTAACTTGATCAAACGTGGTTCTGTTTGCTCATTCAGAAGGATTATCTGCAACAATAATAAACTCCTCAGATCCACTTTAACTACTAGAGAATCATTCGTCATGGCTAACGTCTACCAAAGGTAGGCACTTCCAATATCCAAATAGAAGTTGCACGTTAGGCACTACCTGGAACAAGTTTGTTGTTACAGCACTAGAATCGCCGTTCACATACAGTCGACTAGCCTTGCCATTTCCATAAACCCACTTCAATGACGATACAGGAATTTTCTCCATCTTATACCCAAGATTGAGTTTAGTGACAGGAACATTTGGAATTGCAGATGAATCTTCTCTAATGGTAGCTAATGATGGTAAACTCCATATTAATATCTCCCCATTGCTATATCCAAGAGCTACCTTACTTCCAAATGGGCAGGCCCAACATGCAGACGTTACTTTCTTTGTTTCAGGAGAAGATAAAGAATGCATCATATTTCCACCCGTAGTGAAGATTACTTCGCTTTCATCCAATCCCCATAAGATAATTAAACCATCTCTAAAGATCAGGAGAACTCTGCAGCAAAGCACAAAATCATCAAAACTCGACCTCATAAATAATCAAGTAGCATTGGTAAGCCAAAAACATACTATCATCTCCATCAGACAACATTTATGACATATATCTGAAAACAAAGAAAGGCCTACCGCTTACCTCTTACGCTCAGCCATGGGCTGTGGTAATACGTACATCACTGCAGTGCCATCTGCTACTTTAGTTGCATTTCCTATAAGAGGGCAACCAAGTTAGCTACCGCTTACCTCTTACGGTGCTTATGTTTTCTATTGTTTGAACTTAACTCGGTTAAGTGTTACTTGTCTGAATTTGAGTCCGACATGTCTAAATCTAAATGGGACTTGTATAACTTGTTTTCATGAAGTGCGTGATAGTCATGTTGTTTGAGCCAATGGACTCTTAATTCAGACTCACTTTATGTCCAACTCGAGCCAAAATCTTCCCGAACTCCATATATTCGACCCTCAAAACGAAGTTTTATAGTATCCTAAAATTTCTGAAATTCTGCAATTTCGCTTGTTTAGAATTTCTTTTAATTAGAAGTGGCCTTGAGTTAGGGAACATCTAATACTATAAATCATTTCAGTTATATAAATTTCAGTAGTTTTTCTAGTTTATAAGTCTTTCTCAGTTTTAACTTCTAAAACTTTCTTGAATTTCTGCCTCAATAGGGAGATCTAAAGAAACACAATTAAGAAGGTGAACTAATGCATGTGAATTTCCCGTACGACTGATAAATATACATTTGGAGAGGGGATCTCACCATGAGACACTGAGCAAGGAATATTGTGGTTCATCTGCAGTAAATGATGGGTTTCCTGATCAAGCTTCCAAACTGAAACATTTCCAAGGGAGTCTCCGACATATCTATCAACAGCGAAGATTATCTTTATGGTTACTGGAGGTAGGATCGTAGGAGTTTAAGGGGTATGGATCCGTGTCTCAAACTCGAGACCTAGAGGGTGGAAACAATTTGGTAACCACACCGTCCGAGGGTTGTTGACAATGATGATAAACTTACAAGTAGAAACAAATGATAAACTTACAAGTAGAAACAAACTTGAATGACCATGAAAAAGGTGATTTCTCCATTAAACTTGTGCACATGAGACAATTCATTCTTCTCAATGTCCCAAACCTAAGCATTACAAAACCGATAGTAAGTTCATATTATACCTTAGTATTTAAGAAAAACATGGCGAGCGAGTTGAGTTAATAATCAAATATTGAGGAATGATTTACTGAAACGGACTTACCTCAATCTGATTTTTTATTGTTACATTTAAGAGAAATCCTTGGTTTTCAACAAACTGCAATATCAGTAACAGTTTAACCGAAGTACAAAAAGAAAAAAAACATTTTAGAGAGAGAGAAAGAGAAAGAACCTGAAGAAATTTGCTGGGAACTGCCTCAGTAGATTCAAGTAAAACTTGAGTATTATCTTTTCCAAGCAATTTGATACGCCCATCTCTGAGAATAATAAATTCAAATAGTTCCATCCAAAATCCAGTAATCAGATCTTAACTTTCCGAGAAAACAAGAGCAATTCTAGAAAATCTTAAATTTTAATTACAAGTTCCCCAAGTCAACGCCATCATGGAGTTTCAAATATAGTGTCCCATTGGAGATGGTTTTTTAACAAAAACTCTAGAAAATTTTATGTGGAACTCTAAGTTTTAGAGTTTGAATTCCCATTGGAGATGCTTTAAGTGACCATGACCAAACCATTCTTAAAAACTTCTCTAAATTAATCAGATTAGATATAATGAGGGGAACTTACTTGGTAGAAATTGCAATTATTTTCTGAATTGAGTCGTAAGCCAGTGACAAGGCTCCTGAAGGAACTCCATAATGGAAAACTAGGCGGGGGTTGACGCCATCTGACTTTAGAGAACTCAAATTTCCACCTCCAGGCTACAAAAAGTTAAAAATTTATTCGTTTCTCTTTGAAATGCTTTTGTAGCAAAATGTAAGACAAGGAACCCAAGGTTAAGATCGCCACAGATTCAGCCCTCACGGTCTTAATCTTGACAAAGTTAGACAAGGAACCCCCTTGGCAGATTATGAGAATTGTCCGAGAAATTAGAAATTTATGGGTACGACTAGAGGAATGCTCAATAATACATGTATATAGAGAAATAAATCAAGTGGCAGACTTTCTTTCCAAAATGAGTTTACAGGTGGGTTATACTGAGATGACACCAAATGAACTTCCGGACGAGTTACAAAGGCTCATACGGGAGGATAAAAGAGGAGTAATAAGAGTGCGGCATCCTTAGATTTTCATTGTTTTCTATTTCTTAGTTCAGTTTTGAGGTGTAAGAGTATGGTTTATTTGATTTCTTAGACTTAGCCTTTTTGGTTTCTTTCTTTGTAAGGGTCGGGCCCCTAAATCCCGTTGACAATTTCAAATAAAAAGTAAGTAAATTCGCTAAGACGTGAGTTTGATCCTTGCCTGAAGCTATTTCTAGTTTTAGACTCTTATCTTTGAAAAAATTCCACCTCCAGGCTACAATAAATTGAAATTTATCTCTTTAAAATGCTTGTAGCGAAGTGTTAGTGGGTTAGCTAAGTCGTGAGTTTGATCTCGCCGGAAGCTATTTCAAGTTTTAGACTTCTATTTGTGAAAAAAAAATTCCTCTGGGTCTTCCAAATGCGAATTAACTCACTCTTTGGACCACTATATTTTTTAACGGATCTTTTTCGCCCATGACTAATATTTTAGTCGAAGAAAATAAACTTTATGTTTTCATACCATAATCTTTTCTCTAATTTATTTCTTCCTTTCTCTCTCTTCTCCAAGTTTTCTTCCTTCTTCCTCTTTAAATCTCCCACTACTCCTCCATTAAACCTTCATAACAGGAATTAGGAGGTCCTCCTCAAAAATCAAACACACTAACCGACGAACTCCAATCATCTAAACCAAAGACAGGTAAAGGTTTCCCTCTTCCTTATTTGCTCTAGTTAAGAAGAAAGATGGCCTTTAATAAGACATTAATTTTTTTTAACCAAAACAAAACTAATAAACATAAAAACAAGTAAAATCAATGAACCAAATTGAATGTAACTTGTAGAAAATATAAATAATTTATGGACCTTAACGTCCCCAAGTATAATATTAATAAAGATGTTATAAACTATATGATGTAAGTGTCACGGCTAATAAGTTTATGGAAGAAATTGATGCAAGCAAAAATAAAACACGAGTAAAACTGCCAAAACCGAAGTTGTCGATATCGGAATCACACGAAATTTGGACTTTAGATGTAAAACTATGTTCCGCTCACGGGCCTTTGCTTGCGCTAAGGGATTTAAGGACCAATAATATGTCCCTGAGATTCAAATAAAGATATGAAATTTAGCGACGACTTATGGTTAATACATATGGCAGGATATATGGTTCTTCCTCAAATCAATATAAAATGATTTTTAAGATAAATGTATCACCTGCACTCCGTGTCTAACCATTAATGTCCTAAACACCTCATGTTCTCTATTTATTTTGCTGGATTATCTTTAGGAGGTGGACCGACTCATATAACTACTTTCAAAACCCTATCAAATCAGCAAATTAAATTGAAAATATCTGAAAATTAAAACTAGCCCAACTTCCACTTTAGAACTGTCAACAAAAAAACTTCCACTTTAGAGTCCTTATGTGTTAATTTAGAGATTTTTAAAATTCTCGAGAACGAAGCATACATCTCGATAAATGGATGGTAAATGAACTGCGAGTTTGTTAGAGGCGGTCTACTTGGGAGCATCACTGACACTGAACCTTTGATATAAGAAATTACAAATAATTATGTATCTATTTATATAACATTTGCTATTTGTTTTTTTGAAA
Organism: Eschscholzia californica subsp. californica; assembly: GCA_002897215.1. Taxonomy (NCBI): domain Eukaryota; kingdom Viridiplantae; phylum Streptophyta; class Magnoliopsida; order Ranunculales; family Papaveraceae; genus Eschscholzia; species Eschscholzia californica. Next base: position 52,165 of record BEHA01000080.1, on the reverse strand, counting down.
GTATATAACATCTGCTATTGATTGAAAACCTTGGAAAATCCATACAGTACACATCTAAATCAATGTCAAAAAATACCCTCATCACTAAATATTTTAATGAGGAAATCTATGGTTTAAAAAAACATATGACATCCTCACCATCACCAAAAACACTCTCTAGTCATACAGATCATAACACTAAAAAGCAAAATTGATCTACCTAGGAAAAAAATTCAGAAGACATGAGTATAACACTGAATTATAAACTCGCGTAGTAAATCGAACTTTGAAGAGCAGAAATACATGAACCGATATCTCTAAAGAAAGAAACAATACAAAAAAGAAAAGAGTTAAACGATCTTGGTTACTAACCTTTTTGGAAGCCTTTTCCACTAAATTTCTGATGAACATGAGATAGACGATCAGTTGATCAAGTGGACCAGATCTTAGGTTTTTCTAGATCTGGATAATTTCTTGAAAGATTAACTTATTAGAGCAAGATCGAAATGAAGATGAAGGTTAATCTGATCTTTGTTTTGGGGGACAAGATCAATAAATTTTGGTAACTCCAATCGTCAATAACTGTGGGTGGGTAAGAGAGAGGGAGAGAGCGAGTGAGAGTCAATGAATCCGCTGATTGCGTTGTTCGATTTAAATAGGCAAAAAATTATCAGGCGGTTTCTTTACAAGTCACTGTACCAGGGGAGTTAGTGATTTTGGTAACGCGTGGCAGTTGATAATTCGAGTAGGACCCGAAAGAATTTGTTATGAAAGGTTGTTGTAGGCCCCGGATTACACATGGTCCTCTCACAATTTTGTATCATCCGGGGCCTACGCAATTACGCTGGGGACTTTGATCCCACCTTTGTACTTTTTTTTTTTGTTTTTGCTTTTTTGTTTTTTTGCTTTAGTGAATGCATTAAGAGGCCGTTTGGCAACAAAAAGTCAAACTACTTTAACTTGTAGTAGAAGTTATTTTACTTTTAAAAAGTCAAAAGTTAGTTTGGCAAAACACTTACTTATAAGTCAAAAAGTCAGTTTGGCAATAACTTTTATATTTTTGGCGTAATTTTCTCACAATTTACTTGATTCTTCTTATCATCGTTTATTTTACGTAAAATAAACTCAGATTATAATGAGACTTAATTCTCACTCCTAATATATATAAAAGTCAATTTTTTATAAACAATGAAAACGAAACACAATTGTAAATAATAAGAAACATAATTGTAAATAATAAAGTAGTGACACATGGTTTTTCTATAAAAAAAAAAAATTTAATAAATAAATAGATGCAGAACAAACAACTCTTTTTGCAGAGAACAATATGAAATTTAGTTACTCGATATATAATTCACTTTCAAATTATAAACATTTAAAACCATGTAAATATAGTTTTATCTATAAAGGTAATCGATAATGTGCAGTCATATTGTGACGTATCATATCTCTAGTAACACACATTTCTCTCCGCGCTTCTTGAATTGCTCCGAAAGGCCTCGAATTTCGAGCTTCGTTTTCCCCACTTTCTTCAGAAACAATAGAGTTCTCACTTTCATAAATCCTGAACATATCGTCGTTCAACGCATGTTTTCTTATAAAATTATGTAGTGCACACGCTGCTATAACCATGTCCTCAGCTTTCGGAGACTAAACCGTGGCATCATCTTTAAAATTGGGAATCGAGCTTTCAATACTCCAAAGCATCTTTCAATCACATTGCTCAATGATGAATGCGCATAGTTGAACTGCTCTCTACCAGAACGCGGCGCTCTGCTACTTCCTCTGTAATCGTTAAGATGATATCTCTCTCCCTTGTAAGGCGCTAAAAAACCGTTTATGTTAGAATAACCCGAGTCAACCAAGTAGTATTTCCCTGTTAATAAATTAAAAGTTAAAAAAATAAAAATAAAAATTATATAATAAAAAGTAGTTTGTAATAAATAAAATTACCTTCTGGAGGATGAGGAAACTTCATTTGTTCATCAGTAATTGTCTCCATGAACACCCTTGAATCATTTGTTGTGCCTTCCCACCCAGCAACAACAAACGTAAAACACATGTCGAAATCGCATGCACACATGACATTTTGAGCAGGTAAAGTTTTTCTTCCACGGTAAGGTATTTGTGCTTTACCGGCTGGTACAGAAGCACTCACGTGTGTCCCATCGATTGCACCAACACAATTCTGGAAATTAATCAAGTTACATAGTTAAAATAATAAAAACTCATAAAGTTACATATAAAGACTTATAATAATATTACCTGAAACTAAGGCCAATATTTGTCTCCTTTGCTCTTAATGTAAGGGTGCACAGTCTGGAAGTCAGGAGGAACGATGACAAGCTTGGAAAATTTACAAATAGCTTTAAGCACATTTTTAAAGTGACGAGATATCGTTTCTTGTTAGTGTTGAAACCTATCTGCAACATTTCGATTACATTCATTATGTCCAATCGTGTATAAAAATATACACAATTGTTCTTCAACACTGACATATCGAGTATCTCTTAATAGTCCACAGTCTTTAAGTGCATCACACAAGTCATACAATACATATGCCTTCAAACGAAACATATCTGGACACCGATCGACATGCTCATTTAGTACATTATAAACATACTGTCTTCCAGTGAGCGAATCATTCCTATATGGTTGTCTCAGTAAGTACCTAAAATTATACTGTTCGAGAAAATGTATTGTTAATAAGTCATTAATATGGTCTTCTCTACCAATACTTGTTTCACTATCTGAACTCATTTCAAAAACTTCAAACCTGTAAACCAATAAAATTGCAATGTTATGAAACAACAAAAATTACTTTCCAGAAGAATATTTAAATAAAACATCGTATTTGAAACATAACAAAAATATAAAAAGAAACAAACATCTAATTTTGAAACCAAACATAAATGCCATAATACGTAAAGAAATACATATAATATAAAAAATGCATCTAAATGTGTCCGTTTTCAATAGAATTGATCCAAGCCATCCTCCGGTGGTCTGGCATGCGGATAAAAGCCTCTCGCCATTCCTTCGCTTTCAGTACTTTTAAAGCATTAATATATGTATCATTGTGGATCATTTCTCCCACGGCATCTAATATTTCAATACACTTTGTCATCGTGAATTTGTTTCTTTCTTCAATTCTACTTTTAGATGTCTCAGATAATATTTTTAATGTTTCATTTACTTCAGACACTCTATTGTCTCTTCTTCCACGTCGAGCTACACCATTACTAGCATGAGAATGGGGTTGGACTGAATCAATGTTTTCTTCTACTGTCTCATTTCTTATATGTTCATTTGGACTGCCTTGATCTCTTTTATTACTACCATTAGGACTACGAGATCGATGCCGAGTTGGGCTGATTTCATCATCAGAAGAGTCAAAATCTCTATGATGTGATCCTCTGAGACGCCCATCTGCGACCGTATCTCCAAATACAATAGCTAGCTTTCTATACTCAGGACAACCATGTTTTCGAAATCTACCCGCCCGTGGATGCGTCTGTTATATAAAAAAAAAGTGGTTTCAAATGATTTATATGATACTTTATGATAAAGATACGCTTATAGTTTATGAAAAGTTAAATTTACCTTAACATAGTTGTCCCACCATTCACTTGTTGCACTGACGGTACACAATACCGGATCCCAACCCAATCTAGTATTTCCATCAACAAGTTTCTTATGGTCTTTGTATCTTTCCTTCAAACTATTCATCTTATTTTTAAATGCCTTTTTATCGTGCTTCAGTCCAAACCTTTGGTAATACTTCTTCATAATGTCTGACCATTCGTTCTTTGAGAATGTTCCAATCACTCTATTTTCACCATTAGCAGTTACTTTATCGGCCATCAGATCGATAAAATATGTCTCGTTAAACTGAGACCAAGAGGCACCAGTTGCAATTGCCGATTCATAAGGAGGTAATGTATGATGGTTGGAAGCCATCTAAAGTAAATCGACAAAATTAGTTATTATGAATATGAAATGAAAAAAGAAAAAATCATTTAAGTAATCTTCATAATCATCACTAATACCACTAGTAGTACATCTACCAATACCAAAGTACTACCAAAAGAATGAGGGGAAAAAGAATAATCTGTTACTGCTGCCCTCTTTCCTACTACTAGCTGCTGTTGCGCTCTTTTCTCACTGCTACCCTCTTTCCTACTGCTGCTGCTGCCGTTCCTCCTACTACTACTGCAACTCCTCTTTCCTACTACTACTACTACTACTACTACTACTACTTACCACCACCACTACTACTACTACTACTCCTCTTTCCTCTTTCCTAACAACAACAACTACTACAACTGCTACAACTCCTCTGTCCTCTTTCCTATTTCGACTACTACTACTACTACTCCTCTTTCCTCTTTCCTAACAACTACTAATACTACTACTTACCACTACTACTACTACTACTAATAAGGAGGCAATGTATGATGGTTGACTACTACTATTCATAAGGAGGCAATGTATGATGGTTGGAAGGCATCTAAAGTGAATCGACAAAATTAGTTATTATGAATATGAAATGAAAAAAGAAAAATTAGTTATTATGAATATGAAATGAAAAAAGAAAAAATCATTTAAAGTAAATCGATAAAGAACATACCTAAGTTCATGAAATTTTTAATATCTTAAGCCACGAATAAACTATCTTGCTAGTTATTCTTGCAAACTGAGGAGTGAGTAAGTTTTTTGACATGTCTGATCTGATGATGCATATTTGGATATACCATCTGGGCATATTAAACATCCTTAAAGTTTATAAATGTGGATGGTATGCATGCGAAACTTGCATTTTATTTGTTGTGGTTGAGGTAGTTATTATTTCTCCATCTAGGTATGTTCTTTTGAATAAAGTAGTTTAGCTTCATGAAATTTTATGAGACGCCGTAGTTGTATTTGCAAGTATAACCTGCTGTATGCATCTAAATATTGGATCCCATACATGCAATTCACATAACCAGAAATATTGATCCTAAAATATTCATGTTGAAGAGATATTCTAAAACTTGTTTTTGTTTATAAATTCAGAGTTATATACCTAAGAAGAATAGGATCCATTACTCTGGGCCTTTAATGCCCCCGGGAGGAAACATGGATGAAATGCTGAAAGAGCACGAAAGGCAAATTCAACAGGCTGTACGTAAAGCTTGTGTTGATAAAGCAAAGATGAAGATATATAGTGGTAATGGGCAGTCTGAAGCTCTACTTCTCACTGGGAGAAATGGGAGGTCAAGTATTCGTTCTGCAAGTTGAACAACATTCACATTGTCGATTTAAGTCCAACGTAGAAATTGTGGTTCCATCTTTGAAACGGTTTGTGTAGTCTCTACTTCCTCTTTCGACTACTACTACTACGACTACTACTTACCACTACTACTACTAAAACTCCTACTACTACAACTCCTCTTTCTTACTACTACTACTACTACTACAACTCCTCTTTGCTAACAACTACTCCTCTTTCCTCTTTACCCCCTTGTCCTACCCTTTCTTTCCTATGATACAACTACTGTTCTTGCTACTACTACTACTACTACTACTACTACTACTACTACTACTACTACTACTACTACTACTACTACTACTACTACTAATACCCTCTACATACTACTACTCCTCTTTCCAACATCATCAACATAATAATTTATCTCTTAATCCAACATCATCAACATAAGACATAATAATTTATCTCTTAATCCAACATCATCAACATAAGTAGCAATTATAGATTCAAGAACAACATCAAAAACAAAAATCTCTACAACAATTATGATAAGTAAAATCTCAACAACAAAAATAGGGGAAAAGATTTCAGATTCAATATTTCTAACAAATAAATAGAATATCTTTCACAACTTCATATGAAGAAGGAAATAAGAGATAGATCTAACCAATGAAAACAATATAAGTTTCAGAACATGATTTAGAGAGAAAAAATGAGAAATGGAGAGACTTACCTGCAATAACTTGCGATCTTTTGAAGATTTGGTGATGATTGAAGTAATGAAGAAGAAGAGGAGAGGAAATCTGCTGAAAACTAACCTAGGGTTTCAACAAAATAAATTGGGGTGAATTTTTTTATTCCCTCCAAAAACACATTTTTCCCTCTCCCGTGCGCGTGTGAATGAATTCGGTCGTTCCGTCTCCTGAAAATGACTTCAACTTGAAGTCAGAAGTTAAAAAAATTAACTTCAGAAAAAAGCTAATTTTTGACTTAAAAAAGTCGATATTATTTCACAACCAAATTAACTTTTCTACTTTTTTACTTAAATAAGTCAAAAGGTAACTTATTTTAGTGTTGCCAAACGACATCTAAAATAAAGAGTCTATTACAATAAATCAAGTAGAAAGTAAAATTACAATAAGGAAAGCAGAAAGACAAAATAACAGAACTGAAGAATTACATAAGATAACTTTGATTTGTAGAGCATTCTTCATTATGTATCTTGCAAGTCTGGCAGTTCTTCTTGAGAATGATATGAAATTTGATCTTGAGAGTTCTTTTGGTTGGTTGAAAGATGAAACTTATACCTAACTTCCTGTAACATTGAAGATGGATTAAACATACACCAAAGGTTTCAAAAAGAAACGAGGGTGTCTGCAATGGAACCAAAAGATGATTCTGAGTTATCCCGCCAATATTCTCCATATAAAGAAACCATATCCGCTCGAGTTCTACCTAGTAGAATCATGCCAGACACCTGGTAAATGGGATCGCCGTCATAGCCCGATTATAAATACCCAGCTAATCCGACAAACGATTGCAAATGAATTGCGACAAGGGGTAGAAGTAAAAATGTGAGGGAACTTGGATAAAGAGTTAAATCTATTTGATAACCAAAGATAAAGGTAAGCAACAAAAAGTTAGTTGGAAGATAAGCAACAAAAACTGCACGGCAAAGGTGGAGATTAATATTCGAAATATAGTGTCGTCCGGGGTCGAAGGGAAAATTAAGATGAATGATTTTTATTACTGGTCTGATTGAGAGGCAAAAGTGCCCAGTAACTGTACTATGCGTCTTCCTAAACTGATTTCGGTTAAAGATGAATGAAACTAGAATAGATAGTCGATCAAAATGATCTTGAGTCGGTCGACAACCTGGTAACACTACATAATGTGGAAAAGAACTATGATCGAAGTAGGCATAAAGGTTCAACATGACTGGTAGACTGACAGAATCGAGATCAGGATGTACAATGGAGGTACTTGACCTCTTACCATAAAATTTGTAAATCTTTACTTTATCTAAGGTCTTTCTTAGGAAAGGTGAGGTGAAATCAGATAACAGGTTAAAATGCCACATTTGGATCGCTTAACTTCGATGAGTTAGTTCTTTTCGTGTTTTATTTCTAATTATTTATAAGCTTTTCTTGGTAGGTACCTTATTTGGAGTTTGACGTTTCATTCGGAATAAAACGGAACATTTATCACATTTTATCTCATGTGGAAGAGACCGAAAGGAAAGAGAGACCAGGGGTATTTTGGTAATTTTTGCAGAGATCAGAGGTTAAGTGGCAAGTGGAGTCGATGGCGAGTCCAACGGCGAAGACGGAAGTCGAATCGGAGTTCGGACGAAGAAATTACGGAAGAAATAAGTTGGAGGGTATTTCGGTCTTTACCAAAAGTTAGAGGGTGTAGAGAATGATGAGGGCGCCCCCTTTGGTTTATTTATCTAGGCCCAAATCCAAGACCAAAGCTAAAGAAGAAGGTCAAGAAGGCTTTATGAGCACCCCAAGACCAAGTCAATGGGCCTAAACCAAGTCAAGGATTTGTATTTGGGGTCCATGAGAAAAAAAAAACAAAAGCTGATTAAGGGTTTATCATCTTCTCAATTAGGAATTAGGGTTTAGTTGAGAAAAGCTAGAGAGAGAGGGAAGGAGAAAGCCGGCCAAGGCTTTTGCCGGCGAGGGACACGGCAGCAGCTTCTAGGGTTCAAACCAGCTCGGTTGTTCCTCAAGGAGACACGGGACGGAGAAGAGAGATCACGAATGACGGGCTCGGGTTGCTGTTGCAGCAGGTTGGATCTCCATTGCAAGAACATTAGAGAGCTCGGGACTGTGAATCCATAGGTTCGGATGAAGAAACCAGGAAGGGCTTCAGCTCGGGACTAGATTGGAAAGCACGGGACGGCCTGCAACAGATCCGGTTTTTACTGCCATTAGAACAGCTCGGTTTTGAGTGATAGCTCGCCAACAGCAACTCGGATTTGCTAAGGGACGCTGGTACGGGACAGAGA
>BEHA01000080.1:0-40489 GCA_002897215.1 Eschscholzia californica subsp. californica | reverse complement strand
CACACATTAGAGTGAACCGTATTATCTATTTTTGAGTGATTTCATGTTTAAGAGTGTATAACCGTGAGGCTAAAGTCGAGGCGAAATGTACTAAGATAGAAATCGAAGTTTTGTGACTTTGAACTTAGATATGCTCATTATGATTGGACACTTACATTTTAGGATGAGACTACTAGTGAGGAGGCTTTTAGCATATATATGCGTTTATCGATTTTGATTCGTTTGTTTAGCATGATTGAGTGTGTCATTAGTTGTCATTATCTTATTTACATCGATGTTGAACTCTTTTATGTCTTTGAAACTGGAATTTTGTGGGTATATTCTCTGAAAACCCTCACGAGACGACACTCGTCCTTTAGGGGTAACCTAGGGGTTTAACGGCTTATTGCATACGCTAAATGCAATCGGGATTCCTCCGAAAGTGAGTTAGGATTTTACTTTGAGTTTGTTTGCTCGAGGACTAGCAAATTCTAAGTTTGGGGATGTTTGATGTGGCGTTAAAATGCCACATTTGGATCGCTTAACTTCGATGAGTTAGTTCTTTTCGTGTTTTATTTCTAATTATTTATAAGCTTTTCTTGGTAGGTACCTTATTTGGAGTTTGACGTTTCATTCGGAATAAAACGGAACATTTATCACATTTTATCTCATGTGGAAGAGACCGAAAGGAAAGAGAGACCAGGGGTATTTTGGTAATTTTTGCAGATATCAGAGGTTAAGTGGCAAGTGGAGTCGATGGCGAGTCCAACGGCGAAGACGGAAGTCGAATCGGAGTTCGGACGAAGAAATTACGGAAGAAATAAGTTGGAGGGTATTTCGGTCTTTACCAAAAGTTAGAGGGTGTATAGAATGATGAGGGCGCCCCCTTTGGTTTATTTATCTAGGCCCAAATCCAAGACCAAAGCTAAAGAAGAAGGTCAAGAAGGCTTTATGAGCACCCCAAGACCAAGTCAATGGGCCTAAACCAAGTCAAGGATTTGTATTTGGGGTCCATGAGAAAAAAAAAAACAAAAGCTGATTAAGGGTTTATCATCTTCTCAATTAGGAATTAGGGTTTAGTTGAGAAAAGCTAGAGAGAGAGGGAAGGAGAAAGCCAGCCAAGGCTTTTGCCGGCGAGGGACACGGCAGCAGCTTCTAGAGTTCAAACCAGCTCGGCTGTTCCTCAAGGAGACACGGGACGGAGAAGAGAGATCACGAATGACGGGCTCGGGTTGCTGTTGCAGCAGGTTGGATCTCCATTGCAAGAACATTAGAGAGCTTGGGACTGTGAATCCATAGGTTCGGACGAAGAAACCAGGAAGGGCTTCAGCTCGGCACTAGATTGGAAAGCACGGGACGGCCTGCAACAGATCCGGTTTTTACTGCCATTAGAACAGCTCGGTTTTGAGTGATAGCTCGCCAACAGCAACTCGGATTTGCTAAGGGACGCTGGTACGGGACAGAGAAAAGCACGAACAGCTGCTCGGTTGAAGCAATAGCACGGGACGACACTATTTCTTGGCCGGAACTTCGAGATATCTCGGCCGGACTTGGTTGTAGTTTTCCGGCCATTTCTTTGGCCGGAAACTATAAGGTTTTCGTTTGGAACTTCTTTTTGCCTTGATGCTCTTGATCTTTGGTTGTGTTTTGGGTTGAAAGTTTAGAAAGAGAAAGCTTCACCAAGCTTTCATGGTGGTGATTTCTTGAAAGGAAGAAGAAGCTCTGTTGCTAAGGGGAACTCTGGTTCTGCTGAGAGGACACCTATTATACATTGTTAAAGGGAACCCTGCATTCTGTTACAGGGAGATCGACAGCACTTAAACACATATATTTTCCGTCGATCTTAGTCTCGCGCCTCATCGGAATAGGGAGATTCTCACCTTAACTCGTGTCTTTCTTTATTTTCTTCCCATTTATTATTTGTATCGCCATGTCTAGCTAACTTTTGTATTCGGATACTCGTGATACATGTTTTGATGTGACAAATGAGTTTTAATGATGAAATCTTCCGGGTTCTTAGACCGTTCATGGACTAGAATCTGAGTTATACAAAGAGTTCGTTGACCAATCCAAGTAAATGGGTGAAGTTAACTAACTTTTCATGCTTATTGATTATTAGTAATAGTCACTATCGACTTTGTGGATCGAAGTATCCCTCTCATTCGATTCTTGCTCGACCCTTTTTTCCCGAATCTTTCTCGTCTCTCCTTATATAGTTTAGTTTACTTTTCGTTGTTTCTTATAAATCAATTCAAAAACCAAATTATCACCTTTTATTTTAGTCTGAGATAGTGAGTGACACCTAGACCGGTGGCTAGACTCTCTCGATATCCGAATTACCTCTCTATCCTTGAGGATCGATCCCGGTCTTACCGGGTTATTACTTGACGCCCGTATACTTGCGGGTGGAGACCTATTTAGGGTAACCTTTTAGGCCCATCAATATGACTAGTGGGAGTGTGATATAACATTGGGAATGTCCCATAAACATATCTCACAGGCCTAAATAGAATTTGGGCAAAAGATAGCAAAAAGGCCCGAAATAAGGGTTTTGGGCCTAGACCGATTCGAGTACTTCTAGGACTCGGATTGGGCAGGATTTTGGAGGGTTAGTTTCAGATATAATAAGAATTATATATGCCGATTTTCGTGGTGTTTGGATACCTCCTCCTTAGGGAATTGAGAAAATATCAATAGTCGCTATTTTCGACAATTTCCCTAAATCTTATTCTAAAGGGTGTTTTAGGAAACCTAAATGGAGGTGGATTCTTATTAGGGTTCTATATAAACACTCTTAGGGAAAAGAATAAGGTGTGGAATTTCTCGCTAAGCTTTCTTACTCTACCACATCAAGTAGAGAGGAGAAAGTGAGCTAATTCCCCAAGCTATCTTCTAGTCAAGCAAGAAGAAGGTCTTCTTGTTATCAAACCACCATTGGAGTGCTAGCGAGCTTTCAAGGAGGGAGATTAAATACACTATTCGGTGTCCCAAGTAGAGGAGCTACGTTTGAAGCTCTTGGTCTTCTTTAATCTATTCAATTAGCTCGAAGGAAATAGCGATTAAGGTAATTTACTATCTTCTTATTAGTTAATTACTAGTTTTGCATGATGATCTTGGGGATACTAGTGTTAGACATTAGATGTTGTTATCCGCTATAAACCCTAGTATAAATCCCTACAGTGGCGTCAGAGCCTCTTGCAATTAACTAGTTTTTGCTAAGAATCGAACTAATTGATATTTGATATGCTTGATAGTTTGATAGTTTGATAGTTTGAGTTTATTAAGTTTTAAAAGTGTTTTAAAAGGTATTGAAATTCCCAAAAACAAAAAATTTGGAATTTAGAAGTATTCTAAAAGGAGTTGTTTTGAGTTTTAGGAAACTCCCAAAACAAAATTTGGAAAATTTAAAAGTTTCCAAAAGTTTTGAAAATTTTTTGAAGTGTTCTAAAAGGATTTCAAAATTTAGAAAGAATTTTAAAAATTGGAAGTTAGCAAATAGAGATTTGCACAACAAAAAAAAAAATTGGAAACTAGGGTTTTGGAAACCCTAGTGTCCGGCCAGAAAGCTGTTGGACGCGTCTAGGATGCGTCCAGAGCAGCTGGGACGCGTCTTGGAGACGCGTCCAGGTCGACTCTAGGACCCGACCACCAGCTGCGGTGGAAGCATCTGGACGCGTCTTGGAGACGCGACCAGAAGCTGCGGTGGAAGCATCTGGACGCGTCTTGGAGACGCGACCAGAAGCTGCACTGGTAGCTTCCTGGACGCGTCCAGAGCTCTCGACCAGACACGTCTTGGAGACGCGTCTGGGAGGTTCTGGGTGTCTCGGACTAGGTTCGAGACACCTAGTGCTGGTCCAGTCCAGCACCAGACGCGTCTGGTACATGGACTAGCGTCCTGGCTCCGGCCAGGACGAGACCAGACCTTGATAGGCCTCGGCCTGGACATACCGGCCCTATGGGCCGTGCTATGTCCGGACCTTGTCCGAGCCCTTTTGTGGGCTTGGGCCGGGACTTGTCTAGGACTTGTTCCGGACTTTTTCGAGGCTTTTCGGACCACGAAAAGGGATCATCATTCGAGTGGGAGTTTTTGCCAAATTTTCTTCCGATTTCAACCAAATAATTCCAAAATTAATGCGGGCCATCCAAAAGGCCAAAACGGATTTCTCTTTAAATTGATTTGTGAAATCATTAAGAATCGAACCAATATTTTTTCCGAAATTGACCCGGTCTTTCAAAACCCGAAACGGAGTTTTTCTTAAAGTTGATTTTATAAATCATAAAAGATAAAACCGGAACAGACCATTAATCGAATTCTTCGAATTTAGACTTAAAGTCCGTAATGTGACATGTGATGTCGACAAAAGTGTCTCACAAGATAATCATGCATATATAATTCTTAGCCTTAATATATTATATGAATGCATGTGATGTGAATGCGGGAAGCTAGTATGGCCATAGATTTGTTTCTATATTCTTGTTTTAAGCACGGATGGGTGCATATTTGTAATTAAATTTTAATTTCAAGTTTATACGATCTGCGAATCGTTAAAGTCTTGTAATTAGAGTTTAGGGTCTATGAGTCCATTGAAGAAACTCAAGAAAGGAATCCAAAGGCGAGTGGGAGAAATCAATGGAAGTTCAAAGATGGAGATCTAGACGAACCAAAAGGCGAAACAAGAAGCAAACCAAAGGAGATTAGATCTTATAGGTTAGGGGCCATACTAGGATTCATGTCTGCTTGATTTATTTTCTCGCGCGCATTTACTTACTTATTTATGATGCACCCGAAAAGGTTCCACACCCAAGCGGAGGTATCAAGTAGTTACCGGTAAAACCGGAGTCGATCCAAGGATAGGAGGGTAACTCGGATATCAAAGAGTCTCGTTCGCCGGTCTAGATATCAAATGCTAACTTAGACTAAAAAGGAAAGAAAACAAAGATAAATGGGGGTTTTGAATGAAAGAGTAGCAAAAAGAATAAAGCAAGCAAGTAAACTAAACTAAACAATCAAAGTAAAACGGGCGAGAGAGATTCGAGAGAAGTGTCGGAGAAACAAGAGTCGGGAGACGGTAAGACTCGATTCGGGCAACAAATAAGCGAGAGAGGTGTCGAAGTCCGGGAATCCATAATGATAAACCTACGACTATGTGTAGTCCGATTTGATGTGTCGAGGTACAATCGATATTCAACTCCTAAAGTAGATGTCTCTAAGTACTATGTATATCCGGAGATCATACTTAGTCAAACAAACGTCTAAATCGGTTAATCCCGAGTCATCGAATGTGTCGTCTAGTCGCCTAACTATGTGAAGTGCATGACAAGACACATGAAATTATGACTTAGACTACGATCGATATCGAATACTTCGTTTCGTCTATTAACTATGCGAAGTGCTTGACAAGACACATGAAAATACGATCAAAACGATAATCGAAATAAATGAACATCAATTTATTATCAAAACATCAAATCATATTAAACAGAGTCACGAATTCATCACATTTCATCTCATATAATCGACAAACTAAAGTTAGCTAAACATGATGATTGAATAAGAAATGGAAAGGAAATGGTGAGAGAATCCCCCTGTTTCGATGTGGTTCGAGGCTAAGATCGTCGGAAAATATGAGTTTTTAGTTGCAGCCGATCTCCCCTTAGCAATTTTCTGGGTTCTCCATAGTGACCACCATCATCTTCTCCATTTAGAACACAACCTCCATTAAAGCTAACCCTAGTTTTCTCTCTCTAGAAATTTCTTGTCCAAAATCAAATCAAACTACATGGGAAGCAAGATCAAGACATGGGGAGCAAAAGCCCTAAGGTTTCCGGCCAAGAAAGTGGCCGGAACCCTAGAAATAATCCGGCCAAAAACCTTCAAAATCCGGCAAAGAGAACATAGATCCGGCCAAAATAGCTCCTGCCCGAGCCAAGACCTGCTGTCCCGTGCAAGTGTCCGCGTCCCTAGTACCGTCCGAGCTGCAGCCGTGCACGTCCGAGCAACCGAGAAGCTTCCACCTGAGCTGTTGAGGAAGCTCCCGCAGCTGCTGCTCGGGTGTGCGTCCAGCACCTCCCGAGCTGCTGTCTTGCAGCTGCTGCATGCGGTTGTCTTCCCGTGCTGCAGATGCACTCTTCCGTGCAAGCTGCTCTTCCGGCCTGGTGTAGCTGCTATCCGAGCTGCTCTGGAACTCTTGTGTCCGACCAAAGCTTTGGCCGGTCTCCTTCCCCTCTCTTTCTTTTCTCTAGCAAACCCTCGAGTAACTCAAACCTTAGAAGTTGATGAAGAACACCAAACCCTAGCTCTTTCTCTCTCCCTCTTCTTTTTTGTTTTTTTCCCAAGGTAGAAGATGATGAATAGTAAACTCCCAACTTGTGTTTACTACTCAAACCCTATGGTCCCTTGACTTAGTCAAACACATAAGGCTATTTTGACTTGGACCATAAAGAAGGGTGCCCATAAAATCTCTACATCTTTCTTTCTTCTTATTTTTTTGTGGGCTTTTGGCTTGTCGTTGGGGTTTACTTGATTTCAAATTAGAAACAAAAGAGAGTGCCTTCAAATAAAGACCTAGGCTTCTTTCTTTCATATCTTTCCCGTCTGAACTCGGAATTGACCTCCGTTTTCACCGTCGGGCTCGTCATTGCCTCCACTTGTAATTTGATTTGCTTGAAGTCATTTTCTCTCGTTTTGGGCACATGAAATGATAGTGATAATTCGTTCCTTTTATTCCGAATCACACGCTTAACTCCAAAATAGGTACCTAACATGAAAAACATATAAAATATTATTTATAATACTCGAAAAGAACTAATTAGTCTAAGTTAGACCCTCCAAATGTGACATTTTCGTGTCACATCAAGATCCTCAAACTTAAACTTTGATCGTCCTCGAGCAAACAAAATAAAATAAAAGCCTAACTCACTTTCGGAGGCATCCCGGTTGCATTTAGCGTATGCAACAAGCCTTTAAACCTCTAGGTTACCCCTAGAGGACGAGTGTCGTCTCGTGAGGGTTTCCATAGATGACACCCACAAACATCGAGTCTCATGAGACACAAGGGTCCAACATCGAAATCATAGATAAGCATGATTCATATAGTAAAGGGTTTAAGCATGTCAACACATAATGAATCAAGTAAATAAGTTCTTGTAAAAGCTAAAGGCCCCTTCACTCATGATCTTACCCTAAAATGCAAGTGTCATACCATAATGAGCAACATCTATGTTCCGAAGCCACAACGCCTTGATTCCTAGTTTAGTACATTTCGCCTCGACTTAGGCCTTACGGGCATACACTCCAAATATGAAATCACTCAAGAATGGTTCACTCGTATGTGTGAGTGTGATCACTAACATGGACTCAACACATAAAAAGGGGTGAGGACAACATTTTGGAACGAATGATCTTCGAAAAGGAATTAGCCACTAAATAGAGTAGGGAAGCTCACTCGCCCTTCTCACCCATTCTACCCTTTAAGAATGTCTTCTAAAGGTTAACGGATACTAAAAATGGATGATGATGGTAGATTCCCGAGAATTGTCGACCTCTTCATGATAAAACCTCTTAAGCACTTCCACATTTGTTTCTTGCTTCGAATACCTATTCACTAACACATATGTAAAAACATATTACTCACACAAAGGAGCTAACACATGCTCAAACATACTCATAAACTACTTTTATTTCATTCTTGCTTTCTTTTTTTCTTTTTTTTTCTTTTCTATTCTTTTTCTTTTTTTTTCATTCTTTTTTTTTTCTTTTTTCTTTTTCATAACACAAATACAATCAACCAAAACAAAATACAATACACATAACTCTATTCTTGCAATCAACTTTTCATTTCATACTTGCTCTTGACATTCTTCATTCTTTCTTCTCGTGTCTTCTTTCTCGGGATATAAGATGATAGATGGTGATGGAGTATCCGCCTCCCTCTAATTAATACTCTCATTGGGTTTCATGGACTACAAGGGCAAGGTTAATTCGTTATCCTAATGTCACTCCTAGTGGCTAAGAAAGTTGAGCACACGAGATCAAATGAGCTCTTTTAATAGTTACGAGGTTGAGTAGCTCTTCATTCTACTCGGAGTTAGCGCGGAAAAGTACACTCGAAGGACAATTTAGGCTTTGAGCTCCCACATGGGTTAAGTCTCCCCTAATGACTACTCTAGGTCTCTTAGAGATGTTTCTTCTTCACTAAGATGTCAGTCCTATGGTATAACACAAACAATCAAAGACTCGACTTTCATGCAAAAACCATTAGCAATCACAAAACTCATCAACTCGACACATATGCATCAACATTCTTAAAACCATCACTACAATCATATGCAAATCTACTCAAAATTTTCAAAATTTTCAAATTTTGGCTAATTTGAACCCTTTTGTCTTTGAAACCCATGGTCATGCATTGGTTATGGTCATATCCCGCATCCCCAAACTTAAAACTAACATTGTCCTTAATATTCTAAACATACACTCACCAAAAGATAAAGAGGCACATCAATTTAAAGAGAATAGTGGAGAGATATTACCATAACTGAAGGAGATAAAAAATGATACTACCAAGGCTCATGTATAAAGAGGTTCCAAGTTGATGCCAAGCTCGCGCCATCCCCAAACTTGGAACAAACCACGCCTTAGAAGTAAAACATATAAGAAATGCTCCTAAAATATCACCAAATATCATGAGAGTGAAGCACATAAAAACATGACCATATAAAGTCTACCACTAACGCGGGTATACACGATTGCATTGAGCTATGCAATTAGCCTTTGATTCTCTTGTTGTCACACAAGAGCACGAGTTATGTCTCGTGGAGGGTTTCCAGAGATGCTACCCACAAACATCAAGACTCATCTTAATCGGCTAATGATCATATAGTAAAAGCCGGAAGATTTGGGGGTCAACCCAAAGAAAACTATATGCACATGCTAAAAGTCTCACAATAATATCGAAGCAAATAAGTGCAGGTGAGACGAAAAGCGAAAAGAGGCTAACCCCAAACTTAGTGGATGCACGGTCCACTAAGTCAGCATGAATGCTAGGAGCGACGACTAAGAAGTCGTCAAAAGGATCGACATATAAGTGAAGTGAGAGGAAGTCAGTCGAAGGCAAAAAGTCAAACTCAAGCTTAGTAGATAAAACATCCACTAAGTCCCTAGACATGCTAGGGAAGACGTCCGAAGTGTCCCAGAAGGGGTCAACAACCGAGTCTGAGATCATGTGGAAGGTCGAACTAGACTCTAAGGGTAAGACAATAGGCTCGGGGACCAAGTCAGGGTCCATAATTTCCTTAGGCATATAATCCAACAAGTTATCCGATATCTCTCTAACTACTATGTCATCGACGTCCTTAAAGGCATCGGGAGCCTCAAAGTTAGGCATAACACCTTTCATTCTACATAACCCATCCAAATAATCACAAGTGGTAAAAGTTAGAAAGTTCAACATCGTGTGATCCCCAAACTTGCTCATAGAGCTATCATCCTGAACATTAAAATCTAATGTAGCCGGATCATGATGAGATGACAATGGTCGAGGGATTGAGCAATAAGGTTCATTGGTCGGTTCATGCTCTAAGGGTCTATCAAGAGCTTCTTCGACATTTAACTTAAGACTAGAGTTAGGTGTATTACCCTCACCATCATTCATAGTCTCCTCTTGAGTTTGGGGTGCGCAAACCCCTTCCTCGTCGATGATAGGCTCCGACTCAATTCTATCAACAATATTGAGAATCCATTCCGTGATCTCTTTTATATCTCGATTGAATCTAGTTTGATACGCTAAAACTAATTGGAGAGTCTCTTCAGACATCTCCTCGTAATAAGGCACATGAGTATAACTAGACGAAGACTCTCGCGGAACACGGATCATGGGACAATAGTCGGTCAAATGGTCTAAGCTCCCACAAATAGCACAAACTGGGCTAATGGTCTCCATGGCCCTTTCTTCACTACCTTCATGTAGATACCTAGACTCGACTCTTTGAGTGGAATCATCGAGTTGGGAATTGTCATCACTAAGTGAACCGTTCATATATGTTTGTCGATAGTCACGAAGACTTCGACGTGGTCGATCAATACTAATAGAACTACGGTCCTCATCAAATGACAAATTCATACATGAAGGTGTGGTCATCCCAAATTTTTGTCGATAGTCTCGAAGACTCTTACGGGGTTGATTACCCTCATGCTCATAATTCCTAAAACCATGTTCATGACGAGTCTGACAGACTCCATACATCCGTCGATATTCACCCATGGTCATCCTAGGTCGGTCAGACTCAACTCGCCTATTCCTATCACTAGTCGTAACATTCCTATATAAATTGGAGTAGTCCTGATGACTTGTAGATGGTCGACTAGTGTTGGAAAGGGTTCGCATAAGGTCATTCTCATCAAAAGACCAACTTGCCATGATCTCACAATGTTCAAGGATACTAACACACAATCACAAAATGGGAGCTAACACTTAAAGAACTAAACAATCACACACAAGTAAAAAGGATGAGATAGAATGCGATACTATCGAGTGCTCTCGTTTCGTTCGCCTTTCTTCTTAACTTCTCGAATCCTTCCTTTTCCTTCGCTTTTATGTCTCTTTTGGCTCTTTTCTTAAACTTGGTACCTAAAAAGATAAAAAGATAAGAAACTACAAAAACAAATAAAGAAAAAAAAGCGTCTAAGTAAGCAAACAACACTAAACCAATGAACAAAACAACAAACGATATCCTAACTACTAAGCCTATCCCCGGCAGCGGCGCCAAAAACTTGATGCACCCGAAAAGGTTGCACACCCAAGCGGAGGTATCAAGTAGTAACCGGTAAAACCGGTGTCGATCCAAGGATAGGAGGGTAACTCGGATATCAAAGAGTCTCGTTCGCCGGTCTAGATATCAAATGCTAACTTAGACTAAAAAGGAAAGAAAACAAAGATAAATAGGGGTTTTGATTGAAAGAGTAGCAAAAAGAGTAAAGCAAGCAAGTAAACTAAACTAAACAATCAAAGTAAAACGGGCGAGAGAGATTCGAGAGAAGTGTCGGAGAAACAAGAGTCGGGAGACGGTAAGACTCGATTCGGGCAACAAATAAGCGAGAGAGGTGTCGAAGTCCGGGAATCCATAATGATAAACCTACGACTATGTGTAGTCCGATTTGATGTGTCGAGGTAAGACTCGATTCGGACAACAAATAGTTCACTATAACAAACGCCAGACTAGCGTAAAAGTCCCCAAAAACGTAATCTTGAGTAATCACCTATCCAGATTAAGACACTCGTTGCGCCCTTGTTCGAGGAAGGTGGGTCGGCCTTCGCAGAGTACCTCCTCTACCTTGGGACAATGCGGGTGGGTCAGCCTTCGCAGAGTACCTCCTCTACCTTGGGAGAATGCGTCTAAATGGTTCTACTCAACGAGATCAGCAAGAGAGTCTTGGATACTCGAGGCAAAAGGATAGATTAGTCATTCATCGATGAAATCTATCAACCAAGAGTCATAAGGTATGATCAGTGAAGTAGTTTACTCACCCGGAACGACGGAGTCAAAAGGTAGGGCCTTCGTCCGCTTTACTCCAAAGAACTGGGATCTTGGAATCACTTATTCAATCGGGGACGATTTTTATTGAATAATGTGGGAAAACTAAGTTTTTCAAAACGATAACGAGTTTTAAAACTTTGCCATTTCTTTTATGTAGTTTAAAGATGACAAAAGATATTTTCAACTTCCGCTCACTTCTCGACAAGGAGAAGCTGAATGAGCACAACTTCCTCGACTGGGAGAGGAACCTGAGAATAGTTCTCAGGATGGAAGGAAAGCAACATGTACTAGAAACTCCAATTCCTGTATTGGATGATACTTCGACTAAAGAAGAGATAGATGAAGAAAGGAGTGTGCGGGAAAAAGCAGAGCCTGTAACTTGCTTAATGCTAGCAACCATAGAACCGACTCTGCAAGAGCAGTTCATAGACATGGATGCTTACTCCATGATACGACAACTTCGGGAAATGTTCCAGAAACAGTCGAGATTGGAGAGGTTTGAAACCTCTAAAGAAATTATGGACATGCGCCTTGAAAAGGGAAAACCAGTTGGGCCTCATGTTCGTCAAATGATCAGGCTCATGGGCAAGCTGGCTAAACTAGGTTTCCCTTATAGCCAACAGACAGCTACCGATACTATCCTTCACTCCCTCCATAGTGGTTTTAATCAGTTTAAGATGAACTACAACATGAATGGATGGGATAAAACATTGGAGGAACTTCATTCTATGCTTCTAACAGCCGAAAAGGACGTCGCTATAGTGGAGACTAAGAAGGACGTTCTTTTGGTACAAAAGGACAAAGGGTTCAAGAAAGGTGGAAAACAAAGAAGAAAACCGCGTCAAAAGGAAAAGGCAAACGAGTTGCCAAACCTAAAGACAAAGGTCCTCCTCTTGACACCAAATGTTTCTATTGTGATGGCAAGGGCCACTGGAAAAGAAACTGACTTAAGTTCTTGGAGGACAAGAAGAATGGAACAGTGGCTTCCAATTCAGGTATAAACAGTTAACTTATCAAATATTGTAAAATTCCCAGACTTTGGTATATGATACCTAAAATTTCCCTATCATTGTGAATGTACAGGTGCAGCTGGGAACTGAGTATTTGGCTAAGGAAGATAAGATCCAAGAGGGAGCAGAAGCCTTGACTGCTAAGATGAATAGTCTCCTCCTTGATTCCTTTTTCTCACTTGTGTATACACAACCCTAGACTTAGTCAAACTTGACTAAGTCTTAGACCATTTTGACTTGGACCAAGAAGGTGCCCATAGAATCTCTATTATTCTCTTCCTTTTTGGGCTTTTGGGTTGGGCTTCTTTCTAAAGCAAGGGAGTGTCTTCATCTTGTCTCTACATTTAGAACCTAGGGGAGTGCCTTCATAGAATCCTTGTTTCAAGACCGAACCTCGGCTTCTTTCATTCACAACTTCTCCGTCCGAAGTCCAAATCAACTTCCGTTTTCACTGTCGGACTCGTCATTGACTTCATTTGTTGTTTGACTTCTGATTTTGACCAAAATACCCCTGGTGCTCTTTTCTTCTCTTTATTCCGAATTACACGCCAAACCCCAAATAAACTACCTAGCAATAAAAACACATAAATAATTAGAAATAAAACTCGAAAAGAACTAACTCATCAAAGTTAAGTGACCTAAATGTGGCATTTTCACGCCACATCAGGATGGCATGAGCTTGGCATAAACTTGGAACCTCTATACACATGAGTCTTGGTAGTATCATTTTTTATCTCCTTCGGTTATGGTAATATCTCTCCACTCTTCTCTTTAAATTGATGTGCCTCTTAATCATTTGGTGAGTTTATGCTTAGAACATTGAAGACAATGTTAGTTTTAAGTTTGGGGATGCGGGATATGACCATAACCAATGCATGACCATGGGTTTCAAAGACAAAAGGGTTCAAATTAGCCAAAATTTAAAATTTTTAACATTTTGAGTAGATTTGCATGTGATTATAGTGATAGTTTTAAGAATGTTGATGCATATGTGTCGAGTAGATGAGTTTTGTGATTGCTAATGGTCTTTGCATGAAAGTCGCGTCTTTGAGTGTTTGTGTTATACAATGGGAGTAACATCTTAGTGAAGAAGAAACATCTCTAAGAGACCTAGAGTAGTCATTAGTGGAGACTTAACCCATGTGAGAGCTCAAAGCCTAAATTGTCCTTCGAGTGTACTCTTTCGCGCTAACTCCGAGTAGAATGAAGAGCTACTCAACCTCGTAACTATTAAAAGAGCTCATTTGATCTCGTGTGCTCAACTTCCTTAGCCACTAAGAGTGACATTAAGATAGCGATTTAACCTTGCCCTTGTAGTCTATGAAACCCGATGAGAGTGTTACTAGAGGGAGGCGGATACTTCATCATCATCCATCATCTTATGTCCAGAGAATGAAGACATGAGAAGAAAAGAATGAAGAATGTCAAAAGCAAATATGAAATGAAAAAAGTTGATTGCAAGAATATAGAATTGTGTGAGTTATGTTTGTTTTATGTGATTTCGTGTTATGAAAAAAAGAAAAAAAAAAAACAAGAGAAACGAAAGAAAGTAAAGGAATAAAGTGGTTTATATGTATGTTTGAGCATGTTAGCTCTTTTGTGTGAGTATTGTGTTGTATATATGTGTTCATGTTCATGAATACGTATTCGAAGCAAGAAACGAATGTGGAAATGCTTGAGAGGTTCTATCATGAAGAATTCAACATTTTCGGGAATCCAACATCATCATCCATCTCTAGTATCCGCTAACCTTTAGAAGACATTTTTAGAGGGTAGAATGGGTGAGAAGGGTGAGTGAGCTTCCCCACTCCATTTAGTGGTTACTTCCTTTTCGAAGATCATTCGTTCTATAATGTTCTCCTCACCCCTTTTTATGTGTTGAGTCTATGTTAGTGATAACACTCACACAAACGAGCGAACCATTCTTGAGTGATTTCATATTTGGAGTGTATGTTCGTGAGGCCGAAGTCGAGGCGAAATGTACTAACTTAGGAATCAAAGTTTTGTGACTTCGAAACATAGATGTTGTTCATTATGGTATGACACTTGCATTTTAGGGTAAGATCATTAGTGAAGGGGCATTTAGCTTTTACAAGAACTTATTTACTTGATTCATTATGTGTTGACATGCTTAAACCCTTTACTATATCAATCATGCTTATCTATGATTTGGATTTTGGACCATTGTGTATTTGAAACCATGATGTTTGTGGGTGTCATCTATGGAAACCCTCACGAGACAATACTCGTCCTCTAGGGGTAACTTAAAGGTTTAAAGGCTTGTTGCATACGCTAAATGCAACCGGGATGCCTCCGAAAGTGAGTTAGGCTTTTATTTTGTTTTATTTGCTCGAGGACTAACAAAGTTTAAGTTTGGAGATCTTGATGTGACACGAAAATGTCACATTTGGAGAGCCTAACTTAGACTAATTAGTCCTTTTCGAGTGTTATCAATAATGTTTAAGTTTGGGTACCTATTTTGAAGTTAAACATGATATTTGGAAAAAAAGGAGCGAATTATCACTATCATTTCATGTGACCAAAACAAGACAAAATGACTTCAAGCAAATCAAATTACAAGTGGAGGCAATGATGAGTCCAACAGTGAAAACGGAAGTGAATTCCGAGTTCGGACGGGGAAGTTATGAAAGAAAGAAGTCTGAGGGTATTTTCGTCCTTTTGAAGATGTAGAGACAAGGATGGAGGCACCTCTTGGTTGCTAAATCAACCTCAAAGCCCACACAAGCCCAAAGAAGAATTATATGAGCACCCTCTCTTTATGGATGAAAGTCTAAATGAATAGACTAAGTCAAGGGACTATAGGGTTTTAGTAGTTTAGGCTACTATTCATCATCTTCTTCATTTTTGAACAACCAAGCAAGAGAGAGAAAGGAAGAGGCTGAGATGTTTGGGTGTTCTTGAGCTCTAAGCTTATAGGGTTTGAGGTTGAAGAGAAGGCAAAGAGAGGGAAAGGAGACCGGCAAAAGCTTGGTCGGCCAAAGCTTTGGCCGGACACAAGATGACACGGGAGGAGCTGCTGGAGCACGGGATCTGCAGCTGCTCCGAGCTCGGGATGCTGTCACGGACGTGCACGCTGCTCACGGGACGCATCTGCAGGAGCTCCGACGCGACCAGCAGGAACGTGCACAGGAGTTGCTCCGGGGCAACAGTGGAAGCTTCTCCATGCGCGCACACTGCACGGGTCGGCGCGAGTTGCAGGGCATGGAGGACGCGACCACAGGAGCATGGGACGCGACCGCAGGGACGTGCTCGGGAGCTGCCGGCCGGAACTCCATGTTTTCTGGCCGGATTTTATGCTCCTTTGGCCGGACTTTTTATGAGTCTTCCGACAACCTTCTTGATCCGAAACCATGGGGCTTTTACTTCCCACGTTCTTGGCTAGCTTCTCATGTGGTTTGATTTGATTTTGGTTGAAGATTGTTAGAGAGAGAAAGCTAGGGTTTAGCTTTAATGGAGGTGTGTTCTAAATGGAGAAGATGATGGTGGTCTCTATGGGAAACCCAGAATTTTGCTCGGCTGCACCTTAACTACTCATATTTTCCGACGATCTTAGCCTCGAACCACATCGAAAAATGGGGATTCTCTCATCATTTTCTTTCCATTTCTTATTCAATCACCATGTTTAGCTAGCTTTAGTGTGTTGATTATATGAGATGAAATGTGATGAATTCGTGATTATGTTTAATATGATTTGATGTTTTGATTACAAATTGATGTTCATTTATTTTGATTATTGTTTCGATCGTATTTGCATGTGTCTTGTCAAGCACTTCGCATAGTTAATAGACGAAACGAAGTATTCGATATCGATCGTAGTCTAAGTCATATTTTCATGTGTCTTGTCATGCACTTCACATAGTTAGGCGACTAGACAATACTTTCGTTGACTCGGGATAAACCGATTATGACATTTGTTTGACTAAGTATGATCTCCGGATATACATAATGCTCATAGACATCACCTTAGGAGTCGAACATCAATTATAATTTGGAACATTAAATCGGACCATACATAGTTGTGGATTTATCATTATGGATTCCCGGACTTCGATACATTACTCTTGTATTCAGATACTCTTGAAGCATGATTTTAATGTGATGAATGACTTATTATTTGTTTACATGTGAGTTTAATTGACTTCGTCTAGTTTTATACATCAGAAGCCTTGATCTTAATCGTTTATTGACACAAAGTTTGATAATCGATACATACTAACCTTTAATCGATTATACTTAGTTTGACGTATTATAATTATTACTGTCATACTTGTTCATTTTCAATTCATTAGATAGTGTGTGTAAGTTTGATAGTCGATGCTTAGTGACGTTTGACCGATTATGCTTAGTTGGCAACATGATGCTTAGGATTGTTAATGTGGGTGAAGTTAATTACATTTCCATGCGAATAGATACTTAGTATTTGTCATTATCGATCTTGTGGATTGAAGTATCCGTCTCAATCAACTTTTGCCCGAATCGACTCTTACCATCTCTCGACTTTTGTTACTCCGATACTTCTCTCGAATCTCTCTCGCCCGTTTTATTTTGCTAATTTATTTTAGTTTTACTTGCTTTAATCTCTTTGTTGCTTATTCATTAAACCCCCCGTTATCTTTGTTTCTCTCCTTTTTAGTCCAAGTTAGTTTTTAATATCCAAACTACCTTCCTATCGATATCCAAACTACCTTCCTATCCTTGGATCGATTCTGGCTTTGCGGAATTACTACTTGATACCTCCGCTTGAGTGTGCAACCTTTTCGGGTGCATCACCAAATTGTCATACGACCCCGACCAAAACACAAATTGAGAGATGTCCCATGTGCAATCCGAGTGCCTACAACACTTTCAACGGGGGCCTTTAGCCCCTCCCCCTCATGTTAACTCCTTTGTTTATCCTTCTTCTCTCTCTACCCCCCCTCCCCCCCTTCTTCTCTCTCTCTGTTATTTACGAATTGGCCTAATAGTGGGCTAGTTACCAAAATGATAAAATTAAATATCAAACAGAAGCTTCAAATGGGTTGGCTATGAAAAATCATCTCCACACAAATTGTCGAATTCAATCCTGAATAAACACAATGTCAATCCCATCATCAAATATTCAAAATCATGGTAGTCTTTACTAGTACCTATATCTTGAGATACCTTTTTACGAAATCCACACGTACAAAAAGGGAAACTATGGTTAGGGCAAAATGATCAATACCAATGGAAACCACTGCCACTTTTCCTCCACCTATAATTGTTGGTGGTGGACGTGTAGGAAGAGCTTTACAGAGCATGGATGTGGTATTGATAATCAATTCGGACAAATCAGTGTCGGTGGATGTCTAAGGTCCTATTTTGGTTTGTACTAAAAATGAAGACCAAGTACTTCAATCAACTCCTTAATCGAGATGAATGGATACTCATAGTTCTTTCTCCTAACAAAGAGATGGGGTGAATCAGTGGCGACGACCATTACAGAAATGGAAAACAAATGGTGGTAGAGTTGAATTTTTTTAAAAAAATTTCACTCAAAATTATTTCCCCAGAACCACTATAAAATAGATTGATAAAAAAAATTTAGAGGACATAACAATTTACAAAGGATTATGGAGTAAAAGTGGCAGTGGTTTCCTAGAGAGGGAACAAGATCTTCTAGTTTTTCGGGGAAGGGTCTCCCTTCGCAGAATTTCCTCTTTTATGTATTTATTTTCTCTTCTTACTGTTATAAGCATTATGGAGTAGCATGGAGAGGAAGAGATGAGGACGGTGGTTAGGGTGACGGTTTTTTTGACTCCGATTGATCATCTATTTCTTCATGATAAGAGAAATCGAGACCACAAGTGTGTCTGACTACGTTGATCCTTGATGAAGAAAGCTGACGTGATCTTTCTGCGTGAGTTTCTCTCTCCTTTCCTCTCATTTTCATGTCTCTCTCGATATTGGACCATCATGATCTCTCTCGGTATTTTATGACATCGGAAACCCTAACTCTAGGGTTGAAACAAACGATTGTCTATTTGACTTGATATTAAGGGAAGTCAGATTCTTCTTTGTTTGGATCTGATCGGCTGATCTATATACATTCGTGAGGGAAAATCGACTCAGTATTGAACTTGGTAGTCAGATGGGTTATTCGTCGACGGATCTTGCTGAAAAGATTAAGGTTGGATGTAGGCGATATTCGAAACAACATTTGATACTGTCGATACCAATGGTGTAACTTTTCCGAGAAACTTGGTGGTGTTCTTGATGATATCGTAATTCATCTTTCCTGATTATAAATAATTAAGTATAATAAAATTCTCGACCTTTAGGGTTTCCTTCGTGATCTTTAGGATCTTTAATTTGTGACCAATAGGGTATTTTTATTTTATTTTTGCAATATTGTACTCCTTTCCCTTCATGTTGTCTATACTTTTGCAAGTTTCCTGTTGTTATTTATTTTAGTAAACCCTTGTTGTACTCAAAGGAGTCAAAACTCTTAAAACCATGAAAAGTTTTGGATTGTATTCCTTCGTATGAATCCAATTCTGGTTTATCTAAAAAAAAAAAAGTAAACCAATGTTCACAAAATCTTTGTAACGGGAACAATATTCTTATTTGCCTAGATGGCTGACATCTTTTAAGTTAGGATTATTTCCCAAATAGCCCCCAACTTTATGACCAGCTTTCTGCCTAGGTCCCTACTTTATCGAAAATACCCAGATGACCCCCTTTTTCAGTTTCTGTTATAAGTCTGTTAACTAGTCATCACCTCTCTCTCCTCCATCTCATCACCTCTCTCTGCCACCTCATCTTATCGCCACCTCATCGTCTTCACCGGCAAAGGTCGTCGGTCGACCAATTTTTCGACCGACGACCTTTAACATAAAAAAAAATATTTTCTCTCTTCTTCTTTCTCTCTCATGTTCTCTCTCTTCCTCCCTTCTTCTCTCTTCTGGGCTCTCTCTTCCTCCCCCATGTTCTCTCTCTGGAAGCACAAACACAATGAGACCGCGCGAGATCTTTCTGGAAGCAGCAACAATCATAACGACGACGAAATCAAATACTAGTAGAATCGGAAGTTCGGAGCAAGAAGACAATGGAACCAGTTTTCCCTGCCTTCACTTTTGAACCATACTCAATATAAATCGACTTCATGAAATCTCTATATAGTTTTCTCAACAAGGGCGGTATTGCCATGCTTGAAAGTCCAACCAGTAACTAAACCCTATTTCTCTCTCTACATTTCTAAACCCTAACTATCGCATTTATTTATCTCCTTGTGAACAAAAGTGTGCTTATATCATGATTTCTATTTCTCAATTCAGGAACTGGTAAAAACCTACGTATTCTCTGTAGTGCACTACAATGGGTTGTAGATCGGAAGAAAGAATTGAAATCTGAATCTAGAGTTTGCTCGGATGGAAATCAATGTGTTGCTGATGAAGAACCAGATTGGATGAGGGATTTTACTCCAGATATAAAAAATGTTAGTTTTAAGTTTGGGGACGGGGGTATGGCATTTTGGCCTTATGACCATGGGTTTCAAAAGTCAAAAGGTTCAATAATTCGACCAAATTTGAAAATTTTTGGGTAAATTTGGTATGACTATAGTGGTATGCTTGAGTGTGTTGATGTCTGTGTTTCGGTTTTGGTGAATGTTATGACTTATGCATGCTCTTAATCTTTCTTATGAATGTTAAGTCTTTTAGTGTTTGTTGTCTGATCATGTTAGTAGCATCCTAAGGAAGAAGAAACATTTCTGAGGGACCTAGAATAGTCATTAGTGGAGACTTAAACCCATGTAAGATATCTGAGCCTTTATATTTTTTCGAGTGTACTCTTCTGCGCTAACTCCGAGTAGAATGAAGAGCTACTCAACCTCGCAACTTTTAAAAGAGCTTAGACTATCTCATGAGCTCAACTTTCTTAGCCACTAAGAGTGACATCAGGATAACGACCTTACTCTTGTAGTCCATGAAACCCGATAATAGTGTTAACTTATGGGAGACGGATACTCCACCACCCATTCACATACCACTCCCGAGAATGAAGGCATGGAAAGTATAGAAAAAAAATGTGGAACAAAGTGAAAAAGAAGAAAAAGTTGTTTGTTGAGAATACTAGTGTTAGTATTTGTTTTGTTATAAAAAAAAAGTAAAAAAAAAAAAATGAGTTTATGTGTTATTTTGTGCTTTTATATGTAAGTATTATGGGAAATAAAGTGTTCGGAGCAGAAAGCTAAGTTTTGAAATTATTTGAGCGTTCTTTTTATTGAAGGCGTCGACATTCTCGGGATTTCATCACTTCCATTTCATTACTTGTATCCGTTGACCTTTTGGAAGTATTGTTAGAGGGTAGAGTGGTTGAGAAGGGTGAGTGAGTTTCCCCACTCCATTTTAGTGTCTATTTCCATTCTTTAGAGATCATTTAGTTCTATAACTTGTAATCCTCATTTGTTTTCTATGTGTTGAGTTTCACTTTATTCCATTCTCACACATTAGAGTGAACCACTATTATTTATTATTGAGTGATTTCATGTTTCAGAGTGTATGCCCGTGAGGCTAAAGTCGAGGCGAAATGGACTAAGATAGGAATCGAGGTTTTGTGACTTTGAACTTCGATGATGCTTATTATGATTGGACACTTACATTTTAGTATGAGACTACTAGTGAGGAGACTTTTAGCATTTATATGCGCTTATCGATTTTGATTCGCTTGTTTAGCATGGTTGAGTGTGTCATTTGTTGTCATTATCTTATTTACATCGATGTTGAACTCTTTTGTGTCTTTGGAATCTTGAATTTTGTGGGTATATTCACTGGAAACCCTCACGAGACGACACTCGTCCACTAGGGGTTTAACGGCTTGTTACATACGCTAAATGCAACCGGGATTCCTCCGAAAGTGAGTTATGATTTTACTTTATTGTTTTGTTTTGTTTTGTTTATTTGCTCGAGGACTAGCAAATTCTAAGTTTGGGAATGTTTGGTTTGGCGCTAAAATGCCACATTTGGATCAGGGGCGGGCCCACATAGGGGCCCGTGGGGGCGCATACCCCCACAACCTTAATGTGAGCCATTTATTCTAATTGCATTAGTTTGTCTATTACATAACTATTTTCTTTGCTTTCCAAACAAAGTCCTTGGCTAGCTTAGATGGTGAAAAGCTTAATAAAATTACTTACCCTAAGGTCATGGGTTCGAATCCCATATCCAACCATTGTTTTAGATTTTTACTATATATCGTTGAATGAAAGATTTTATGTGTTCAAAATGATTGACTTATAAAAAAAATACCTCCAACCATGTTGAGCTTAATTTGGTTCTTGTTAATTCAATTTTGACCTCCTCAAAATGATCGACTTATTAAAATAATTTAGTAGAGATGATAAATTTTCCAACTAACCTCCATCATTTTAATCTTGTCGGATTTTTCTTTGACTTGTATTTTGGAAATCAAAGTTTTATTTTCTATGTGTTTGTCAGATTTTTCATAATAAAAATGTTATTAGAAAGAAAACTCTGTTCATTTTGTCTTCCATTACGATCACTTCATCTTCATCGTCTCCTCCATCGTTTTATCTTAATCTTCTCCACTATCTCTTTATTTCCCTATCTCTTTCTTTGTTTTCTGTTTTAATATTTGTTAGGAATCTAGTTGGGGAAAGATCCCCCAACCATATTGGTGGGAAAATTAAAGATATAGCTTGTTATACGCCAATTTACCATGAAATATCTTAACTAAAACTAAAATTTTGTAGAGAATTTGCTTTTTGATTCTTACCTGATCGTATATTATAAGTTATTTCATTAACTTTAACTAAAAAGTGCCCCCACACATAAAGATTTCTGGCTTCGCCACTGATTTGGATCACTTAACTTCGATGAGTTAGTTCGTTTCGGGTTTTATTTCTAATTATTTATGAGTTTTTCTTGGTAGGTACCATATTTGAAGTTTGACGCTTAATTCGGAATAAAAGAGAGCACTTATCACATTTTCATCTCATGTGGAAGAGACCGGAAGGAAAAAGCACCATGGGTTTTTTGATAATTTTGTGAAACTTAGAGGTTAAATGGCAAGTGGAGTCAAGGGTGAGTCCGACGGTGAAAACGGAAGTCAAATCGGAGTTGGGACAGAAAAGTTACGGAGGAAAGAAGTCGAAGGATATCTTTGTCCTTTCCAGAAAATTAGAAATGTAGAAATATATGTTTGAAGGCACCCCCTTGAGTGTCCTAAATGAGAGGCAAAGCCCAACTCCCGAAGTCCGATACCTACAAGAAGAAGAGCAATATGAAATTTTATGAGCACCCTGTTTAAATGGTCAAAGTCAAGGTCATATGACCAAGTCTAGGGCTTTACTTGGGGTTAGAAAGAGAGAGTCAAGTCAGACATTAGATGATCTTCTCACATTAGAAACTTGGGTTTGGGGGAGTTAGGGTTCTTGGAGGGAAGTTTGGAGCTAGAGAGAGAAAGGGAGGAGAATCCGGCCAAAGCTTGGCCGACCAACACTCAAGGCCGGCCAAAGCTCGGCCGGAACCACAGTAGCGTGAGTGAGAGGCGACCAGTAGCTAACACGAGACAACAGCCACCATTGAAGATGCTCGGGAATTGAAGATACAACAACTCCGGTCTTCCTTCTCGGGGGACAGCAACACGAGACGAACAACTGCTCGGGAAAGGGACGAACAGAGCAGCTCGGGGCTTTTTCTTGTAGCCGAATCTTCAACACTAAAGCTCCGCTGAAGCTTTAGCAACTCGGGATTTGAAGGGAGGACATGGGGCTGGTGCTATTCGGCTGGGAACAGTAACTTTCTTGGCTGGGCCTTTTTCTTGGCCGGAACTTCAAGTTTTCTTGGCCGGAGTTGGTTGTTATATTTTGCCCGAAAAACTTAGGGGATTTGCTATTGAGGCTCTTATCTTGATCCCTTTGGTGTTTGATTTTGCTTTTGGTTACAAACTTCTAGAGAAAGAAAGCTTTGGTGAGCTTTCATGGTGGATTGTTCTTGAAAAGAAGAAGAAGGTATTGTTCGTTAATGGGAACCCTGTTTTTCCTTGAGGGGACACCTAATCTGCACTGTTAAGGGGAAATCAGGACATCGCTAAGGGGAGATTGGCAGCAGTTAACACATATATTATCCGACGATCCTAGCCTTCGCGCCTATTCGGAAAAGGGGGATTTCAACCTTAACTCGTGTCTTTCTTTATTTTCTTCTCGTTTATTATGTGTTTCACCATGTCTAGCTAGCTTTTGTAATCGGATACTCGTGAAGCATGAATTGATTTGTGATGAAATGACTCATTGTTTATTGAATGTTAGTTTGTTCAACTTCGTCTGATTTTATAAATTAGAAACCTCGATCCTAATCGTTTATTGACATATCATTTGATAGTTCGTACTTAATTTGATAGTCGATGCTTAGTGACTTTTGATCGGTTATACTTGGTTTGACGGACTATGCTTAGGAGTATCATATTTATTCATTGCCAACTTATTTGATAGTGTGTCATTGGTTTGATAGTCGATGCTTAGTGACTTTTGATCGACTATGCTTAGTTTTACACATTATGCTTAGAATTGTCAATGTGGATGAAGTTAGCTAAACTTTCATGCTTTAGATAATTAGTTATTGTCATTATCGATCTTGCGGATCGAAGTATCTTTCTCAACCGACTCTTCTTGCAATTTGTTTCCCGAATCTCTCCCACTTCTATTTTAGTTAGTTTTATTTGTTTGTTTATGTCAAATCAATCCAAAAACCCAAATCATTATCTTTCTGTTTTAGTCTAAGTTAGTCAGTGACACCTAGACCGGTGGGCTAGACTCTCTCGATATTCGAATCACCTTCCTATCTTCGTGGAGCGATCCCGGTTTTACCGGGTTATTACTTGACGCCCGTATACTTGCGGGTCGAGACCTTTTAGGCCCTTCACCATGCTTGAAAGTCCAACCAGTAACTAAACCCTATTTCTCTCGACATTTCTAAACCCTAACTATTGCATTTACTTATCTCCTTCTGAACAAAAGTATGCTTATATCATGATTTCTATTTCTCAATTCAGAAACTGGTAAAAACCTACGTATTCTCTATAGTGCACTACAATGGGTTGTAGATCGGAAGAAAGAATTGAAATCTGAATCTAGAGTGTGCTCGGATGGAAATCAATGTGTTGCTGATGAAGAACCAGATTGGATGAGGGATTTTACTCCAGATGTAAAAAATCCAGTTGAAGATAAGAAGATAAAGAAACTGTTGGGTTTTTTATATCCATAGTGTTGTAAGCGGAATCTCAAACATTTAATGGATGTAGGCGATATTTGAAACAACATTTGATATTGTCGGTACCAATGGTGTAACTTTTCCGAGAAACTTGGTGGTGTTCTTGATGATATCGTAATTCATCTTTCCCGATTATAAATAATTAAGTATAATAAAATTATCGACCTTTAGGGTCTCCTTCGTGATCTTTAGGATCTTTAATTTGTGACCAATAGGGTCTTTTTATTTTATTTTGGGTTAATTCCGTTTTGGCCCCCGATTTGTGACCAACTCGCCGTTTTGGCCCCTATAAGTGTCCGGCAGTTCGTTTTGGCCCCAATTTCCTATTTGGCCCCAACATATTTTTGTAAGCTTCTCCGTTCTGCCCTTATGGCAATTTTGTAAATTAAATGTATTTTCTTTCTCTTTGTCCACCTCACTAAGCAATTGCCACGTCATATTCGTCCACATAAGGTTGCCGGAAAATGTCGCCGGCGACATCAATTCCGGCGACCACCATTTTTTTTTCAACTTCTTCTTCTCCAACCAACCATCTCCTTCCTTCTTCTTTTCTCTCTCTCTCTCCTTCCTCTTCTCTCTCTCTCTCTCTCTCTCTCTCCTTCTTCTTCTCTCTCTCTCTCCCCCCTCTTCTCTCTCTCTAAAATAATTAGGTTTCCGGCGACCTTATGTGGACGAATATGACGTGGCAATTGCTTAGTGAGGTGGACAAAGAGAAAGAAAATACATTTAATTTACAGAATTGCCATAAGGGTATAATGGAGAAGCTTACAAAAATATGTTGGGGCCAAACAGGAAATTGGGGCCAAAACGAACTGCCGAACACTTATAGGGGCCAAAACGGCGAGTTGGTCACAAATCGGGGGCCAAAACGGAATTAACCCTTTTATTTTTGCAATATTGTACTCCTTTCCCTTCACGTTGTCTTTACTTGTGCAAGTTCATGTTGTTATTTATTTTAGTAAACCCTTGTTGTACTCAAAGGAGTCAAAACTCTCAAACCATGTAATGTATTGGATTGTATTCCTTCGTATGAATGTAATTCTGGTTTATCTAAAAAAAAAAGTAGACCAATGTTCACAAAATCTTTGTAACAGGAGCAATATTCTTATTTGCCTAGATGGCTGACATCTTTTAAGTTAGGATTATTTTCCAAATAGCCCCCAACTTTATGACCAGCTCTCTGCCTAGGTCCCTACTTTATCGAAAATACCAAGATAGTCCCTGTAGACTAGGGGTGGGAAAACGGTCCGGGAACCCGGGATCCGGCCCGATCCGCCCGGACCGTTTGGACCCGTGACCGCGTGCTACCCGAGCCGGGCTTACCCGGCCCGATGGCTCGGGCTTATCGGGCCGGGACTCGGACAGGGGCTCAAATCCGAGTCCCGGCCCGATAAACCCGTCCGCTACCCGAGCCCGATACCCGCCCGATTCGAAGCCCGTGAGATCTTTAGATCCAACGGCTGAGGGATAAACCCTAAGACACCCTTGAACCCTATAAAAGGCCTAATCCTACTCCCACCATCACTTTACCATGCCGCCTCTCTTTAGTCTCTCTCCCATTCTCATCAAGTCTGAGAGAAACCAACTCCATTAAACCCTAAAAAGCTAAAACCATCACACCTTCTCATCCATTCAACTAATACTAACATGAAACCTAAACCATCAAATCTCAGAAAACCCAAAACCATCGCATCTTCGGTCTCCCTCACCTTGTTGTTCTCAGAAAATGGTTAGTAATACTAATGAAACCCTAGTTTGGATCAAAAGTTAGTGTTCGGTTGGTTGTTTCGCCATGATTCTTCAATTTTTTTCTCCAATTTACTTCTACATGTGGGTTAAGAGATAAGAAGAAAAGTGATGTAACTAGAAGAATTTGTTGTAACTTGGTTGGTAATAGTTTTTTTTTTTATAGATCTCCTTGCTTAGTAATAGTTTTTTTTTTATTTAAAATGTGATGTAATTTTTTTTATAGATCTGGAAATGGTTTGTAATGATGTTTTTATAGATTGATGATGCTGTAACTAGGATGATGTTTTATTGGTAACTAGGGTTTACTGTTTGTTTTAGATCTTAGTTGTTGATGTTTTTTTGATACATGAAGAATAGTTTAATGGTTGTATTTTCTGTTTATGTAACTCTTTAAAACACTCTATCATTCACAGATCATTTGGATGCTGTGAAAAAATCAGTTGTATTATATTAGGGTTACAGAAATCAGTTTGATGGTTTTATTTTATGATGTTGTAACATAAATATCTTTGAATCTTTGGTAATTTAGGTTTTCATACATTTGTAAGTTAGTGTTTTATATTAGTATTAATAAATTATGGTTTCATACATCAAATTAGGTTTTCATACATTTGTAAATTAGTGTTTTATTTTAGGATTTTATTTAGACCCTATGATAAATAAGGGTTTTATTTTAGTATTAATAAAATTACTAAAATAACCCGAGCCCGTCCGGCCCGTCACCGATGGAGCCCGCTCGGGCAGGCGGGCTCGGACGGGCTACGGGCAGTGAATATGTTCAATCTGCCCGGCCCGATCCGCCCGGATACTAGTAGCGGGCTAGGGATTTTAGTGCCCGATCCGCCCGAGCCCGGCTCTATCACGTCCGAGTCCGACCGAACCCGCCCGATTCCCACCCCTACTGTAGACGGTGAGAAGTCTACGGGACAGAAGTTAGAAGGTCGGAAACGTGAACGTCTTCTGGAATTCCAAACGTCGAATTCTTGATTGATGGGCACCAACAACGTCAAGAAGAAACCTGCAAAAGAAAGTGAACAAACCCGTGAAGACTTGGGGGACACCGGGATGGTGCCTGCCAAGGGCCCTCCGACGATCAAGTCAACAAAGTATTACAATGAAATAATAAATGAAAAGCCGAGGGTATAACCGTTGATGTATAATCGGAGAGTGGCTAGGCTCGTAGAATGACCGAGTTCGCATCTACGGGAGTGAGATGATCAGAAGTATGAGAGTGGATGTTACCAGTAGCGTCGAGCAAGAAGAAGGTTGGGATCTCCTCGAAGACGTCTGGAAGTGTCGAGCAGGAAGCGTCGAGCCGGAAGCGTCGAGCAGGAAGCGTCGAGTAGGGATAAGCTTTAACACCCTTGAGGCGTCTAGTAGTGTCGACGACCAGAACCAGGTGAACTTGTATGCCAAATGTCTCAAGGATAGTCGAAGAACAGAGAGCGAGTGGAGAAGAAGAAGTAGTATGAGTTGCTTTGCTCTGCTTTCGATGATCTGAGAAATGAAAGTGCTCCTCTTTATATAGGCTTGAGGAGTGATCCGTTGGGGGGAGTAACGGTTTGACCGTTACAGAGTAAATGCATGGCAAGATACCTGGGATGTGGTGACGTGTGCACCAGTTGTACATGCACAACGGTTGTGCATGTTCTCTGGTAATGACTCTCAGTGTGCATGTACATGGTCTTATTATTTATGTGAGACGTTACCATGTTATGCCTTTCATTCGTTGGTGGAGTTACGTTGACCAAGTCTGAGATCTTTGTCATTATGGATATATTTGACATGTAGAGGATCTCTTCATTAAATAATCTCTTACACGTGGTGCGTGGAGATATAGACGTGTCGAGCGCCAGACGTGTGGAGATTCGGGCGTGTGGAGTTTTGTGCATGTGGAAACTCTTTGCACGTGATTGGGCCTTGACACGAGTTTTAGGGTTTAGTTGACGAGGGCCCATTAAGAGACTTCTGGGCTGGGCCCAAACAAGGACAAGCGAGTCGAGTTGGGTTTGACGTCTCAATGGATATTTTATCGTCGAGGGCCCAGGTGTAGTTTTTGGTCAACACAGTTTGTCCCCCACTCTCTATGTAAATGGTCTATTTCCTTGGAGAGTAGATGAGGAAGAGGGAACGAGAGCGATCTCGTTGGTCAGATGATTTCTGTGTTAGGTGTGTAAACCCAGCTAACAATATTGCAGCCCTGCTTGGGAGGACAAGTCCGGGAGACCTTCTCCGGCGTCGGGCAGGTTCCGAGATGTCCCTCGCGTTGTCGGACAACGTTGAAGGTTCGTTTGAGGCGATTCGAGGGTCGTCCCCACGCTGCCCAGGCAGCGTGGAGGATTCCCGCGCCGCCTGGCAGCGTGGAGACCCCTTTCACGCTGCCTGGGCAGCGTGGAGAGTCCGCTGTTGTCGAGCTACGACGCCGGGAGTTCTTTTTCGGGGTGACCGAATTTGGTGACTTGGCAGAGTTGTGCCATGTGGACGCCCAGGTGGCGTTTATGTCATGGATCATCAGGATCTTGCCATGTGGCGATGTGACCGGTGAGTCAACGTGACCCTTTGATCAGGGGTTGGGTGCCCTATAAAAGGGATACTTAGGCCTTTGAAGTTCATTGTTGTGAAATTTTTTAGAGCTCTGGATTTCTAGAAGCTGTTTTCTCCTGTTCTTCGCATTCTTCGTGATCTTCATACCAATTCTCAACAAGTAAGTCATTTTTTCATTTTTTGAAATTTCGATCCTTCGATCTGTTTTCGTCGCATGGAACTTGCTATTTTACGTTTGTCTTACCGATCAGCATGTTCTTCCATATTAATGCTTGTAAGAAACTTCCCGTATGCATGTGAACTTGTAGTAGACGTATGCACCCACTCGTAGTAGTTATAGGGATACACGGGAACCTGTAGACGTTGTGGGAGGATGTGTAAACTAGGAGTAGTTGTAGATGTGCATGCAAACTGGTAGTAGTTGTAGTACAAGTAAACTTGTAATTCGTATTGGCGCACGAGTGAACCGGTGAAGCATGTAGGAGTACACGTAAATTAGTAGCACGTGTTGGTGTGCATGTAAAACTTGTAGTACGCGTAGTTGTAAACGTAAACTTGTGAGGTGGAGGTGTGTACACGTACTCATGAGGAGGATGCGTGTATAATCTCTGACGTGTATCTGTGCACAAGAGAAAAAATTGCTCAACCCTGTAAGTAGTACGGAAAATACCTCAATTTAACGTGACTCGTCTATACGCGTTCTTGATTCGTAAGTGTCTTTATTTTGTACATGCCTCCATTTTGCACGCGATTTTCAGTTAGTCTGTCCTGTACTCGTGTGAGGCATTCCTGAGTGTGTTTTCCCTTTGATACGTAGGATGGCCAGGACTTTCCCATACAACCGTGAATAAAGTAGCGCTGAGCTTTCTCCGCATTTAGGTGGAGAGCCTCATGTTGACTCGTCTTCTGATGACGAGATCGATGTGGAACAACAACTCTCGGTGCTGACTGAGGAGTGCGTAGAAAACCTCAGGATGAGGTATCAAATTCCAGCAACTCTAAAGATGAGAGCGCCTGAACCCGGTGAAACTGTAGTGAGTCGCATCGACCTGGATATTATGCCCTTTATGCGAACTTTCTGGAAGCGGGCATACGATTCCCCATTTCTTGTCTGGTGAGGGATGTGTTGGTCAGGTTTGGGATAGCCCCTACTCAACTCATGCCGAACGCGTGGAGGTTGTTGATGGCTTTGGAGAAGCTTGGGGAGAATCTGAACGAGCCTTTAACCGCGCAAGATGTAACCGCCCATTATTTCATGAAAGCAAATAATCATGGATCAAGGCAGTACCAACTCAAAGTCCGTCCAAGGATGCAACAAGTTATAGTCGGTTTGCCACGTTCTGAAAAGAATTGGCAGGGTCGGTTCTTCTTTGTTAAGAGAGACGGCGTGTTTGCCTCACGCGAGTACGGGAATGTCTCGTTCAGATGGAGAGATGCTCGTGAGTGTTGTCCATATTGTCGATTTCGCTTTCACATGCTTTGTTTTCGTGTGTTAGGTTTTCACATGTTTTGTTTTCACATGTTTTGTTTTCACATGTTTTGTTTCTCACATTTTGTTCCACATGTTTTGTTTCACACGTTTTGTTCCACATGTTTTGTTCCACATGTTTTGTTCTGACATCTGCTCTGTTTAATGTAGAATTGGCAGACGGGAACTTGCACGGACTTTCTCGTGAAGATCAGATAGCCAAGTTCCAGAATTTCTGGGAGGAGCCCGTATTGAGGAGGAGTTGGAGAAGGTTGGTTTTCGGAGAGACTGAGTCTGTAGCTCCTAGACGCGAACAGGGTACGTGTTCTGCTTTTTGCGCGCATCATCTTTCTCCAGCCGTTTGACTTTTACCTGTTTCCTTCGCGCGCGTAGATGTTTTCTTCAGCTGTTTCCTTTATTTTTTACAGGTGGAAATATGGCTCCAAGAAAGAGTTTGAAGGTACCATCAGCTAAGGAGGTGGCCTCCAAGAAGAAAATTCCAACGAAGAAGCCGAGGGTCGAATCGTCTCC
Source organism: Eschscholzia californica subsp. californica (assembly GCA_002897215.1). NCBI lineage: Eukaryota > Viridiplantae > Streptophyta > Magnoliopsida > Ranunculales > Papaveraceae > Eschscholzia > Eschscholzia californica. The sequence goes on along the minus strand of BEHA01000080.1, from coordinate 9,404 downwards.
CGAGCGTGTGCTCGTTCATCCCCCTACTTCTGGTGTTGGGCCCTCTTCCTCGAGAGTTAATACGCATGAGGCAGACTCTGGAGCGATGCACGTGGATTTTTCCTCCTCGATGTCGGTGTTCGAAGATCCATCCTCCCTTCGACGTGTTTCTAGCTCCTTAACTTTTGAGAGTGATAAAGCCTATCTTAAGAAGATAGGTGTTCAGAAGGCGTTGGAGCAGACGGCGCTTAGTGGTTACCAGGTTTGTAGTTCAAAAAGTGTTGGAGCAGACGTATGCTACGTTATCGGCTTCCCGACTTGTATGTGTTAACATACATATTCTTTGTTGTAGGCGATGATGAGTGCGAACTACGCCCAAGAACATATTAGTTCTTTGAACGCGCAGATCGAAGCGGAGAGTAGTCGCCACGCAGAGTCGGAGAGAGCCATGCAAGGGCGCTATGAGGAGTTAGAGCCCAAGTACTCCAAGCTGAAAATCTCGCATAAGAAGTGTGAGGGAGTGCTTAAAGAGATGAGTTACAATACCGTGGCAGTAGCTCGAGGGGAGGTGATGAAGGAGTATGTCGCGAAGGAGCACACGGAGTGGGACTTGGAGGGGGAGATTGCGTGTCATGAGGCCCTGAAGGATGTTGACTACTACATAGATTCTTGCTCTGACTAGAGATGTCTTTTGAGTCGTGGACTCTATTTCTTTCTTTGCTCGTATGTTTTTGTTTCAGTAGTAGTTGATGGATTTCGTGAATGGGTGAGTTTTTGCCCCATTCTTTTTAAGTATTTTGACTTGAACTTGGTGAGACGTTGATGCTCACTTGTTATATTCTGAATGAAGTATTTCGTTTACGCTTATATTGTGTACACAAGTTGTGAATGTGTTCTTTGTATGAGCAATCGGGTTGCTTTTTATAAGTCGTGTTGACTTATGTTTTGTAGACTATATTGAACTTGTGTACGTATAAAGACGAGTAGAAGTAAGAAACTTAGGCTTTGGAATCCACACATAAATGAAATAATACCTCGAGAAATCCTTTATTGAGACAAGTAGTACGAGTACAAGACAATCAGGTTGTCGCCTATAAGCCTTTTTACAAGAAGAGAGGCAATCGGGTTGCCGAGTACATGTAAAACAAATGAGCAATCGGGTTGCTAAGTATATGTAAAGAAAATGTGCAATCGGGTTGCCACTTTGTCGATGCTTGCGAATGTAGACAGACAAACGGATTGTCTTGTAGTTGAGTTTGTTGTACATTCACACCTGGTTTATGTTATCTTTTCATGCGTTTTTATTGCTTCTTCATCTGTTGCTTCTTCATACGTCTTTACGTGCATTTCGTTGTTTCTTTGTTCATGCTTGCTTGCTTTTTCCCACATCTGTTTGTCCTGTGAAAATACATCATGAGTGTGTTCCCCCCAGCCTAAGTGTAGTACTGAACTTTGTGCTGGACTTAGGCTGTGATTTCCTTCGGCAAGAGGGTTAATGGCAAGAGGTGCCATTGACCCTCCGACGCTCAAGTTAGTCAAGTACTAAAAGAGAAGCGAAAGATGAAATATTTGAGTTTAGAGTGCGGAAACTACTTCCCATTTCCTCTCGACATGTTCTTGTGAGCGTGAAACGTGTACTGGTGTGAAGATGTTTCTACCTGCGCAATTTCCGTTGAGGGGCTATAGTCGGTGAAAATCCCACCGACTCTCCGATGCCTAAGTCAGTACATGTACAAGCAGGAGAGAAAACAAAGAAGTAATAATAGAGTTTAGAAATGATACAGTTTGAGATGCACGGCATTCCAACTGTTGTTTATGTCACGTCCATCTTGTGCTTGAATTTTATACGCGCCTTGTCCTACCACTTTAGTGATCTGATACGGGCCTTCCCAAGTGGGTGCAAGTTTTCCAGCACCGCTTTCTTTGGTGTTCTGGAACACTTTTCGAAGAACCCAATCTCCTACCTTAAACGTTCGAGTTCGTATGTTTCTGTTGTAATGACGTGCCACTTTCTGCTGGTAAGCTGCATTTCTAATGGCTGCCATATCACGAATTTCGTTGAGCATGTCAAGATTGTGGTTGAGTTGTTGCCAATTGCTTTCTTCTTCCGTCCATTGGTAACGAGTAGACGGAAGACTTGCTTGTGCTGGTATGACGGCTTCTGAGCCGTAAGCGAGAGAGAAAGGGGTTTCTCCTGTTGGAGTTCGCATAGTTGTTTTGTATGCCCATAGGACTCCAGGTAGTTCATCTGCCTAGGCCCCTTTGGCCTTCTTCAGTCTTTTCTTTATTGTATTCATGATTGTTTTGTTTGAAGATTCGACTTGTCCGTTAGCTTGGGGGTATCTTGGAGTTGAGAAGTTTAGTTTGATCCCCCATTCTTTGCAAAAATCTTGAAAGTCGAAACTAATGAATTGCGAACCGTTGTCGGTCACAATTTCTTTTGGAACGCCAAACCTGCAAATGACATTCTTCCAAATAAAACTTTTTACCTCTCTATCTCAAACTTGGTGGAATGCTTCTGCTTCAATCCATTTGATGAAGTAGTCCTTCACAGCTAACATGTACACCCGTTGTCCAGGTGCTGTAGGAAGTTCTCCTACTATGTCCATCCCCCATTTCATGAATGGCCAAGGAGATAGTATTGAGTTGAGACGTTCTGGGGGGAGATGAGATGTGGGTGCGAAGCGTTGACAACTATCACACTTCTTTACAAAGTCAATGCAATCTGACCTCATAGTTGGCCAATAGTACCCGGCAGTGAGTACTCTAGTCGTTAGACTGCGTCCTCCGGATTGATTCCCACATTCTCTTGCATCTAATTCAATGAGGACGTACCTGGCTTCTTGTGGGGTGATACACTTGAGATAAGGTCCTGAGTATGACCTCTTGAGTAGTTGTCCATCTAGGATGGTTTATCGGGCAGCTTTAGCACGAATCTTTCTCGCTTCTCCTTTGTCTTCTGGTAATTCATCATATTCCAAGTATCGAATCAAGGGATTCATCCAGCTATCGATTTGATCCGTAGCGGCTACCTCTGAAGTAGGATTTTTCCACACTGCTGGCCACTCGAGCAAAACTAGAGGAATATTTTGATTTACCTTTGTTTGAATTGAAGAACCGAGGTTAGCGAGCGCATCAGCGTGTCCATTCTCTAGACGAGGTATCTGTGTTATGTTCATTTCTTTGAAGGACGTTTGTAACTCTTTTACGTGAGCAAGGTATGCAGTCATCTTGGCGTCACGTGCTTGATAAGCTCCCTGTAACTGGTTGACAATGAGTTGGGAGTCTGACTTAACGTCTAATCTCTGGATTCCCATTTCTTTTGCAAGTGTAAGCCCAGCTATAAGTGCCTCGTATTCAGCTTCATTGTTTGTTGCTTTGAATGCACAACGGATAGCTCGTTGTATTAGATCTCCTTCGGGAGAAGTCAGAGCTATCCCCAACCCTACACCGTTCATGTTGCTTGAACCATCTACTGATAGGTTCCACTTCTGTTCGCTTTTGTCGGTTAAGCACAACAACTCTTTCTCTGCCTGTATTAGTATGTTAGGTGAAAAATCAACAAGGAAATCAGCTAATACATGTGATTTGATGGCGGTCCTTGGTTGGTATGAAATGTCATACTCACTCAGCTCCACTGCCCACTTAGTGAGACGTCCAGAAAGTTCAGGTTTGTGGAGAACATTCTTTAGAGGAAATGTCGTAACGACCACTATTGAGTGACACTGGAAATAAGGTCTGAGTTTACGAGCAGCAGTAACCAGTGCAAGGGCAAGCTTTTCTAACCGGCTGTATCGGGTCTCTGCGTCTAGAAGTGATTTGCTCACGTAGTAGACTGGAAGTTGTTTTTTATCTTCCTCTCGTACCAACACAACGCTTACTGTTGTCTCCGCAACTGCCAAATAAATGTAAAGTTTCTCACCTTCTTTGGGTTTTGAGAGTAGAGGTGGTGAGGTCAGGTACGCTTTGAGTTGCTGAAGTGCATCTTCGCATGCTGGCGTCCACTCAAAGTTTTTTGACTTGCGTAGGGTGGCGAAGAAAAGGTAGCACTTTTCAGAAGATTTTTATATGAAGCGACTGAGTGCGGCGACTCTCCCTGCTAACTTCTGCACGTCTTTTATGCAAGTGGGAGATGGAATGTTCATGACTGCTTGTATCTGTTCTGGGTTGGCTTCGATTCCTCTTTGTGTCACCATGTAACCTAAGAATTTTCCTGAGGAAACACCAAATGAACATTTAGCAGGGTTTAGTTTCATGTTATACCTTTTGAGGTGATCGAGATGTTGTTCCGCTTCCAATGACTTAACCAACATGTCGTCTATATACACTTCCATCGTATCCCCTATCATTTCAGCGAACATTCGGTTGACGAGCCTCTGGTAAGTGGCTCCTGCGTTCTTCAAGCCGAATGGCATTACTTCGTAGCAAAAGATGCCTCTTTCTATCACAAAGGCAGTTTTCTCTTGATCATCAGGATGCATCAAGATCTGATTGTACCCGGAGAAGGCATCCATGAAACTGAGGAGTTCGTGTCCAGATGTAGCGTCGACTAGCATGTCAATATGTGGTAATGGAAAGGAGTCTTTTGGACACGCCTTGTTGAGGTCGGTAAAATCGATATACACTCTCCACTTGCCATTCTTCTTTTTTACCACTACTACATTAGCAAGCCAGTCGGGATAGTGGACCTCATGAACTGAACCGATGTCGATCAACTTTTGAATTTCTTCGTTGATTACTTTGTTTCTTTCTGGGGCAAACTTTCTCCTCTTTTGCTTGACCGGAGGGAAGCTCGGATCAACCTGTACTTTATGAACGACAACTTGCGGATCAATACCTGTCATGTCAGCGTGTGACCATGCGAAGCAGTCAATGTGAAGCGTGAGGAATTCTACTAGCTTTTCTCTGAGCGTAGGATTCAGTCTTGAACCGATCTGTACTTTATGATATGTTAGCTCTGAGTGAATTTGTACTTCATCCAACTCCTCCATAGTTGGCTTGTCTGGGTCACTATGGAGTAGTTGTTTGGTCTGTAATTGTTATAAGGGAGCTTTGGGCGTCTTCAAGGTGTTTTTGTAGCAGTTTCGAGACGTGTTTTGTTCGCCTTTGACTTCACGTACCCCCCACGAAGTAGGGAACCTTATAACTTGGTGGAAGGTCGATGGGACCGCCCTTATGTTGTGGATCCAAGGACGTCCAAGTATGATGTTGTAGGCGGAGGGACTGTCGATTACTACGAAGGTTGTACTCATGTTGATTCCACCTGCAAAAACAGGTAAAGAAATTTCGCCGAGCGTGTACTTTTGCTCGCCACTGAAACCGATGAGAATGGTGGGTCGGCGACATATACTCGTTTCTTCCAGTCCCATTCCTCGCAATGCATGTAAAAACAACACGCTAGTAGATGAACCATTATCAACAAGTATTCTTTTAACAAAGATGTTCGAGATAGTGAGTGAGATAACGAGAGCGTCATGATGAGGGTTGACGATCCCTGATGCTTCATTGTCAGGGAAGCAAAGAACTTGATCAGTGAAGGCACATGAAGAGGCTTTAGGTGAGTGAGCAGCTGGGTTGGCAGCGATACGAGCACTTCTTTTGGCGGCTGAATGACTGACTCCGCTTACTTCTGATCCTCCCGTGATAACCAAACATGTTTTTGTTGGAGTTGGTTCCTCTGGTTCCTTTGGATGAACATCTCTTTAGGCTATAGTGTTTTTCCCTTTATCTGTCAATAGGTCAGTGAGGTGACCTCTCTTCAAGAGTTCAGCTACTTCTAGTCGAAGGGCTATGCAATCAGCGGTCATGTGCCTGTGGTCAGCGTGGACCTCACACCACTTGGTATTGTCTCTCTTGTCACTAGGAGTTTTTGTCTTGGCGGGCCATCTTACTACATTGCCCATTCCTTTCATTACAGCGACTACTTCGACAAGTTCATTGAGATTGTATTCTGGAATTTTGGAGCGAACAGGCGCTTGATTTTTATCACTTGGACGCCCAGAGGGGGTGCTGAATGGTTTCCTGTTCTCCCTGGACAAGAGTCCTCTGGATGTTGGATATGGTTCTACATGTCGACGATCGGCATTTCTGTCGGACTGTCTAGAGCGTCGATCACTGTTTCTTCCTTCATACGAGTATGACCTGGTTCGGTGGGCTTCGTCTTCTTCCCAACGAATTTCTACCCACGCCCTTGCTAATACGTCTTCCATTGTAGTGCAGTTGAACTTTGTGAGTTCTTTGTAAAGCTCTCCATCTGGTAGAAGACCTTTTCTGAAGGCGTCTACAGCAGTTTCCTGGTTAAAATAAGGGATAGATACTTTATCCCTGTTAAATATTCTTACGTAGTCACGTAGTGGTTCTCTTCTTCTTTGGTGGACTCGGTACAAGTCACCAGAAAGTTTTTCCAACTTTTTGCTGCTGGCGAATTGTTCGACAAAGGTGTCCGTCAACTGGGCAAATGATGCAATCGAGTTATTTGGGAGGTTTGTGTACCACTGCAATGCTGGTCTGATGAGACTAGACCCAAAACTTTCGCACATGCAGGCTTCACGAAGGTCTCTTGGAATAGCTGCTGTGAACATCTTCTATTTGTAAGAGGCAATGTGGTCATCTGGGTCAGATGTACCATCATACATCTTCATGTTCGGGAAAGAAAACTTCTTTGGCATCTCCACCAATGCGATATCGTCGACAAAGGGCGAGTCAGCGTAGCTGTGAGGAAGACTCTTTTTGAAAGGAGTGGGCATTCCTGGAATACGTGTAATCAATGCTTCCATCTCTGCCAATTTCTTTGCCATTGCCTGTTCTAGAGGAGTACCTGTAAACGCAAACGGAAGCGAATCAGAAGATACATTAACTTGAGGTGATCCTTTTGTCATAGGATACATAGTAGGTAAAGTATATGGGAGAGAAGAGTAAAAGGGTGTAGTAGTTGGAAGAGTTTGATGCGTGTGCTGGGAGACACGTAATGGTGTGACAGGAGTAGCGGTAGGGATTGGAGATGATCCTCCAACTGTTACAGGAATTTCTTGACTCGAGGGGCCTGCTCCTTCTGTACTTGTAGGAACTGGTCTGGCATTTCTAGAGGTATGAATTCTGGAACCTCCTGGAGTCGTCATAGAAAGTTCAGTAATTTTTCCTGGAGTAATTGGTTCTCTGCTGTAACCAACAGGTTCTCTTCTTCCATCGCTTTGAAGCGTTCAAAGTTCTCTCGTACTTGAGCGGTAAGTGCAGCAAGTTGAGCAGAAACGTCAAGGGGAGCAGATGTCATGTTTTCTTCCATTTGGCTGATTGTCTTCGTTGTTAGTTGTTGAGGCCCCACGGTGGGCGCCAAGCTGTAGACGGTGAGAAGTCTACGGGTCGGAAGTTTGAAGGTCGGAAGCGTGAACGTCTTCTGGAATTCCAAACGTCGAATTCTTGATTGATGGGCACCAACAACGTCTAGAAGAAACCTGCAAAAGAAAGTGAACAAACACGAACAAACCCGTGAAGACTTGGGGGACACCGGGATGGTGCCTGCCGAGGGCCCTCCGACGGTCAAGTCAGCAAAGTATTACAATGAAATAATAAATGAAAAGCCGAGGGTATAACCGTTGATGTATAATCGGAGAGTGGCTAGGCTCGTAGAATGACCGGAGTTCGAATCTACGGGAGTGAGATGATCAGAAGTATGAGAGTGGATGTTACCAGTAGCGTCGAGCAAGAAGAAGGTTGGGATCTCCTCGAAGACGTCTGGAAGTGTCGAGCAGGAAGCGTCGAGCCGGAAGCGTCGAGCCGGAAGCGTCGAACAGGAAGCGTCGAGCAGGAAGCGTCGAGTAGGGATAAGCTTTAACACCCTTGAGGCGTCTAGTAGTGTCGACGACTAGAACCAGGTGAACTTGTATGCCAAATGTCTCAAGGATAGTCGAAGAACAGAGAGCGAGTGGAGAAGAAGAAGTAGTATGAGTTGCTTTGCTCTGCTTTCGATGATCTGAGAAATGAAAGTGCTCTTCTTTATATAGGCTTGAGGAGTGAGCCGTTGGGGGGAGTAAAGGTTTGACCGTTACAGAGTAAATGCATGGCAAGATACCTGGGATGTGGTGACGTGTGCACGAGTTGTACATGCACAACGGTTGTGCATGTTCTCTGGTAATGACTCTCAGTGTGCATGTACATGGTCTTATTATTTATGTGAGACGTTACCATGTTATGCCTTTCATTAATGGGGGATATTCGTTGTTGGAGTTACGTTGACCAAGTCTGAGATCTTTGTCATTATGGATATATTTGACATGTAGAGGATCTCTTCATTAAATAATCTCTTACACGTGGTGCGTGGAGATATAGACGTGTCGAGCGCCAGACGTGTGGAGATTCGGGCGTGTGGAGTTTTGTGCATGTGGAAACTCTTTGCACGTGATTGGGCCTTGACACGAGTTTTAGGGTTTAGTTGACGAAGGCCCATTAAGAGACTTCTGGGCTGGGCCCAAACAAGGGCAAGCGAGTCGAGTTGGGCTTGACGTCTCAATGGACATTTTATCGTCGAGGGCCCAGGTGTAGTTTTTGGTCAACACAGCCCCCATCTTTTAAGTTAGGGTTATTTTCCAATAGCCATCACATGACCGACCTTTGAGCCTTCCTCCGAGCACCCCTTCCGAGTCCAGTTCTTTCTATCTTTGTTCTAAATCGCCATTGGAACCCGTTTGGCCTATTTAGTTGGATCTAATCCATCTTAAACTTAGTTCCCTCTAGTCAAATCTCTCCAATCAAGTCACCACTCTTGTGTGTAACCCGTTGTAGGATTCGGTCTATGTTAGCCGCGAATAATCGAAGTGATCCGACAATCGTAACCGGCATCTAGCAAAGCATTACGATCCTTAATTCGACCGGACTAGATGATCTTCCGGATTAGTTCATCGTTATCCTAACTGATAAATTGAACGCATTGTTACTTTGGTCGAAGGACACCTCCTTCAGACCTTACGGATATATCCTTCAGAAAAAAAGGGTTGGGTTTGAATCTAAAGAGAAGAGGAAGTCCAAAGGAAATTGTAGAGAACAAGCTTTATCATACTCGGGACCTTCTTCGAGGAATTTTAGCATCGAACAAGTCCAGTTGTTCATCTTAATCATCTATACTTTTTGCCTGAATTTAAGGAACGCCATGTGAAAGAGGCATTTGGGTCAAGAGTTTGCGACAATAGCATTTGGGTCAAGAGTTTGCGAAATAACCTTTTAAGTTATCTTCCTAAATCCTTCGTCTCCCTCTTTCTTTCTCCCAAACTGGTGTAAACTAGCTCCAGTTTTCAACTTCTTTGCTCCAAAATCCAAGTCATAATGGCGTTCTACTCTAGAAAAGCAGAAAATTTAATAGCGTTTACAATTAACAAACGCTGGATCAATACGAATTCTGCCGCAAACGATTTCGCGGGAGAAAACGCCTACGA
>BEHA01000078.1:1235568-1268450 GCA_002897215.1 Eschscholzia californica subsp. californica | reverse complement strand
TTTTTTTTTCGCATACATATCTGGTACTATACTAAAAAAATACTACTACTTTCTTTACATTATTCTTTCCTTGGGTAAAATTCTTTCAACTTTGCTTCATGCCTTATTCTCAGGGTTCTTAATAATGGTGAGGTTCCTATCTTCCTCTAGTGGACACTGTTTTCAAGTTTCCAGACTACAGGAGAAAGGTTTACTTCCTGATGACATCCCCAGTGGTTGTAAAATTTGAATTCAAGATATCAGTTGAGCTCTAATGAATATTGCGAGGTTGAGTAGCTCTTCACTCTACTCGGAGTTATCACAGAAGAGATCACTCAAAACAAAAAGAAAGGCTCAGAATCTCACATAGGTTAAGTCTTCACTAATGATCGATTAAGTTCTCTCAGAAAAGTCAACTCTTCACCTATCTAACACGCACAAGGCTAGTGCACAGACAACTCCAAGACTCGAAATTCGTGGAAAAACCTTTAGCAAAAGCATAGTACAATCCACTAGACTCTATGACCATTAACAAACAAAAACAACTAGACTTACTTTTTCAGTCCAAAAATTTAAAAATTTTGAAAATTTCTAAACCCTTTCGAATTTTTGAAATAAGGACTTAGCAAAAATTTCAATCCCCTATCCCCAAACTTAAACCGAACATTGTCCTCAATGTTCTGAAGACTATGCAAAATAATAGGATTAGGGAAAGATGTTACCAGATTCAAAAGTCCTATGCATGGGTTGCCTCCCAGAAAGCGCTAAGTTTAACGTCTTCAGCCAGACGAAACTGATCATAGCGGATCAGTCTGGATAGACAGAATCTTCGATAGGAACGTCCACTGTATCGGTCAACATCTCTAAAAATGGTTCTAGCCGTTGTCCATTCACTTTAAACACACTACCATTTTTGTCTTCAATGTCAACCGCACCATAAGGATACACAAACTTGACCGTGAAAGGTCCTGACCATCTAGAACGGAGTTTACCAGGAAATAAATGCAAACGTGTGTTATATAATAAAACTTTCTGACCCGGTGAAAATGTTTTTCTTAAAATAATTTTATCATGCAACATTTTCATCTTATGCTTATATAACCTAACACACTCATATGCATCATTTCTCAACTCCTCTAACTCACTGAGTTACAACTTTCTCTCTCTACCTGCCTTGTCAAGCGAAAAATTCAATTGCTTGATAGCCCAATATGCTTTATGCTCTAACTCAACGGGTAAGTGGCATGCTCTTCCGTACACTAGTCTACATGGAGACATTCCAATAGGGGTCTTAAACGATGTACGGTAAGCCCACAGTGCATCGGTTAGTCGTATAGACCAATCCTTTCTATTGGTGTTAACCGTTTTCTCCATAATGCGTTTAATCTCCCTATTCGACACCTCGACTTGACCACTAGTCTGTGGAAGATATGGGGTAGACACTTTATGGGTAATACCATATTTATTCATCAAAAGCTCAAATTGCCTATTAGAAAAGTGTGTGCCCCCGTCACTAATAATTGCCCGCGGTGTACCAAAACGTGAAAGTATGTTTTTCTTTAAGAATGTGATCACAACTTTGTGATCATTCATTTTTCAAGCAACCGCCTCTATGCACTTATACACATAGTCAACTGCAACTAGGATGTACAGATTGCCAAATGAATTTGGGAAGGGACCCATGAAATCGATGCCCCACACATCGAAGACCTCAACTACCAAAATGGGATTAAGGGGCATCATGTTTCTACGTGAAATGCTTCCCAACTTTTGGCATCCTTCACATGCCAAGCAATATGCATGTGTATCCTTAAATATGGACGGCCAGTAAAAAGCACATTGTAGAATTATGGCAGCCGTCTTTTTACCACTAAAATGCCCTCCACATGCAAGATCATGACAAAAGGAAATGATTTTCGATTGTTCCTCATCAGGAACACATCTCCTAATGATCTGGTCGGGACAATACTTGAATAAGTATGGGTCGTCCCAGAAGAACCGTTTTACCTCAGATAAAAATTTATCACGATCTGGCTTGGTCCAGTGTTTGGGTATTTGACCAGTAGCAAGATAGTTTACTATATCAGCAAACCAAGGTAATTGGGAGACACTAAAGAGTTGCTCATCAGGAAAGCTTTCTCGCATGGGTAACTTGTCATTTACAGACTCGACTACAAGTCTAGGTGCCGAGGGCGAAACAGAGTTGATGCCTCCTACCTTGTCCTGGCGGACCTCCCAGTTAGGGGTGTAGGTGACCAGAGTTGTTTCGTGAAGCTCGGTCAGTTCTTTTGATTTTCCTGAGCTCCGTTTGTCGGGGCTATTTCTGGCTTAGCTGTTTTGAAGAGCTTTACTCAAGTCGATGGAGTTTTGGTTTTTCAGGACTGTTAGCGCCCAACTGATTGGTTCGGGGTTTCCTTTGAAACGTGTTGGTCTGTCACCGCCGATTTCACACTTTTTGTCTTCTGTCTAAGGAGACGGATTTCCGCTTCCACGCGTGGTCTTCTGACATCAGAGATCCTGCTCTCTAATCACGCGCTTTCAGCATTGATTGTTTGGGTAACTTCTCATGCCACCTCTGTTGCCATCTGTGGGCATGTGGTTCTTTGTAATTGGAGGGGCGACCTAGTCTTTGTCGATCATTAACTCCTCCTCTGACCCAGTCAGTCTTGAGCCGCACCCAAACGCCTTATCATTATGGCTTCGTGTGTTGCCGAGGGGGTTTTAATTCCTCTTTTCTTTGACGACATCTCTTCAGTTTTAGAGAGGCTCTTGATCTTCTTCTTCTTCCATTATAAATAGCCGCCTTGTGCTTAAAATTTTTTCATGAATAATTCCTTTAATCGTTCTGTCCTCTTGATTTTATCTTTTACTTCACTTTTTGGTGATTTTGAAGATGAGACCCCTGTTCGAGTTCATACTTGGTGTTACTTTTGCATATCTTCTTCGGACGATGGTGGTGGCGAAAAGTGGCGTTTCTGACAGTGAGGGTGGCGACCTCCTATATCGTGTTGCAGCATACTATCAAGGAAGGAGAGGGTACCCGGTGATGATCTGAGGCGCCAATTGGGGTCTAATCCACAAGATATGGGTGATCCAAATATCGGCTGGGGCTCTCTCTCTTGGGCGATGCCTAAAAAGTTTCCTAAATAGGTCTACACCCGCAAGTGCACGGGTGTCAAGTTGTAAATTCCGGTAAGACCGGTTCGTTCCTCAGAGACTAAGTCAAACTCAAATTCTAACTTTAAAACTATTGAGATTTTAAAAGTGAATTGATGATGGTAAGATGATTCAAATAAAAATAACCCATAAAACTCAAAAAGAAAACAAATAAGTTGATATTCAGAAAAGGGGAACCTAGGGTTTTCTAATCCGCCCACGTGACAATCCTAAAGACGATGTATTTGCCTTAGTCAACTAAGTTCTTTGTTTTACTCGGTTCTATCACATGAACGCTCTAGAATCCGGAAGATGTTGTCATTAAAAGCAATAAGGACTTTAAAAGATATGAAGATTTAATCTAAAAATTGACTTGCATATAAATTAACTTGATAAAATTCTCATTATGGACTTCATCTAAACCCTAGATGGAAAAATTAGTTTCTCATGATGAAAGATGAAAGGTTAACTATATAAAATGTGGGAGAAAAGTAGAAAAAATTGGATTTCTTACTGATTTTGCAGCCAAAGAGAGCTTTAGGGAAGTGATTCTGTTTTTCCCAGATTTCTGCCAAACGCACCCTGAGGGAAAACGATTTTCTCGTCTTCCCGGAAATGGATTCTCTGTGAGAAAATAATTTTCACCTAAATTTTCTCGTCTTCTCCAACTTTGTTTCTCACTCTAACTTCTTGTTTTCTTCTTTATCTCTTGTTTTAATCTCTCTCTCTCTATAATCTCCTTCTCTTTCTCTGTAATCTACTTCTCTCTCACTAAGAAACAGAAAACAAAAAAGAAAGAGAAAAAATGAAACCGAGATGATAATTGATTTTCAAAACTGTGATGGCTCTGTCTAGAATCTCTCTTCTCTCTCTGTAATCTCTCTATCTCTCACAAATAAAGAAAATACAATAAGATAGAAAAAGAAAAAATCCAAAACAATCCCAAAACTTCTCTCTACTGTTAAAACCGTGAGTTGAAGATAAAGAAAATATGGTGTATCTCCCTTCCTCTCTCTCTCTCTCTCTCTCTACTGTTCTATCTTCTCCAATCCTAAAAACCTCCCAAAAAATGTGTTACCCACAACTCTTTTTCTCCTTCTGTTATATAGGAAACCAGTAGGTATCTCGCCCAAACCGACTCGGAAGATCTCTCTCTATCCTTTCCTTCTTCTGTTTTGATTCCATCCAAGATCATCACATCCTCTCCCTCTCTCTCTCTAAATACCGATTTATATCTATCTCTGTTTATAAGGATAAGTCTCAACTGGCCGAGTAAATTGAGCTGGCCAAGATGGGACGATTCAATGTATTGCGGTCGGCTGAATCTGGTATGACACGACTCCTCGGATTAGAACATGCGGACGGAGAATGTATAGACCTTTAGATCTGGCATCGCGAACACAGGAGTATTGAAGTATCATGCGCCGGGTTACACAGAGTGAGCGTCTTAGGAGTAATCCCGAATAGAACCTGCGTGATCACCAGTATACCGAAATATCCACCCTCACCTTCAGCTTGCACGCCACGTGGCAATGAAAGTTCTGGTCAACTAATTCTGACTCCAAAGTTTGACTTGGGTATATTTTTCTCATCAGGACTCCGATTTCACTTCCTTTTTCGGCCACGAGTTTGTCTTGAACTCTAGTTTCATCCGACTATCAAGATTTCCAAAATCAGCAAATGACCAAACTGGCCCTCATGTATGTCTTTCTCCCGATCGTAACTATTTTTTTCACTGAACTCCGTAAAAGGTACCGCTCGAACTGGACTAACTAACCCGAATTAAGAGATTCAGATGGGACATTTTCATGTCTCATCAGCTGTGGCTCTCTCTCTTGGGCGATGCTGTTTTACTTCCTGAAGATATCGTCGAATGTCATATTTAAACAACATGTAAAGAATGCAAAGTGACTTAAACTTGTTATCCTAGCAAAATCCTAATTCTTCCATATTATTCAAGAATCTTTTCCATATTTGAATAATATGATTCCAAGATCCCAATTCTTCGAAGTTAAGCTTACGAGAGCACTGCCCTTAACTTCGTCGTCCTGGGTGAGTAACATCTTTACTGATCATACTACTATGACTCTTGGTTGATTAGTTTCACACTTGAGTGTCAAACAAATCCTTTGGCTCGAAGTCCAAAACCCTTTTGCCGACTCGTTGAGAATAACCAGTTAGACGCGTAGACCTCTTCATATATCTACCCGTATTGTCCCGTGGTAGAAGATGGCACCCTGCGGAGGTACACCCACCATCGATGAACAAGGGCTATACATGTGTCTTATGCTGGGTAGGCTTATACTCAAAATTCTTTTAGGGATTATTACGTATTTTTTCAAGTATGCGTTACTGTGAACTCTAACATAACCATTCGTGACGTATACGTAAGTGTTTTATGTGGATTCTCGTAAGGTTTTAACTAAACCCTAGTATGGCCCCTTTAAAGATATAATCTTTTAGGTTACTTCTTGTTCGGCTAATGGTTCATTTAAATTATCATTCTTAAACCACCATTGATTACTCCCACTCGAATCATGATCTCATCATTCGATTCATCAATGGTTTCTACAGACCCTATGAAGGAGATTTCCTTCGACCAAAGATGCAATGCGAGCAATTTTTCGGATATGAAAATTGATGAAGAAGATCATCAAGTCCAGTTGATTTAGGGGTCGTAGTGTTTAGCTAGAAACCAACTACGATCTTCGAATTACGAAGTGATTCGCAGCTAACTTCGACCGGATCCTACAACGGATTACACATACGAATGGTTGTTTAATCGGATGATATGACTAGTGGGAGTGAGATATATAATCATGTTAGAGGCCCATAAATATGTCTCATAGGCCTAAAACAAGTTTAGGCAAAGATAGCACAAAATGCCCAAAAGAGGGGTTTTGGGCCTAGGGCCAAAAGGGACTTTTTGGTCTCGGATTGGGCTGAAAATTGAAGGGTTGGCTCCCCTAAAAGGGAAGGTTAGATCTGCCAATTTTGGCCTGGTTTGGACGCCCCTCATCAAGGAATTGAGAAAATATCAACTAGTTGCTATTTTCGACTATTTCCTTAATCTTATTCAAAAGGGTCTTTTAGGAAACCAAATTAGACGTGGACTCTTATTAGGGTTCTATATAATGACTCTTAGGGCAGTGAATAAGGTGTGCAATTTCTCTAAGAGTTTTCTTACTCTACAACATCAAGTAGAGAGGAGAAAGTGAGCCTAAATCCCAAAAGCTATCAACTAGTCATTCAAGAAGAAGTGTTCTTCTTATCAAACTACCATTGGAGTTCTAGCTAGTTTTCAAGGTCGGAAGATTAAGTAGACCATTTGGTGTCCCAACCAGAGGAGCTACAATTGGAGCTCTTCGTCTTCTAAAGCGATTGGAGAGGTTCGAGGGAAAACTAGCGATTGAGGTAATCTTCTAGACTCTTAATTAATCATCAGTTTATGCATGTGATCCTGGGATACTAATGTTAGACATGTGATGTCTGAGATTCCGCTGAACGACACTAGTAGACACCACCAATTACTAACAGTGGTGTCAGAGCCTCTTGCAAATAACTAATTTTACTAAGTTTATGATTGATTAGCTTGATAGTTATTTCTAAAAGTGTTTTAGATATTCAATTTAATTGTTTTGGATATGATTCAATAGTTTTCAAATTGATAATTAAAGATTGATGATTGAAAGTGTTTCAAAAGAATCAATTTTGATTGATTTTGGTATTGAAAAGTGTTTTCAAAACTTAGGTTTTCATTGATTTTGATTACTTAGATGATAATTAAGAAATTGGGTTTTTAGTAGTTTCTAAATATTGGAATTTTCAGCTTGAGAAGCAAAAGAAAATTTTTTTTGGAAGTTTCTACAAAGTTAGACCAAGATGGGTCTTGATGTTTGTGGGTATCATCTCTAGAAACCCTCCACGAGACAGAACTCGTGCTCTTGTGAAAGCAAGAGAAATAACGGCTATTTGCATAGCTCAATGAAATCGTGTTTACCCGCGTTAGTGGTCATTTTTATGGTCATGATCTTATGTGCTTCATTCTCATATTTCTTGTTGATCATCAGAGCATTTCTTACTTGTTTTACTTCTGAGGCATGGTTTGTTCCAAGTTTGGGGATGTCGACGAGCTCGACATCAACTCGGAACATGTTCATACACGAGTTTCGCTAGTATTATCTTTTATATCCTCTGGCTATGGTAATATCTTTCCACTCTTCTCTTTAAGTTAATATGCCTTTTATCTTTTGGTGAGTATGCTTGAAACATTGAGGACAATGTTAGTTTTAAGTTTGGGGATGGGGGTATGTTATTTTGGCTTTATGACCATGGGTTTCAAAGACAAGAGGGTCCGATAATTCGACCAAAATTTGAAATTTTTTGGGTAGATTTGATACGACTCTAGTGGTATGTTATGCATGCTCTTAGTTTCTTGCATGAATGTCAAGTCCTTTAGTGCTTGTTGTCTGATCATGTGAGTAGCATCCTAATGAAGAAGAAACATTTCGGAGAGACCTAGAATAGTCATTAGTGGAGAGTTAAACCCATGTGAGATATCTGAGCGTTTATATTGTTTTCGAGTGTACTCTTCTGCGTTAACTCTGAGTAGGGTGAAGAGCTACTCAACCTCGTAACTTTTAAAAGAGCTTAGATGATCTCATGAGCTCAACTTTCTTAGCCACTAGGAGTGACATCAGGATCGCGACCTTACTCTTGTAATCTATGAAAGCCAATAATGGTGTCAACTTTAGGTAAACGGATACTCCACCATCCATTCATCATCTTTCTCCCGAGAATGAAGGCATAATGAGTTTATGTGTTATTTTATGCTTTTATGTGTAATTGTTGTGAGAATAAAGTAATCAAAGCAAAAGACTAAGTTTAGAACTTGTTTGAGTGTTTGTCTTAATGAAGGCGTCGACATTCTCGGGGTCTCATCACTTTCATTTCATTACTTATATCCTTTGACCTTTAGAAAACATTGTTAGAGGGTAGAGTGGGTGAGAAGGGTTAATGAGCTTCCTGATTCTATTTTAGTGGTTATTTCCATTCTTTAGATATCATTTCGTTCTAAAACTTGTTATCCTCATTTGTTTTGTATGTGTTGAGTTTCACTTTATTCCATGCTCACACATAAGAGTGAACCATTATTATTTATCTTGAGTGATTTCATGTTTTTGAGTATGACCGTGAGGCTAAAGTCGAGGCAAAATGTACTAAGATTGAAATCGAGGTTTTGTAACTTTGGGCTTAGATGATGCTCATTATGGTTGGACACTAACATTTTAGGATGAGACTACTAGTGAGGAGACTTTTAGCATTTATATGCGTTTATCGATTTTGATTCGCTTGTTTAGCATGCTTGAGTGTGTCATTGGTTGTCATTATCTTATTTACATCGATGTTGAACTCTTTTATGTCTTTGAAATCTTGAATTTTGTGGGTATATTCACTGGAAACCCTCACGAGACGACACTCTTCCACTAGGGGTGACCCAGCGGTTTAATGGCTTGTTGCATATGCTAAATGCAACCGGAATTCCTCCGAAAGTTAGTTAAGATTTTACTTCATTGTTTTGTTTTATTTATTTGCTCGAGGAGTAGCAAAGTCTAAGTTTGGGGATGTTTGATGTGGCGTTAAAATGCCACATTTGGATTGCTTAACTTCGTAAGTTCGTTTGTTTCGGGATTTATTTCTAATAATTTATGTGTTTTTCTTGTTAGGGAGCTTATTTGGAGGTTGACGATTGATTTGGAATATAACGGAGCATTTATCACATTTTGATCTCATGTGGAGAGACTGGAAGAAAAGAACACCAGGAGTATCTTGATAATTTTGTGAAAATCAGAGGTTAGATGGCAAGTGGAGTCAATGGTGAGTTCGACGGCGAAAAGAGAAGTTAAATCAGAGTTCAGACGGGAAAGTTATGGAAGAAAGAAGAGAAGGGTCATTTTGGTCATTTCTACAAATTAGAAGAAATAAGGACAAAGTTACAGGCACTCCCTTGATTTCTAAATGACAAGCCCAAGAGCTCAAATGAGAAGGGACAAATAAAAGTTTTATGAGCACCCCTAGATTGGGGCAAGTCAAAGAAGTTGGACCAAAGTCTTTGGGCCATTAAGAAAGGTGTGGGTCTTTAGAAAAGGGGAAAGAAATCTGATTGGGTCATCTTCTCTATTGTTAAGGGTTGAAAAGAAAAACTTCATCTTCTACATTCAATAGTTTGGGTTAGTGATTGGAAGCTTGAGGGGAGAGTTAGGGAGAGAAAGGCAGAGAGGTTCCCGGCCAAAGCTTGGTCGGCCAACACTCAAGGCCGACCAAGTCTAGGCCGGCACAATAGCTCGGGACGAGGAGAAGGGAAACACCATTACAGCTGCAACAGGAGGTCAGGAAGGAGCAACAGTAGCTCGGGTTGGAGCAGATCGGGACTCCATTGATAGAGCTCGGGACCGCCGAGAAGCTTGGGACAGCAACAAGAGTTGCTCGATTCTTCAAGGGAGTAGCTCGGGACCACCAAGAACCAGCAAAAGAACACCACCATTGAAGCTCTAGATTGCAAGGTTGGCTGGAAACAGCAAGGGAGCTCGAGCTTT
Organism: Eschscholzia californica subsp. californica; assembly: GCA_002897215.1. Taxonomy (NCBI): domain Eukaryota; kingdom Viridiplantae; phylum Streptophyta; class Magnoliopsida; order Ranunculales; family Papaveraceae; genus Eschscholzia; species Eschscholzia californica. The sequence continues at coordinate 1,258,719 of BEHA01000078.1, read as the reverse complement.
GAGCATTTTCTTGTTGGATCTCACTTGTCTTAGACGGACTCGGTTGTGGTGATTCCGGCCATTATTTTGGCCGGATAGTTTAGGGGTTTTGCTCCTTTGATCATTGCCTTGATTCCATTGTTATCCTATAGTATTTTGGGTCAATATTTCTAGAGAGAAAGCTTAAGTGAAGCTTTCATGGTGGTTTTTGTGTAAAGGAAGAAGAAGACTTTGTTGCTAAGGTGAATCCTGGTTTTACTAAGGGGACACCTAATCTGCACTGTTAAGGGGAAATCAGGACATTGCTAGGGGGAGATTGACAACACTTAATGAACCATTTATTCCAACGATCCTAGCCTCGCGCCATCATCGAAAAAGGGGGATTTCAACCTTAACTTTTGTCTTTCTTTATTTTCTTCTCGTTTGTTATGTGTTCCACCATGTCTATCTATTTCTTTATTCGGGTACTCGTGAAGCATGATTCGATATGTGATGAATGACTATTGTTTATTAAATGTTAGTTTGATTAACTTCTTATTTTATGAATTAGAAACCTTATTCTTAATCGTCTATTGACATATAGTTTGATAATACGTGCTTAGTTTGATAGCCGATGCTTAGTAACTTTTGATCGGTTATACTTAGTTTGACGTATTATACTTATTAGTGTCATATTTATTCATTGCCAATTTATTTGATAGTGTGTCATTAGCTTGATAATCGATGCTTAGTGACTTTTGGTCGACTATGCTTAGTTTTACACATTATGTTTAGAATTGTCAATGTGGGTGAAGTTAGTTAACCTTTCATGCTCTAAATACTTAGTTATTGTCATTATCGATCTTGTGGATCGAAGTATCTTTCTCAACCGACTCTTCTTCCAACTTGTCTCCCAAAATTCTCTCATCTCTCACCTTTAGTCTAGTTAGTTTTTGTTTGTTTATTTGTTTCAAATCAATCCAAAAACCCAAATTATCATCTTTTGTTTTAGTCTGAGATAGTGAGTGACACCTAGATCGGTGGGCTAGATTCTCTCGATATATGAATCACCTTGATCCCGGGTGGTGACCTTTTACGGTAACCTTTCAGGCCCATCAAGAGTACCATCTACCTCGGGACAATGCAGGTAGGCCTATGGCAGAGGCCTACATGTATAAATGGTTCCACTCAACGAGATAAGCAAAAGAGTTTTGGATACTCGAGGCAAAAGGATAGATTAGTCATTCGTCAATGAAATCTATCAACCGAGAGTCATAAGGGTATGATCAGTGAAGTAGTTTGCTCACTTGGAACGAAAGAGTCGAGGGCAGGGCCCGAGTCACCTTTACTCCGAAGAACTTAGATCTTGGAATCACGTTATTCAATCGGGGACAGTTTTATATTGAATAATGTGGGAAAACTGAATTTTTCCAAAAATGATAACGAGTTTAAAACTTTGCAATTCTTTTATCTAGTTTTAAGATGACAAAAGAGAATTTCAACTTCCGCTCACTTCTCGACAAGAGAAACTGAATGAGCACAACTTCCTCGAATGGGAGAGGAACCTGGGAATAGTTCTCAGGATGGAAGGCAAGCAGAATGTGCTAGAAACTCCAATTCCAATATTGGATGCTCCTTCGACTCAATGAAGAAAAGGAGCATGAAATGAATGTTCAGATGAGGGCAGAGCCAGTTACGTGCTTAATGTTGGCAACCATGGAACCTACTCTTCAAGAGCAGCTCATAGACATGGATTTTTACTCCATGATTCGACGACTTCGGGAAATGTTCCAAAAATAGTCAAGATTGGTGAGGTTTGAAACCTCTAGAGCACTTCTGGACATGCGCCCTGAGAAAGGAAAACCAGTTGGGCCTCATGTTCGTCAGATGATCAGGCTCATTGGCAAGCTGGCTAAAATGGGCTTTCCTTATAGCCAACAGGCGGCTACTAACACTATCCTTCACTCCCTCCATAGTGGTTTCAATCAGTTTAAGATGAACTACAACATTAATGGATGGGATAAAACGTTTGAGGAACTTCATGCGATGCTTCAAGCAGCCGAAGATGACGTAGAAATAGTGGAACATAAGAAGGATGTTCTTATGGTACAAAAGGACAAAGGGTTCAAGAAAGGTGGAAAGCAGAAGAAGAAACCTGCGTCAAAAGGAAAAGGCAAACGGGTTGCCAAACCCAAAGACAAAGGGACTCCTCCTGACACCAGGTTTTTCTACTGTTATGGCAAGGGCCACTAGAAGAGAAACTGCCCTAAGTTTTTGGAGGACAAAAAAAACGGAATAATAGTTTCCGTTTCAGGTATTAACAATTAATTTATCAAATACTAAAAATTCCCAAATTTTGGTATAAGATACCTAAAATGCCCTATCATTGTGAATGTACATGAGCAGCTGGGAACTGAGTATTTGGATAAAGGAGATAAGATCCAAGAGGGAGCAGAAGCCTAGACTGCTAAGGACGCTGAAAGGGATCAAAGTCTTCTCTAGGCACTAATATAGATTAAGTATTTTTCTAGTTTTAACATGATCTCTGTACTACGTATTATGGAGAATCAATAAAGAAGTTTATTTCTATATTGAGATGTTATAAAAGTGCTAAAGTAACAAATTATACTGAAAGATTCTAAACTTGGTTAAATCTGCAAAGAGACATGAGACTCTCATAACAGACTCATCCCAATGGAAAAGGGATCTCTAATATAACCAAGAATGCTTAAGAAAGCGTTGAATCGACTGACAAGAAAGAAGATCTTGAGTCAGAAATAGGGGTTGATCGTCGTCATACTTCTACCCTATCCAATTTGGAGTGTCTAAAAGGATAAGAATGAAGAATACGAGTCAAACCCTGTCATCCAAAATCCACTAAGTCTAGACACAACTTCCCACATATTACCAAAAATCCGTCCAAAAGCTAAATCTTGTGTAAAACATTTTACAAGGATACAAAAATTAGCTAAAAGTCTAGCGCAATTTGTTTAAAAATTTGGGTTTTTTCCACAACCGATCAGAGAACAAAGTGTTTGTTGCTCATGATGGTATTCTTATAGTAGTTAGTGTAACAAGGTACTAATTATTACAAGAATAAGTGGGAGAAAAGTACAAGTCGATTGAATTCGACCATGAGAAAACTCATGAGGAACAATCATGCGAATTGTACAGGTCGATTTAAGTTCGACCAAGAGCAACAAAATTGTTAGAGACAGTTAACCGCGGTTCCTTACGAAAGGAAATATAAGGTAAAGATGGAATCTAAATACCTACAGTACATTGCGAATGCAATTCGTAGGAGAACTCTCAAGTCGTTGAAAGTAATCCAAATTGTTGCTCAAAAGCCCTTAAGGTCAAAAGTTGATCTCAAGAACTCAGAAGATTAAGTTCTCTCTTAAGAGATAAAAGACCTGCGCAGAGACGGAAACCGACTATAGCTTTTGGCCAGAAGCCAAAAAGTATGGAATCCATATCTCATCAAGTCATGAAGCTTGATAATTTAGTCAATGGAAGACTTAAATTAGTCTTCCATGATAAGAAAACTGAGAAGGATGGAAACCTTAGTGTTTCCCACAACTAGACAAGATGAATACGATTCTTCTAAGTCCAGTTATGTCCATACACATGCTTCAGGAATCCATCAAGGGATTGAAACACGCAAGAGTTGGAATCTTCGATTCATAGAGGCAATCAAAGTAGTTTGATTCCTGAGGAATGAAGAAATCTTGAATCACGAAATTTCAAGAATGTAAGTGGGAGTATCAAACTATCTTGGTTCGTATGCAGAGTACATACAAGAGATTGAGTACAACATATAAAAGTTGTTAAAACAATCAGGAACTAACTCAATAAAGGACCACATACCAACGGATAAAATGCCATTTTGCGCATCAAAACTCCATAAGCATAGATCGATTAGATGATAGGCTTAAGAATCCTTAGTACGCCAAAGATTCTTGAAGTCTAAATTCGAAAGGTCTAAGACTCGAAAAAGTCTATAAGAATTTCGACCCAAAAACTCATGACTAAGACCGTTGCAAGACTTGGAGTCTAGAAGACACTGATGAGCAAGCACGCATGAGAGAGACATTTATGTACAAAACATAAAGTCGGTCATGTAGGCCATGATTAGCATTTACACATCCAGAGCATTGATGTCAATATCCAAATTCGGATTGAAGAATCCGAAACACTACTTAAGAGCATCCTAGAAGGTTGTAGGATGAAATAGTACTAAAATTGAACAAGTCATCGTAGCAAATTTCAAGACATGGAAGGAAAGTAGGCTGAGAGTGTTTCTAGTCGGGAACTGTTGCAAATTCTACAAAAGAAATAAAGCCTTAATGCTAGTAAAGATTACTAGAAATTATCAAGTTGAAAAGAGTGATCTTTAAATTAATTGATAATTAGAAAAGTCTAAATGGACTACATCCGTAGTCAAACTAAACTGCCACCTAAGACAAAGTATGAGACTCATACACAAGTCTAAGGCATGAGGTATATTTTGAATGACAGTCCACGGATAATAAAACATTCCGAATAGGTTTGTTAGATACATGATCTGATAACTGAAACCTTATTAAGTGAACTTGGAATATTTGTTATCATCACCCTGAAGAATATAGTCCTTTGGTCTAAAGGAGATGTCCTTCTAAAGGAGTGTCCTTCGACCAAGGTGGCAATGCGTACAATTTGTCAGTTAGGATGAGGATGACTCTATTCGGAAGATCATCTAGTCCGGTCTAATTAGGGATCGTAATGCTTAGCTAAAAGCCGCTTACGATCGTCGGATCACTTCAGTAATCCGCGGCTAACATAGACCGAATTCTACAACGAGTTACACCAAAGAGTGGTAGCTTGATCGGACAGAGTTGACTCATTGGAGCTTGCCTATAGATGGATATGATCCAGTCTAATAGTGAAAAAAAGATAGAAAGAATCGGGTTCGAAAGAGGAGACCTGAAAAGTGCAAAACCCACTGGGTGGATGCCCGGATCACACCCGGTTAGGGCCAACCCATGGCCGGTCGTGTGATGTCAATGGGTCTGGCATATGAAGCCCATAATGGGCTGATATGTCCGGCCATAGCACTTGGAGAAACCCATTAGGGTTTCGGGTCAGAAAGAGTTCTGATTGTTTATCCTTTCTAGGACTCTTATGGAAACCTAATTGGACCCAAACTCTAATTAGGGTTTCTCTATATAAGGGTCGTTAGAGAACAGAAAAGGTGTGGATTTTTGTCAAGAGAAAACTTCATCTCTCTCACAATATACAGCTAATGGACAGAGAGTGTTTTAGAGAAAAGCTCTCAATCTATCTATGGAGTCAAAAGAAGAATAGTTCTTCTTCTCAACCTTCAGTGGAGTTCTAGCGGACAACAAAGAAGGGAGATCAAGTTATTTACTCGGGTGTCTCAAGTAGAGGAGCGATAATTGGAGATCCCATCTTCTTCGGGATAAAGGTAATGGAATCTAGTTCGTGCGAATGCGAATCCAGGTATTCTTCTTTCAGTTTAGAGTTCATTATTCTTTCATGCCTATGATCCTGGTTAATTAGTGTTAAACATATGATGTCTGAGATTCCTCTTACAACACTAGTCAGATGATTAGTATGTATTAGATACGTACAAACCCATACAGTGGTATCAGAGCCTTTGCATGTAACTAGTCTTGACTAAAACGAATTAGATCCATACTTGATTTATTAGATAGATTAGTTTGAATATAGATTCGGACACGTTCTTTAATAATTTGAATAACATTCAGACATGTTCTTGATTAGTTTGATTAAAGATTCGAACACGTTTTGGTTAGTTTAAATTAGATTTATATGTAATCAAAACACGTATTTGAAAGAGTTGCAACGCGTAGTATTGTTAGATTTTGGTGTTTTTGAAAAGAGTTTTCGAAGACGGATCTAACGGATCATAGATTTTGAAAAACGAGTTTCAAAATCACTAGTTTTGGGGTTGAATATCACAAAAAGAACAGTTTTTATTGATAATAAACCTAAAAACAACAGTTTCGATGAAGAAGAAAGACCCGAGTATAGCAGTTTCCAATTTTTTGGAAACTACATCTGTTGTCCGGCCAGGACGCTCCCAGACGCGTCTGGCCGAGACAACACGTCATGGGAAATCCCGAGTAGCACAGATTCTCGGACTGGGATGGAATCCCAGACGCGTGTTAGACGAGTCTGGGAATCCCAACGCGTGTTAGACGCGTCTGGGAATCCCAACGCGTCTAGTACGCTACTAGGAATCACAGTCCGTCTCGGTCTAGGACCGAGACAAGGACCCGAGAGTCCAGACGCGTCTAAGATGCGTCTGGCTCGTCTCGAATATCCCGGACCATGTGGTCCGAGATAAACTCCACTCGAGAGATGGTCGGACATGTCTAGGACGCGTCAGAGCCATCAAGACGCGTCCAGAACGCGTCTGAGCCATCGAGATGCGTCTGAGTCTACGAGACGCATCAGGGATGCATCTCCAAGTATCGAGACGCGTCTAGGACGCGTCTGTGGAACAGAGACGCGTCCTAGACGCATCTGTTGCACCAGGACGCGTCCTACCTAAGCCAGGACGCGTTTGGGCCGAGGGTCACAACATGTTATGAACATGTTGTCCCTTAGTCCGAGAGATACCCAACGCCAAATTGGGCTTACTCGAGACTGGCCCATGGGTATTTGACCAAGTTTGACTTGGGTCTTTTGGTTTGACTTGGGCTCTTCATGGGGCTCGACTCGAGTGGGAGTTTTCCAATCTTCTTCGATTCCAACTAGATTCTTCCGAAATCGACCCGGGCTATCCGAGGGCCCAAACGAAGTTTTTCCTTCAATAGATTTTAGAAATCATTAAGGTAGAAACATAACGTGCAATTAGTCCATATTTTACGAAAATTAACTTAGAAGCATGTTAGACATAGATATGTCACCATTTCCCACAAATACCAAACCTAGAAACGAATCTATGATACATACTTTATTTATGAATGTCATATTTTGTATGTATAATGTATGTGAATGCAGAGAATAGTATTGTCTTTAGATAAGTAATCGACTCTTGTTTCTAAGCACAAGTGAGTATGTGCCCGAATAATACTTAGAGTATAGGGTCGTAGAATCCATTGATGAACCGAACGATGAGATCATGGTTTAAGTGGGAGTAATCAATGGAGGTTCAAGGACGTAAATCTATAAGAACCATAGGCGAACAAGAGGTAACCTAAAAGATTAGATCTTTTAGCGGCTATACTAAGAACTTAGTCATTCTTTACGCAAACTCACATAAACTTTACGTAATAAGTGATGAATAGTTATGATAGAGTTCACAGTAACACCTACTTGATAAATTACGTCAAATTCCCCAAAAAGAATTTTGAGTAATGCCTACCCAGAACAAGACACCTGCTGAGCCCTTGTTCATGGATGGTGGGTCTGCCTCCGCAGGGTGCCAACTTTTACCTCAGGACAGTACGGCTAGATCTATGAAGAGGTCTACATGTCTAACTGGTTATACTCAACGAGTCAGCAAAAGGGTTTGGATTTCGAGGCAAAGGATGGATTAAAACATAAACGTGTTATTCATCAACCAAGAGTCATAGAAGTATGATCAGTAAAGAGTTACTCACCCAGGACGATGGGGTTAAGAGCAGTGACCTAGTACGCTTAACCTCAAAGAAATGGAGTCTTCGAATCTCATTATTCAACCGGGGACGGTTTATTAGATAATGTGGCAAAAATTGCGTTTTTGCTATAATAATAAATTTTAGGATTTTGTTTTTTCTTTCAATGTAAAGTATGTATGACCATTAGAAAATAGTTTTCCAACATTCGTTCATTCCATCAGAAGGAACAAAACGAAAGTTATTTTCTTGATTGGATTAGAATCCAAGAAACGCTCTCGAATTCGAAACAAAGAAAACGTCCGAGAATATCCCATTCTAATGTTTGCTGTAACTTCAGTTTGTGAACACAAACTGAAAAGAACATTGAGGAACGTTGAATCCAAGAAACAAGTTCTTTAGATTCAGCAACCAAAGGAATATAAGAAGAGTTCTTATGATTCATAGGGACAAAAAGTCAGAGTTTTAAGAGCAATGGCTAGGCCATTACAGGAAACTACCCTAAGTACCTGGAAGACAAAGAAACGAAATTGAGAATTCAGGAAACTACCCTAAGGGAATTACATACTTGACCAAAAGGAGAAAAGGTCCAAGAGGGAGCAGAAGCAAGTAATTGCTAAGGATGTGGACTTCGATAAAAGTCTTCTTTTAGACATTGATCTAGCTTAGAACTTAATAAGTGTTATTATGTTCTTATAGAAACATCAATCGTTTGTCTTTGAAAGTTGTGCTCGGTATCAAGAAAGTCTAAATGATGTGACGTAGCAGATGAGATACAAATTGACACGGGAATCGAGCATTGCACTTGTTCTAAGTACAAGTGGGAGTATGAAGGAGATGTCCTTCGACCAAAGATGCAATGCGAGCAATTTTTCGGATAGGACAATTGATGAAGAAGATCATCAATTCCGCTTGATTTAGGGGTTGTAGTGTTTAGCTGGAAACTAACTACGATCGTCGAATTACGAAGTAATTCGCGACTAACTTCAACCGGATCCTACAACAGGTTACACATAAGAATGGCTATTTAATCGGATGATATGACTAGTGGGAGTGAGATATATAATCATGGGAGAGCCCCATAAATATGTCTCATAGGCCTAAAACAAGTTTAGGCAAAGATAGCACAAAAGGCCCAAAAGAGGGGTTTGGGGCCTAGGGCCAAAAAGGAACTTTTTGGGATCAGATTGGGTTGAAAATTGAGGGTCAGTTCCCCTAATAGGGAAGGTTAGATCTGCCAATTTTGGCCTGGTTTGGACGTCCCCTCATCAAGGAATTGAGAAAATATCAACTAGTTGCTATTTTCGACTATTTCCTTAATCTTATTCAAAAGGGTCTTTTAGGAAACCGAATTAGAGGTGGACTCTTATTAGGGTTCTATATAATGACTATTAGGGCAGTGAATAAGGTGTGGAATTTCTCTTAGAGCTTTCTTACTCTACAACATCAAGTAGAGAGAAGAAAGTGAGTTGATTTCCAAAAGCTATCAACTAGTCATTCAAGAAGAAGTGTTCTTCTTATCAAACTACCATTGGAGTTCTAGCTAGATTTCAAGGTGAGAAGATTAAGTAGACCATTCGGTGTCCCAACTAGAGGAGCTACAATTGGAGCTTTTCGTCTTCTAAAGCGATTGGAAAAATACGAGGGAAAAACTAGCGATTAAGGTAATCTTCTAGACTCTTAATTAATCATTAGTTTATGCATGTGATTCTGGGATACTAATGTTAGACATGTGATGTCTGAGATTTCGGTAAATGACATTAGTAGACACCACCAATTACCAACACCCTATACTCTAAGTATTATTCGAGCACATGCTCGTTTGTGCTTAGAAACAAGAATCGATAACTTATCTAAAGACAATACTATTCTACGCATTCACATATATATACATACAAAAATATGACATTCATTAGATAAAGTATGTATCCTAGATTCGTTTCTAGGTTCGCTATGTTCCATATAGCTATTCGTGGGAAATAGTGACATCTCTACGTTTAACGGGCTTCTAAGTCAAATTTCCGTAAATATGGACTAATGGCACGTTACGTTTCTTCCTTAATGATTTCTAAAATAGATTTAGGAAAAACTTCGTTTGAGCCCTCAGATGGTCCGGGTCATTGTCGGAAAAATATGTTTGGAACCGGGAGAAAACGTAAGAAAAATCTTCCACTCGAGTGAAGGCCCAATTGGCCCAAATCAAACTCGAAAAGACTCAAGTCAAACTTGGTCAAAGTCCTTTGACTGGTCTCGGGTCAATGCCTTCATCTTCGACTCCAAGTCCGAGATGCCTAAGTGTACCATGGACGTGTCCTAGGCGCATCTTGTGCATAGGACGACTTGGGCCATCCCGGCCTATAAATTGGAGATGCCCTTGGATGCTCCTGGACGCTCCAACCGCATCCTAGGTGCGTCTGGAAGCTTCCAAACCCATTCTAGATGCATCTGGTCGCTATTCAGACGCATCTAGATGCGTCTGAACTTACATCGAGGGTCTCGGTCCTACACCGAGACCAACTAGGAGTACCCAGGCACGTCCTAGACGCGTCTAGGATGTCTGAGAGGCATATGTCTCAGACTATCCTAGTCCGTCTCGGACTAGGACTACCAGATGCGTCCTAGACGCACTGGGATGTCCGAGATTTTAAAATCTCGGACTCCCAGTCTGGTAAGGACTAGGAATCCCGGTCCTATTGGGACCGGGACTTCCCTGTCCCGATAGTCCCGGGTGTCGAGATTCTTTCCCGAGACCTGCAGGACTTGCTGGACCGGTCCGTGACGCGTCCTGGACGCGTCCGCGCTTTGTCATCTTCCTTCTTTTTTCTACTGTTCCAGCTGTTGTTTTTTATCAAATTCATCATTAAAAACCCATATTTGATGATTTTCATGAAAATCTTTTAATCATTGAACTAGTTTTCGAATACCCTCCTCAACAAACTAAGATTTCAATGTCTTAGGTCTTTGAATCCCATTCAAAACCCTAATTGAGTACATCTAAATCATATTTAAACTAATCAAAAACATGTTTCAATATCTATTCAAACAAATCTATCTATCAATTTTAAGTTTGAATTTAATTCGTTCTAGCCAAAGATAGTTTCATGCAAACGGCTCTAATACCACTGTTAGGAATTTTATGTCTCTAAGACTATCCTAATCATCTAACTAGTGTTGGCCGCGGAATTTAAAACATCATATGTTTAACACTAAGTTATCCAGGGTCATATACATGAACTAACTATGAACTAGAAGGGAAAAAGATTACCTTTTTTCGCTTTCCCATAAACTAAATCCTGACCAAGTATTCGGAAGATAAAGAGCTTCGAGTGTAGCTCCTCTACTTGAGACATCGAATGTATAACTTGAACTCCCTCCTTTCAGTCAGCTAGGACCTTCTTGATGGTTGAGATGAACACCTTCTTCTAGACTTCATAGATAGAATGGGAACCTTTTCTCTAAAATCTTCTTCTCTCTGAGATGTATGAGAGATATGATTTTCTTCTGAGAAAATTCCACACCTTTTCTGAACTCTAAGTTGGTCCTTATATAGGCAATACCTTAGTAGAGTCCTACTCAAATAAGGATTCCAGCAAGTCCCTCGGAAAAGATAAGCTTTAGTTTAGAGTCACATCTAACTGGGGATCCCTATTAAGACCAAAGTCCTATTAGGGTTTCCCCTAGCTTTGGCCGGTCAGACTAGCCCCTTAATGGGCTTAGTCTGCCCGGCCCAAACCCCTACTATGGCCGACCAGGGATCTCCCTTTAAGGGATTTCCTTAGTTGGCCCAAAAAGTGGGTTTTGTTCCTTTTCAGACTTCTTTTTCGAGCCCGATTTTTTTCTATCTTTTAAGCACTATCAGACTGGATCATATCCATCTATATACTAGTTCCCATCAGTCTATTCTCGATGTTCAAGTTACCATTCTTGTGTGTAACCCATTGTAGGATCCGGTCTATGTTAGCCGCGGATAACCGAAGTGATCCGATAGTTGTAAGCGGCTTCTAGCTAAGCATTACGACTCCTAATTGAACCGCATTGATTGATCTTGCAATAAGGTCATCATTATACTATGAGCCAAATCGTACGCATTGTCATCTTGGTCGAAGGACATTCCTTCGGAAGGATATACCTTCAGACCTTAAGGACATATATCCTTCACCACGAAGGATCCTTAAACTTAGGAACTTCTATTTATCCTAGATACGAGATAACACAAGGGAAACCCTAACCACGAACAGAGGGAAACTTCCCTGATGGTGGATCATCACAGCCTAATCTTGACCGTCTAATCAAAGTTGGTCTAACTAAGCCTATAAAAGGCCCCCCCATCGTCCTCTACAGGACACGAGTTTTCTCCCACTGGACAAGTTTTCTACTCAACACATAAGCTTCTTACTAGAAATATAAGTTTGTCATACGATCTCTCCAACCAGAGAGACCCCCCAATCACTACAGAGTTCCCATAACTCGCCACTAAAAGGATCTACATTCATTCTTTTACTGCAAAGAGCAACCTGACTGTCTTGAGCGTCGGAGCGATTTTCGAACCCTTTGTAGGTTTTTCCCCCAGGAATCGAGGAACAGGATCGAGGAGCGGGAGAAAGGAACCAGAGAAGGAGCAAGGAACCAGAGCAGGAGCAAGGAACCAGAGCTGGAGCAAGGAGTCAAAGCAGGAATCTAGAACCATAATCAATCTAACAAAACTTTAATCTTAACGGACGTTGTCAGGCATTCAAGTCCTTAACTTCTCATGCTGATAACGGAAAGCCATTTTTTGACATCAGCAACATCCACGATCAATTCGTGTGATTAAGATATTAAATAAAATCTGTTTCAGTCGTTTGGTACGCTATATAAAAAGTATTTTTATATCTCAAAAAGCTAGGATGTGACATTTGCTCACATCATTATATTAATAAAAAAATATATAAATATTAAAAACTAAAATGCAATAATATAAATTTTTAAATTTTTCATAAATACATAAAGATCAAAATTTCAGAAATTTGAACCCTAGGTAGTGGTGATGGTGCTCAATAGTGGTGGACGTATTATGGCGGTTGTGGTGGTGCTTAAAGCTGGCAGAGTTGTAGTAGTGATGGTGGTGGTAGAATGGAAGGGGTGATGGTGGTTAGGGGGTAAAGTGGGAAAGATGGTAGGGAAATGGTGTTAGTAGAGGTGGCATAGTGTGGTGGTAGAGTGGTCAATTGGTGACGATCGTGGTGAAGTGGTTGTGGAATGGTTGTGGTGGTGGAGTTGGGGCGAAACTGGAGCGGTGGTGGTGGGCTAGCCCCTTAATGAGCTTAGTCTGCCCGGCCCAAACCCCTACTATGGCCGACCAGGGATATCCCTTTAAGGGATTTCCTTTGTTGGCCCAAAAAGTGGGTTTTGCTCCTTTTCAGACTTCTTTTTCGAGTCCGATTCTTTTCTATCTTTTAAGCACAATCAGACTGGATCATATCCATCTATATACTAGTTCCCATCAGTCTATTCTCGATGTTCAAGTTACCATTCTTGTGTGTAACCCATTGTAGGATCCGGTCTATGTTCGCCACGGATAACCGAAGTGATCCGACAGTCGTAAGCGGCTTCTAGCTAAGCATTACGACTCCTAATTGAACCGCATTGATTGGTCTTGCAAATAAGGTCATCATTATACTATGAGCCAAATTGTACGGATTGTCATCTTGGTCGAAGGACATTCCTTCGGAAGGATATACCTTCAGACCTTAAGGACATATATCCTTCACCACGAAGGATCCTTAAACTTAGGAACTCCTATTTATCCTAGATACGAGATAACACAAGGGAAACCCTAACCACGAACAGAGGGAAACTTCCCTGATGGTGGATCTTCACAGCCTAATCTTGACCGTCTAATCACAGTTGGTCTAACTAAGCCTATAAAAGGGGCCCCCATTGTCCTCTACAAGACACGAGTTTTCTCCCACTGGACAAGCTTTCTACTCAACACATAAGCTTCTTACTAGAAATATAAGTTTGTCATACGATCTCTCCAACTAGAGAGACCCCCCAATCACTACAGAGTTCCCATAACTCGCCTCTAAAAGGATCTACATTCATTCTTTTACTGCAAAGAGCAACCTGACTGTCTTGAGCGTCGGAGCGATTTTCAAACCCTTTGTAGATTTTCCCCCCAAGAATCGAGGAACAGGATCGAGGAGCGGGAGAAAGGAACCAGAGCAGGAGCAAGGAACCAGAGCAGGAGCAAGGAACCAGAGCAGGAGCAAGGAACCAGAGCAGGAGCAAGGAACCAGAGCAGGAGCAACGAACCAGAGCTGGAGCAAGGAGTCAAAGCAGGAATCTAGAACCATAATCAATCTAACAAAAGTTTAATCTTAACGGACGTTGTCAGGCATTGAAGTCCCTTATTTCTCATGCTGATAACGGAAAGCCATTTTTTGACATCAGCAACATCCACGATCAATTCGTGTGATTAAGATATTAAATAAAATCTGTTTCAGTCGTTTGGTACGCTATATAAAAAGTATTTTTATATCTCAAAAAGCTAGGATGTGACATTTGCTTACATCATTATATTAATAAAAAAAATATATAAATATTAAAAACTAAAATGCAATAATATAAATTTTTTAATTTTTCATAAATACATAAAGATCAAAATTTCAGAAATTTGAACCCTAGGTAGTGGTGATGGTGCTCAATAGTGGTGGACGTATTATGGCGGTTGTGGTGGTGCTTAAAGCTGGCAGAGTTGTAGTAGTGATGGTGGTGGTAGAATGGAAGGGGTGATGGTGGTTAGGGGGTAAAGTTGGAAAGATGGTAGGGAAATGGTGTTAGTAGAGGTGGCATAGTGTGGTGGTAGAGTGGTCAATTGGTGACGATGGTGGTGAAGTGATTGTGGAATGGTTGTGGTGGTGGAGTTGGGGCGAAACTGGAGCGGTGGTGGTGGACAGGACTTGGGTCAAAGGTGAAGTTGCGGGGAAGATGGTGAAGCGTCGGTGATGGTGGTAGAGTGGTGGCGAAGGTGGTGGAGTGGTTGTAAAAAGTTTGATGGTTGTAGAATAGTTGTGGTGGTGGTGTAGTTGCAGCAAAAGTGGTGGTTGATGGAGTCGCACCGGAGGCGGTATGGAAGTGGTGAAGTGTTGGTGATGGTGGTGGAATGGTGGTAGAGGTGGTGGTGTGATGGCAAAAGGTGGTGGAGTGATTGTGGTGGCAAAAGTGGTGGGGTGGTTGTGATGGAGGTAGTGAAGTGGTTGTGATGGTGGTGGATGTTTATTAATGGTGACAAAAAAGATAAATATTTTATTTTCTTTTCACAGCTAGCTTTTAAAACGCAACTATAAAAAAGCCACAAGATCGTTACTTCTACTTTTAAAGTAAATGAGGTTTTTTAGCTTAAAATAAGTTACAACCTTTTTGAACTAAACGCGCAAAATTTTCAATTAGCGCTTAGATTGTGCTAAAAAACTTACTTTTAATTTTTTTTTTTTTTTTTAACAAAACCAAATGGGGCCCAAGAACTTCAATTTTTTTGCACTCTTACTCTTTTATCTTAATCTTAACTCCCTCATTTACTTGCATATGTTCATCATGCAAAACCCATACAATCTTTTGTCTTATTCCTAACTACTAAAGTCCATCAACTTTAGTAGTTAGAGTATAACTTTCTTAAGTGACATAAGATTTGATTACCACCTAATGATTTCCATAACAATCATTGTTTGTATTTAAGCTCATATATGTTTATAAGTGGGAGAGGTAACAAATACTTATCAATTAATAAACTATTATTGTATAAACTTTTCAACCTTTAGCGTATATAACTAGTTCTTCTTTCTTTACTTTACTTTACAATTGATCATCTAAACTAAAAGCTACCAACAATCTTTGGGTGGGTGTTGTAAGAGGTTTAGTCTCCCACCTTAGAGGTCAAGAATTCGAGACACGTTAATATTTCAAAAGGAAAAAAAAATCTAAATTAAAAACTCACAATTAGTATTTGAATGAGCAGATGAATACATCAGTCAAAATTTTGTAATAGTTTTTGTTAAACGTAGGCTTGTCCACGAAATTATGAATTTACGTGAGTACGCAAATTTTATTTGGACATGTTCTATAAACATACGTAGGGTTTTTTCATTTTTATTTTGCCAGAGTTTATCAGAAGCTTGGTCTAAAATTCTCTACAAATTAGCCTTTTATGATTACATCGGCAATAATCCAGCAAAATGGGGATTATTCAGAGCGGGTTTAATGGACAACGGGGATGGAATAACTGTTGGATGTTAGGACATCCTATCTTTTAGAGATAAAAAGGGTCGTGAGCTCTATGTACGTCGTACGCCTACGATTTTGAAACATTTCCAATAATTTTGGTAGACGGAGACGGAATTGTATTACTGAAAGAAAAATCAAGATTAGTGGTAGGGCCATTTAAGTTTCAAAAATTAGTATTTGAAACATTAAAAGTTCAAAGAATTTAGTGTTTGGTACACCACGCGATTTCTGTCTCACGGAAGAGTTAACTAACGTTACAATTATGATGTCGTTACCAGTGGCGTATCTAGGATTTACTTTGAGGGGGTCTAAAATATAACTACGTCCCTTCCAAAAAATTTCAATCACAAAAATTTAACCAAATAATAATATTTTATTGATAAAATTAATAATCACAATTAATATATACATTCATAATTGACCTCTACGAGTTTTCATTGCTTGGAAGTTCTTCATAATTATCTCGTTATCAATCTCCATTGATATATCATTTTTATTGTAGAGAAGCATACTACCACTCAACCATTCATCACTCATCTGATTGCGCAGCTGAGTTTTAATAATGTTCATTGTTGAAAATAATCTCTAAACTATAGCAGCTCCCATTGATAACACCAGTGCCAAAGTCAAAAGAAAATAAACTAATTAATATACTTCTTTCTTTCTCGTCTCTACCATTTTTTAGCAAGGTCACTGATTCCATCTAACTGGGAGAAGTCGTTATCAGAACGCACATCAACAATGTAATTTTCAAGTTGATCACCAATCGCATGATGTCAAATGTATTGAAATCGTTTGGATAAAATTCAGCAAGAAGCATCAACTTGTTCTTGTCAAAAAGAGATAATGAATTAGACAGACTTATAGAAGCAATGCACAAGAGCGGCTTTGTGTTGGATTCAGCGAAACATACATTCTGTTCCTGAAGTTGCATATCTATAATAGCGCAAAATAGCTCAACTTGATAATGATGAAAAATTGATACTAGTCTTTCTAAACTTACCGTTCGACCACAAAAGTGGCGACACATCATTCAACCATTGAGCCGATGAGCCAACAACCGATAATGTTACTAGAAGCAACTTACAACTACTTAAACTGTTCAGGTTGTTTTTTTTTTCTTCTCAACATTGTATAGTAAATCGTAAAAGTTGAGGGGTGTCTATAGACCCCCTCAGACCCTACATGAATCCGTCACTGGTCGTTACCTTTTATTTGATAAAGTTAGTTCATGTCCCAAACTCAAAAAAAAAAATCTTCATGTCTCAAACTTGTCACTCGGTACTTATATCTTGCCCCATTTGTAAAACAAACTAAAAGAATTTTTTGTCAGTTGTTTAATGTATTACACAAGGACTTAATCGTTATTAGCAAGAAACTTGGAGATGCTCTGAGCCTTTGACCCGCTGGGGTCAAAGATTGGGCCGAGAAAGGAACGGGACTGCATAATTTTTGATTTTTTTTTCAATATTGATTGCAGTGGTCATTACAATCGCATTGATACATCGATATGATGTGATAAGCACGATAACTGCTTAAATTAAATGGCCTAAGCCGGACGAAACAAATGACCAAAAGTCCACGTAAACTATTTTATTTATACCAAGGACAGTATGACCGGTCCTTTTGTCTCTGTTCTATCCTCTCTCTCACCTCTCTCATGGCTGAATTACAAGTTGATCCGAAGACTGGTTTCTGCTCAGCAACCAAAATCTATCACAGTCTACTGCCTCCGTCTGCTCCTCTCCCTCCTGAACATCAATCTCTTTCCGTCACAGATTATATTTTCTCTCTCCTCTATACCACCACCACCAGAATAAACAGAGACACCACCACTGCCGCACTAATCGACTCCGCCACCGGTGATCATCTTTCTTACTCTGAATTCATCCAACAAACTCAATCCCTAACTTTCTCTCTCCAAAAACAATTTTCTCTCTCTAAAGGCGACATTGCTTTCATTCTCTCTCCTTCTAGTCTTCAAATTCCAATCCTTTATCTCTCCCTTCTCTCTCTAGGAATCATTATTTCTCCTTCAAATCCGATCAACACAAACTCGGAAATATCTCACCAATTAAAAATTTGCAAACCCACTATTGCTTTCGTTACATCCGAATTCGCTCATAAACTCCCTACCCAACTCCGAAATTCTGCAATTTTACTCGATTCCCCTGATTTTCAGTCCATGAAAACAGTTTCAGGGGAAAAGAAATTGGAATCGGTGGAGGTGACTCAGTCTGATACGGCGGCGATTCTTTACTCATCAGGAACAACAGGTAAAGTTAAAGGAGTTATTTATACTCATCGGAACTTGATATCAGGAATATCAGGAACTCCTCCGTTTAAATCAAAGAGAAGATCAACAACATCGATGTTTAGTGCAGTGCCGTTATTTCATGTTTATGGGTTTTTTGGAGTTTTTAGATCGGTGGCTATGGGTGGGACTGTGGTGACAACGACGGAAAGATTTGATTTGGGAAGAATGATGAAGGCTGTGGAGGAATTTAAAGTGACGCATTTAGCGGTGGCGCCACCTATTATATTGGCTTTGGTCAAGGGGTATCTGGATTTGACCAACGGCTACGATTTGAGTTCGTTAGAGTGTTTTATATCCGGTGGAGCTCCGCTAGCAGTGGAGGTAATTTTGAAGTTTCGGGAGCGTTTCCCCAACTTTCTCCTGGTACAGGTAAATGATTAAAGTCATATTTTGCTTCATCTCCAAACCCTACAAACAAACCTGCCACTACCACCACCAATCATAGACACCGTCAAAACATTGTTAATTATTTATATAATCTTTTTTTTGAGAAATCGATTATGATTTAGGTTGGTCGTTACAAAACAAAGATACATAATATAGATGTGATCAACACGATAACCGCCTAGGTAAACCAATAATAAAAGAGGTCTAAAGTCCGACAAACTTATTACAGTACATTATTTATACCTTTAATAACTTAAATTTAATAACCATTGATTCTACCTCCTGAAATCGATTCCGAGACTTCCAAGATTTTGGCGTTTATGTCAACGCTACCAACTACTTGGACAACCAAGTGTTGACTCTAGTTATTTATATTTACACTGCAGTCAATATAAATAATTCGCCTCGTATTTTACTCCAAATACCCCTGCCACTAAAGAAGCTCATTTTTATTAGACAATAAAAAAAATAAGTTTGACACTGATAATGCTCGAAATTTGATATTAAAAAGAATTCATTAATGGTGGAAGTTGATATTCATGAACTCAAGTAACGAGACTTGTTAGACTCACTCCTATAACAATTGTATACTTAAGATAAACTTTTTATATTGATATTTAAAAATCAAAGTAACAAAATTTGGTACATTATGATTACAACAAATGGAATAGTTACATTGAAAAATAAAAGCATAAAAAACTATTTAAGCTGAGGATCGGAGGAACTAACCTAAACTGTCATGATAACTACTTAGGGCGACTCAAATGTGGGGCGGGCTAGGGCTCCCAATTTGAATTTGGGAGCCCCAGCCCCATAACTACAACCCGGGAGCCCCGGGGCTGGGCTCCCGGACTCCCAGCCCCTAATGTGACCGTTGGGGTGTTCCCAACGGTCACATTGGGGTGGATTCTCTAAAATGGGAATCCACCCCACTTTATTTTATTTATTTTTAATTTTTTTTTAAATTAATTTTTTTTAATCTTGTTATTATTTTA
This sequence comes from Eschscholzia californica subsp. californica, assembly GCA_002897215.1. Lineage (NCBI taxonomy): Eukaryota > Viridiplantae > Streptophyta > Magnoliopsida > Ranunculales > Papaveraceae > Eschscholzia > Eschscholzia californica. The sequence goes on along the minus strand of BEHA01000078.1, from coordinate 1,239,175 downwards.
AATACTTTTTTTTTTTAGTATTTCTCTATAATTTTTTGTTATTTTTTGTGTTTATCTTTTTGAAATTTTCTCTCTCGAATAATATCACATTTTAATTCATAGTCGAAATCTAATAATTTATAGTCGAAATTTAAAATCAAAATTGCGCACACGTACTTCGCACACGTATATTATTTTGATTTGGGGGCCCGACGTTGGAATCAAGAAAAGCCTCGGGTCTCTCAAAATTCAAGGGATTTTGGGAGCCCGAACCCCACATTGGAGTTGCCCTTACATTATTGATACTTGAGGCTAGGCAAACATGTAGGAATTAAATAATGTTTACAGTTCTTCAAAAAATAATGTTTACAGGTCAGTTCAATCATTGATGTTTTCTTCTTCTTTTTTTGTTGAAAAATCATTGATGTTTTCTTGGCCATTTGAAAAGAATTTCTCAAATATTTTCGTAAGTTAAGGATATAGTTAACTTTCGATTTTCCCAAGTTGTGACCAACTAAAAGTTTCGGCCTGTATAAGGAACCAGGGTTCAAAATAGCATAAAATTATATTTTTGTCAGTAAATTTAACACAATATTTTTTTTCACTTTTCTACTCTGTTTCAAAAGTACTTCCCTATGACCCTTTTCTTGTTCCTTCCTCAACTAAAAGTAGTTTCTAATTTATGGTTGGCCAACCATCTGTCGACGATTTTTTATGTAAAATTTCTCTCTCTTCCTCTCTCCCGCCACCGCCGCCACCACCGCCACCGCCGCCACCACCGCCACCATCGCCTTCTTCTTATCTTCATAGCTTTCTGTCCATTTCTCCCATATTTTCTTCCTAATTTCCCACTTCCTATGTTTTAAGGGAAATAATAAATAGAGATCAATGGTGCCACAAACAGAAACTCAAGTTTACAATTGACTTCTTTCTCATTAGAATCAGATTTTGAGTAAAATAATACTTACAGAAGGGAAACAGCATCAACTTAATAAATAAAGCAAGAACAACCACTACTAATAAGAGGTTCTCTTGCATTATCTCATCTTCTAACATGACTAACTGAAGTAAAACAAATTATCTTTACAATACCAAATAAAGCAAAAATCCTTTTCTCAAACATGAAAGAAAAATTAAGCTTAATGTAGTTAGAAGAAGAACAAAAATCAATTGTTGATTATTAAGTTTGACTAACGGAATCATAGTCTCATCTTCAAACACCACTTTATTACGCCTAAATTATTTCTTTGTAAACGTATACAACTTATATTAATGGTGTAATTATTAGTTGATGATTGGCGTCTTTATTTTAATTTGAGGAAAATTTTTAGAGATACATGTTTTGGCGCGCGAGACTAACTAAAACCTCCAAGCCATGTTTTGGCGCGCGAGAATGACGTGGGAATGGAATGTGATTCCCGGGAATCACATTCCAGATCATTGTTTGGCTTGCGGGAATGGTATGCTACGGGAATGTGATTCCCTCAAAAAAGGGGTAACAACAAACCCAGGGGGAGGTGGGTTTGTGATTCACATTCCTCCGGAATCACATATATTAATATTTGTTGACAAATATATCCTTAACAAAATGTTGAATTACCAATTTTATTTTTTTGTAGGATATGGTATTAATAAGTACTATTTATGTTTATGAACAAAATTTAATTTTAGATAAATTTCTATTTAGGTTTACGAACAAAATTTTCTTTTAGATAAATTTTTATTAAGATATTTATTTATTATCTTTAAATTCTAACCCTTTTATGTATAGTTTTATTATTTCATATCTACGAATTTGAAAAAATAATACTGATTTTAATATATAACAAAGTTGATGTGTATATTTTCTGCTAAAAAAAAGAGTTGATGTGTATTTTATGTAGTTTAAGTAAGAGTAAAAGTGAACTTTTACAAATATTTACATTCCTATTCCTATACAAACCAAACACCTAATTAGGAATATGTCAGGAATCAAATTCCCATTCCTGGTCAAACCAAACATCAAACTACAGTAATTTGATTCCCAGGAATCACAAGATAAAGATAGCTAGAGAAAGAAAGTCACATTGGTGATGATGTCAGAACTGGGTTTCCAAATATTTCTAGAAAAATCGTCATTGTTTCCATTCATTCGATAGTTCAATTTTACTCTTTATGACTTGATTTTAGGGGGGGGGGGGNNNGGGGGGGGGGATAGGGTGTAAGAGAATATTTCTGATCATGGTTGTATGATCTTATCTTCTGATATGGAAGAGGATATCTGCCACTATCTGGCCTTCCACGAGACTTTTACTTCTTTCAGACAGAGCATACCTTAAAGTGTCAAGATGAGCTTTGCAGACCTCCCAAATTCAAGGCTTAGGTGGAAGGGTTAACAAAGGTTCAGTTCTCTGCTTGGCTTTATGTTGTGGCAGAGTTCTAAGTGCCTAAGAGACTCGTGCCGACCTCGAACAATCTCTTTGATTAAAACTGGGATTTAGGTGGCAAAGGTCTTTCTAGTCCATCTCTCTACTGAACTGTCAAGGGTTTGCTTGTGTGTCATGTGGGGATTCGACATGTGTCTCCCAAGTCAATCTCTAGACTTCTTGACTGGTAAAAAGTGTCCAATACTGGGCGAAGAAGCTGGTGGTAGGTGATGCACCCGAGAGGTTGCAAACCCCAAGCAAAGGTGTCAAGTAATACCCGGCAAGATCAGGGTCGATCTACGAGGAAAATAAGAAAATAAGAAAATAAGTAAAATTTAATTAAATTATCAAAGAAAGAGGGTGAGAGAGATTCAAGAGACGAGTCGTGGGAACAAGAGTTAGGAGGCAAACAAGTGAGAGAGGTATCGAAATACGGGACTCCGTAATGATAAACCTACGATTATGTGTGGTCCGATCTAATGTGTCGAAGTATAATCGAAGTTCGACTCCTAAGATAGATGTCTGTAAGCACTATGTCTATCCGGATATCATACGTAGTCAAACAAACGTCGTAATCGGTTAAAACCGAGTCATCGAGGGTGTTGTCTAGTCGCCTAACTATGTGAAGTGCATAACAAAACACATGAAATTTTTACTTAGACTACGATCGATATCGAATACTTCGCTTCAGCTATTAACTATGTGAGATGCATGACAAAACACATGAAAATATGATTGAAAAGATAATCGAAATAACTAACCATCGACTCTTAATCGAAACATTGATCATAAAATTCATCACAGTTTCATCCCATAAACGACATATGAGAGTTAGCTAAACATAGCGAATGAGTACTAAATGAAAAAAAGATGATGAGAGAATCCCCCTCTACCGATGTAGTGCGAGACTAAGATCGTCGGAAAATGTGGGTCTCTAAGGTGCAGCAACTCTCCCTTTAGCAAAATTCAGGGTTCTCTTTAGAAATGGAAAATGAGTGCCCTCGATTAAAAACAAGAGTGCCCCATAAAAATTAACATCATCTTCTCCAATCTTTACTCAAACTCCATGAAACCATAACCCAAGCTTTCTCTTCTCTAGGATTTTTAGCCCAAAATCAAACCAAACAAAACAGAAAGTATGGTATAGATGAGGGGAGAAAAAATACTAAGTTTTCGGACCAAGAAATGGAAGAAAAACCTTTAAAAATCTCGCCCAAGTGAGC
>BEHA01000078.1:1162946-1235347 GCA_002897215.1 Eschscholzia californica subsp. californica | reverse complement strand
ACGGAACTGACCGTTCCGTGCCGTTCCGTGTCCTCAAATAAACGGGCCGTGCCGGTCCGTTTCCGTGTCGGCACGGCCCGTTGGCCACCACTAATGAAACCATAACCCAAGCTTTCTCTTCTCTAGGATTTTTAGCCCAAAATCAAACCAAACAAAACAGAAAGTAAGGTATAGATGAGGGGAGCAAAAATACTAAGTTTTCGGACCAAGAAAATGGAAGAAAAACCTTTGAAAATCTCGCCCAAGTGAGCAAAACTCCTGCCAAGCAAACCTTTGAAGATCCGGTCAGAAGGAGGTGTCGTCTCGAGTTGGTGCATGCCCGTCAGAAGCCGTCCCGAGCAAACTCCTTTGTCGTCCGTGCATGTCCGTCCCAAGCCGTCCCGAGCATACTCCTTTGTCGTCCGTGCTTCCTGGCCAAGTCCCGAGCAAAACCCGAGTTGTTGTCCTTGTGCGCCTCTCTGTCTCGTGCTCCTTCTACGGCTTCTGAGCTTCTGTCATGCTGGCTCGATTTTGGCCGGTCTAGAGAGCTGTCTGACCTAAGCTTGACCGACACTCCTCTTCCTTCTTCTTCTTCTTCTTCTTCTTCTTCTTCTTCTTCTTCTTCTTCTTCTTCTTCTTCTTCTTCTTCTTCTTCTGCTTCTACTCCTCCCCCCTCCTCCTCTTCCTCAACCTCATCCTACTCCTCCTTCTCCTTTTCCTCCTCCTCTTCCTCCTCCTCTTCCTCCTTCTCTTCTTCTTCCTCCTCCTTCTCCTTCTTCTTCTTCTTCACTCTTGAGCTCTCTCAAAACTTATGAACTTTTAAACCCTAGCTCTTGCTCCTCTCAAACTTGAGAAAACCATATCTTCCAAATTTGGTTTTTTCTCCCACCAAGTAGTCTATTCTCTTTTACATTTTTTCCTTTACAACCCTAAACATAAAGGTGGGTGTCCCTAAAATCTCTCTTTGTCATTCTTCTTAGAGATCTTGGCTTTGGATTTAGGCTTTGCTTCTCATCTAGAAACCAAGGGGGGACTTCATCTTTTCTCTACATCTCTAATTTCAAGAAAAGACCATGATGTCCCTCGGCTTTTTTCTTTCATAACTTTCCCGTCCGAACCGATCTGACTTCCGTTTTCGCCTCGGACTCGCCATTGACTCCACTTTTCGTTTAATCCCTTTGATATCTCTTTCTCATATTTCTGCTGCATGAGATGAAAGTGATAATTTGTTCTTTTTTATTCTGACTTACGTGTTTAGCTCCATTTAAGCCACCTAACAAGAAAAACACATAAATTATTAAAAATAATACTCGAAATGGACTAAGTAGTCTAAGTTAGGCGCTTCAAATGAGACATTTTCATGTCACACCAGTAGGGAGTTAAGATTTTTTTTTATTGAGGAAACATAATCTTAAATTTTTGTCTTTTACAATTGTTCTTCATCCTCTTCCTTAAACCATACAAATTTATATCAACAATCTAATTTTATTCTAATGATCAATTGCCATTACGCCCACTACCAATAAACTACTAAATTAGTTTTCATTTTTATTTTCTTGTGTTTAAGAGGGGGTTTTAACTATTTAGGTCAAAATTATATAAAAAATAAGTAAAAAAAAGCGCAAAACATTTGAAAACTATTATTCAGGTCAAAAAATATACAAAGACTAAAATACCCTTTTTTGTCATTTTGTGTCGCTATATTCTTTTATTTTTCTTTAAATCGATATAACTTTTGTTTGAGATGTCGGGTTTCTATAAAAATTATATATTTAGAAATGATTTTTCATTTGCAATCTAACAAGATCTACTTTCAATACTTTTTTTGTCCAAAAAAAACCCATAAAAAATGACTTTTTTTCCCGTACGTTTTTCTGTAAACATGTGTTTGCAACAATTTGTTTTGCAAACATGTGTTTGCAACAATCTATTTTGCAAATAAGTGTTTGCATATAATGTAATTTGCAAACTGTGCTTGCAAAATATAGATTGCACACATGATTTGCGAGTTTTGCAGAATATAATCTTGAGTTGCATATCTTGCAAACTCGATTTGCAAATCGAGAATATAAACTAAGAGTATGTGTCTACGAAATCTTGAGTTTGGAATTGATTTCATCATTGACAAGGTTTGTCATCATCAACATCAGAGGAATATTAGAACCAAGTCTATATAAATTTTTTGAAAACCAAGCACCAAAGATCATAACCAAGTTCAATATCATTTAGGGAGCTAGGGTTCAACAAAGAAAAACACACTAACACATACATAATGGAAAATCCATCATCATCTCATTCAAAAAGGATTACTTTTTAACCTTAAAACATATATGAAAACGTAAAATTACTTCATTCCCAAACCTAAAATCAAGCATGCAAATTATTCCTCCTCTTTTTACTCAGTTGAGTTCAGGGCCTTCAATACCTCAATTGTCTCCTCTCGGACCAATTCGATTCTCTTCAAGGAAACCTCAAGCTCTCGAGTCTGCAGCTTCCTCCGTTTCTGTTCCAACGCCTCAGCTTTCGATTCCCCAGTCAAACTCAAACCCTCTTTGAATACACTATTTCCAACCATGGGTAAGTTCTTGTTCTTATCAATCTGCATGGGTTCAGCGAAGATTTGTTCTTTTCTTCAGATTCAGGGAGATCCTTTATGGGGGTATCATTCAGAGAGAGAGTTTTTGGGGTGGTGATACCTCTAGATTTCGGTTTCCTAATTCTTTTCCCATTAGATAAAGCTGAATCATCTCCCCCATTGTTGGATTGAGGAACTTTTTTACTCTTAGCTTCTACTTCACCCCAAATTTCCTTCATGAGATCATAACATCTAATGTCATGGGGTTTTAAAAAGACAGGATCTCCACCTGATTTTCCCCTTTTGAAATTGTTTTGAAACTTCTTCTTCAACCTTTTGACCTTGTTTGATAATTGAGCTACATTGACATTAAAGTGAAGACTTTTCTTGACAGAATCAAGAAAATCTAGTAAATCAGAGTAAGCATCAGTACCTTGTTTTTTGCAGTCACTCATGTGTCTCAAAATCACAATTTCATCATCCTCACTTTATAATCTAGCAAATGGATTCTTCACTTCTTCTTGATGATCACCTTCTTCATCGTCATCAGCATCACCACCACCCACTTTCTTCTTCTTTCTCTTTGAATCTTTGTCTGACTTCTCAAACTCAAGTGGGTGTTTTGCAGCGGCACCGAGGCCTAACTGCCCGAACTGGTGATGCCCGACAACCGAGAAGAACCCGGTTCGGGCGGACCCGACCCAAAATTTCGGGCAAGCGGGACTCGGGTAAGGTGTCTTACCCGAGTACCGGCCCACACAGACCCCCAAAAATTCAACCCTGACCCGCCCGACCGAACTATGCCTGAGACCCGCCTGACCGAACTATGCCTGAGACCCGCCTGACCGAACTATGCCCGAGACCCGCCCGCAACTCATACCTGCCCGAACCGGGTACCTGCTACCCGCGACCCATTCTGGTACCCGTTACCCGCGACCCAATCCTTTAATCACTTTATAATCCAACGGTTGAGCATCAACAGCCGTTGGATCAAAATATCTAACTTATAAATACCCTCTCAAACGACCAGTTTCTCTAACCTAAACCTAAAACTGCCTCACTCACATACTTCACTGCCTCACGCCGACCGCCCTCACCTACACTCACCACCGTACACACCACTCCACAACCGCCACACCACACCACCGAGGACTCTCAAACACCCTCAATTTCAAACACCTTCAAACAGTAACCTAAAATCCTCAAACCTAAAACACTAAACCTAAAACCTAAACTCTCTTGGTTTTAGATGTAAAACAAAAGGATTAACATCACGGTTTGGATCCTTTCGACGAAACAGAGTGATCAACAACACGATTCACAGCTCTATCGGCTTAAGTTCAATTTATGTAATTTTTTAAAAAAAATCTCTAACTTTTGATGTAACTAATTTAATTAAATTTCTTTTTTTATTTTTATTTTTTTCATTTTTTTTTATTCAAAAAGCCAGCGGCCCGAACCATCCGAGCCAGTTAGAGCCCAATCGGGCTCTTGGGCAAAATCGGGCTGCGGGCGCGAAGAGACTCATGTTTACCCGGCCTAAGTGCCCGACGTCCCATTATCCTGATCGGGTATTTTACTTTTAAGGTCGAACCCGCCCGAGCTCGAAAAGAAAAAGCCCGAGCCCGCCCGAGCCCGCCCGATTCCCAGCCCTACTCGTGCCCTAACTTGGTGAGAAACGTATATGGCCAATTTATAAAAAAGACAAAAAAATTTTGACAGAGCCTTTTAGTAAATCTAGCTGGACAACTTTTAAAACTTCCCATAAAACATTGTAACATACAATTCATTCTAAAACACAACAAGAACTCAACTAAAAACTGTTGGAATCAGAGCCGATTTTGGCTCGTCCCGACTCGTCAAACTCAGAAACAGAATGCTCTATTGCATTCGTCTCGTCAAGCTATTTAACATAGATCCAAGAACAACTAAAATCTGATTCCGGATGAATGAGAAATTCAAGTTTAAAGTTTGGACGAAGATCGGTTAAAACAGGGACTAAAGCGTCAAATTGGACAAGTCAATTTGGGGGTCATTTGAGCGACGCGAGCATGTCCAGATTTGGACGGCTCGCGTTCACTCCGCGAGATCAAAGAAGATCTGACGGTAGCGCATAAAGATCTTCGGGATAGCTTTGGGCGGCAACCAGAAGCGTTCGATCCGCATGGTCCAACGGTCTGCGTCACCTCTGCGTCGAGCTTATGGCGGGATTTTGTCAGATCCAAATCTGACGGCTATCTTCCCGAGTCGTTGGGCAAATTTCGGGGCAAAATCCATCTCTATCTAACGATGGGCGTTTTCTCCGCGAATTTAAGCCAGATCCGACGATCAGGAAGCCAACCGATAATACATGTTAAATAACCAAATTTTGTTCAAGAGTTAAGTCCCAAAAACCAAGGGACATGTCTCCAAAAACACATAATGATTCAAATCTTCATCCAATTCATTATCTTTTTCTCTTCTAGATCAGTATTCGGGCATTTGTCCGGAATATAATTCTAATTTTAGAAATTCTAGTATATCTAGAATATGCTGAAGAAAGAAACCTCCGAGTGAATTCTTTGTCTTCTTCTCTTCTCTTCTAAAATCAGGATTCTGGTATGTGTCTGGAATATAATTATGATTTTGGAAGTATTCTGACATGTGCCCGGAATTCTGAATAGAGAAGTATCGAGTGAAGTTACATCAGTTAAGTGTCTAGAAGATCGCATTCAAGTGTCTAGAAGATCTATTCACATCCGTCCAAGAGCTCCTATTATTTAGAAGGTCCACCCACTTTCAGAATATGAAGTACTATCTTAAATTCTGAAAGGATAGTCGTTGTATCCCAAAGGCATACACCCTAATTGTTGTTATTGCTACGGGGGTGTAAAATGTCTTAAGGAAAGAGAATTTATTCTCACCTCGACTCCACAAATTCTTCGTATAATTTTTGTCTATCTTGGATAATCCGAAAGAAGGATTACTGATAAATCAGAATCCGATTATTGTCTATCTCTCTATAACTTTGAGAAAGGAAATTCTCTACTTCAACTCAGGCTTTGCCTTAATCAAGACAAGACAAAAATATAGTGAACTCGACCCATAACTAGAGGAGCAACAAAAACCACTAAACCAAACATACACGAAGCCTGAATTATAAAATAGCTATACACCCATTCATCAGTCCAGACAAAATAATTCAAAGGACAAAAGAAACCAAAGCATCAGTTGCCTAAACTAGAGGACTTGCGCTCAACAGAAGCCCTCCTTAGCCCAAAAGCTCCATATACCTGCAGGATTATAAGAACTGCAAGCAAATAACGAGTAAGAGGTCACTAAGTCACTGACACGAATTAAGCAACTAAAGATACTCTTCTAAATTCCATCAAGTTTCAAAATCATGTGTTCGGTTATAAAAGTTGTACGAAAATGATTAATAAAAGGAATTTATAATATTGTTTTCAAAACTTTCCCCACATCAAGAAAGCAATGACAAGAATTATTTGTCTGCAAATAGCTCATTCCCAGTCAATAGAGAGCCACCATAGAAGATTCTACAGTACATTGGGTAATACTATCCAATATCAGCACTAATCCATGCTCTCTCTTTAATTAAAGGAGATTCTGTAGTGCATTTGTGGGTATATTTTGGCCCATGCCAATGCTATTTAATGCAGTAACATCTCCTTAAAAATGTCTAACTCTAATCAGTAACTCACTCTCTCATCAGGGAACTCTACAGTGTTTATAGAGATTATCCAATGATTCCCAACAAAAACTCTAACTTGAAAATTTACAACAAGTAAATCTCTGTTGTTTTTACGTTTCTGCCTTTCACCATACATAGCACCTCATGGACATGAAACTCCGTAGTTTAAATCAGGCTACTAAACTCTCTAATTTAAATCAGACTAATAATGTAGCTCTAGACCAGCAGACCACTCGATCGTGTCAAAACTCTCAGGCCACCAGGAGTCAATCAATCTTCCGAGCTATACATCCATAACGTCAGATCATGAGTGAATCACCTATCTGCAGAGCCAAAATATCCATAACATCGAAGCACCGGAGTCAATCACTAATACTTATAGCAAAAACATCAATAACATCAGACCACTAGAAGATATTAACTGATATCCAAACCAATAATTAGTGATCGTTTCATAAACATCTCTTGTTACAGACGATTAAAGGTTCACGATATAAAATTAGCAAAAATATATGTTATATCAGTTGACACAAGGTAACTTGTATCATAATAAAACTAGTATCATAAATGTTCCCGAATCAAAATAAATTGAGGTTTTAACCAAAGAGGCCAAAATAATATTGAAAATGATAAAAAAAAAACAAATATTTTATTATTGTTCCCGTAAAAAAGCATATAAATATTAAAATACCCTTTTTGTAACTAATTCTTAGGTTTTTTAGCTTTGAACTTAAATATATATAAATTTTTCATTAAATGTCGGATTTCGATAAAACTTGTATTTAGAAAGGATTTTTCATTAGCTCTAACAAAATCACTTTCAATACTTGTTTTCTCAAATAACGTTGTTCCACAAAATGAGTTTGCAAATTTTGCAAACTATGGTTGCAAAATGTAAATTGCAAACTGGATTTGCAAACTTTGTAGAATGTAATCTTGGTTGCAGATCTTGCAACCTCGATTAGAAAAGTTTGCAAATCGATTAAAAAAAAAAAAATTTCTTTTTCCATTCTGAAAAATATTTTCTTCATCATCATCAAATAATTTAAGGTGTCAAATCTTGTTGTGCATAATTATCAACATCAACACCAAATTCATTGTCAACATCAGATTTACCATCATGAAAATTAGGTTTTGGTTTTGAAAGAGAGAAGAATAAATATTTGTTCAGATTCATCATCATCACAAGAACAAAAGTAGGTGTGATCTTCAATGCTCATGCATCATCTGTCTGGTACCTCCACAACACCGTTGAATCCTTTCTTGTTTCCATCACCACCACCAGAAGTGGTGACTATTCCACAAGGTGCGGCTCCGACTTTTCTCACTAGACAAGATCCGTCATCGGACGATGAGCATTGCGATTAAGATGCTCCTTTCATTATTATAGATCGGGTGAGTCTAGAGAGAGATGAAGATGGCTGAGTTTAGAGATAGAAAAAAGAACTGAAAAACAAATATCAAGGTGTACTGTTGGAAAAAATCAAATACAAAATGACTTTAATAATAATTACCCACAATGTTTTAACTTTATGTATCATTACTCATAATATTTTGACAACTTTTAGTTAATAGAAAAAGTTACTTGTTTTTGCTGGAGGGAAGAACGAAATGACCACTCTTTTATACTTACATAACGAAGGACTTTCGCTCGTGCAACCTTCAGTCTCACAATGGCCAAAAACTTCAAAAAGTTCCAACTTCAAGCACTTCATTTCTCCCATGGTTCCTTTGGAGCTTCCCTTCCACTTAATCTTTCAAACGTGTAAACCTTTGCATTTATTCCTCCCTTCCCTTTTATTCCTCTAATCAGCCTTAATAATTTTAGTTAAGTCCTACAGTTTATTTTGATTGTCGAATCCCCCTAAATTTTACTTGATTGTCGTGAGGACCCTTCTTTAATCTGTCCAAATTACAAAACAATCCCTTCATTAACCAAAGTTCTTGAATTCTTTTTCGCTAATAGTCGGGATGTTAACATAAATTAAGACAGTGGTGTGGAAAAGGAGGTGAAACTAAGACCAAAGGTGATTGCATAAAAAATAAATTAAGACAGTGGTGTGGAAGAGGAGGTGAAACTACATCTCTCTCTCTCCCTCTCTTCCTTTATAAACCAAGTCAGAAACTTTTTCTTATCTCAGATGAATCTATGTTATGTATTTTTCTTGCTTTGGAATTTTTTTAACCAAGAACCACACACATTGAACTACACTTATTCCATAAAAGTAATTAAATAATAATTATTACTTTTCACAATTAGTCTTTAAGCATAAAGGGTAACCTAAGACTAATTCATTTTGTATGCAAATTGTTTTTATTTGTGTTATATTTATATAAAGGCCTGATTATAGTATGCCACATTCCCTCTAAAATTTTAGTGATGTCAGTAAACTAAGACACTTGTTGGATAATAAGAAGATATACCAACTATAACATAAACAATCTAACACAATGTACTCAAATTAATTAACCTTCCAATCTCAAATCTTCATCAAACATAAACACTGATGTTGTTGTTTTCATTAACAAAAGAAACACATTCATAACTTGATAATAGTCTTAGATACATACCCATAGATTTCTTCCATTTTATTCACTGACAATCTTCTTTCAAGAACAAATTTTCTACTATCTCTCTCTAGATTGTTCTAGATCTACAAAAGTAAAAGAAGCTTTCTGTTTCTATTATTTTGACTAATTAATGGAGCCCTATTTTTTGGTCTTCTTTACTACCACTAGTTTACTGAAGCCTAAATTTCCTCATACTTCATATTGGCCCAAACCAAAATTTGGTTTAAAGCCCATTTCTTAAATCCCCCCTTAAACCAAATTTCCATAGCTTCTCATACCTAACATCCACTTCAATTTTTCATAGAGATTATGCTTCAAAGGCTTTGTAAATATATCCGCTATTTGATCTTGAGACTTGCAATACATCACTTCAATATCACTTTCTTTACATGTTCACGAATAAAACGATAGCGTGTATCGATGTGATTACTTCTTTCATGACAAACGGGATTTTTGGGTAAAGCAATAGCCGATTTGTTGTCAAGAAACACTTCGGTTGGGCCGACTTGAGGGCATTAAAGATGCTTCAACATACTTCTTAACCAAATGGCATGACAAACCTTAGAGCTAGTAGCTACATATTCCGCTTCACAAGTAGATAAAGTCACAATAGGTTGTTTCTTAGAAGACCAAGTAAATGTCGTATAACCCATAAAAAATACAAACCCCGATGTACTCTTTCTTTCATCTAAGTCTCTACCCTAATCACTATTCGAATAACCAGTAAGCTTAAAATCTTGTGCGCAAGAGAAAATAAACCATCATTGAGCGTACCTTTAATATATTGAAGGAGCCTCTTTGCAACATTAAGGTGAGATTCATCCGGTGTCTCCATGTACCTACTCACTAGCACAAATCCATAGAGAATATCCGGTCTTATACATGTAAGATAATGTAGACTTCCAATCAAACTTTTGAAATATGTAGGATCTATATCACTACTTCTTGTGCATTTTCTCAATTCTACTCTACTTTCAAAATGGGTGTTTACCGGATTACACGACTCCATTTTAAATCTTTTAAGTAGTTCCTTATCATATCCACTTTGAGAAATAAATATTCCATTTTCCATTTGCTTCACTTCAATACCAAGGAAAAACCCATCAACCCAATATCGTTCTTATCAAACTACTTAATCATGCTCTTTTTGAACTCTTCAAATAGTCTTGAATCATTACCGATGAATATCAATTCTTGCATTCCATGCACGTGGAGCTTGCTTTAACCCATAAAGGGCCTTCTTCAACTTATAAACTTTATCTTCTTCTACCTTTCTAACATTCCCCAAAGGTTGTTCAACATATATCTTTTCCTCTAGGATACCATTCAAAAGTGCCGACTTCACATCAAGTTGATAAATCTTCTATGAAAATTGAGCCGCTATAGAAATTCACAATCTTATTGTTTCCATACGAGCAACGGGAGCATATACCTCACTATAATCAATGCCGGCTCTTTGCTTGTAACCTTTATCTACAAGTCTTGCGTTATATCTTTGGACTTTTCCACTTGCATTCTTCTTTGTCTTATACACCCACTTTACACCAATAGGTTTGTATCCTTTTGGCAATCTTGTCCATTCCCAAGTATCATTTTTTTCAATTGCATTAATTTCTTCATTCATTGCATTTTCCCATTTTTTGTTTTGGATGACCTCTTCATAACTAATAGGATCACAATCCATGAGAAAACAATACAAGTTCAATTCTTCTTCATTATCCACGACTTCATAAATCTCTCACAAACTTCTAGTTTTCATTGGTCTTTCATTATAACTTCTCACCGATGACGAGGATGATGGTGCTTGTGGGTCTCTTTGATTTTCTCTTGGTGGTGGATCTTCTTATTCTTCATCTCCTTCAAGTCTAAGTTCAACTTGAGTAATTTCTTTTCCTTTCCATTGCCATGCTGAATCTTCTTCATATACCACATCTCTACTAAAGAGAACTTTATTGAGAATTGGATTAAATAACTTGTAACATTTTGCTTGCTCATTATACCCAAGAAAGATACATGTCTCACCTTTGTCGTCAAGTTTTGTTCTTCTGGCTTCCAGTATCTTTGCATATGCAATACATCCAAATACCTTTAGATGAGGTACACTAGGCTTGTAATAACCCATGCCTCTTCTGATGTCTTCATATAAACACTTTTGGTGGGACATCTATTCAACAAGTATATGGAACATGCCACGGCTTCACCCCAAAATTTTCTAGGCAAACTATTTTCTTTTAACATGCTTCTTTCCATGTTTAATATGGTGCAGTTTTTCTTTTCAGCAACTCCATTTAGTTGTGGTGTGTATGACGGGGTAGGTTCATGAACAATTCCATGTTCACTACAAAATTTATCAAATGATCTTGAGGTATATTCTCCACATCTATCGGACCTTAGTTTCTTTATCATAAAACCACTTTGTTTCTCAACCATGTCATTAAACTCTTTGAATACTTCAAATACTTCGGACTTATTTTTCAAGAAATAAACCCCATTGGTCATTGCGTTCAATGGACCACAAACATCGGTATGCATAAGCTCCAATACATTGGAAGCTCTCCACCTCCCTTCATTAGAAAAACTTATTTTATGATGTTTGCCATAGATGCATCCTTCACACACTTGATTTTGGTCATCAATGTATTGTAAACCCCACACCATTTTTTTATTTGCCAAAGTCTTCATTGCATCAAAATTTAAATGGCCAAGTCTTAAATGCCACGACCAAGATCTATCTTTCACAATAGCATTTAAACATTTTGCATCACCATGTTGAATGTTCAACGGAAATAATCTATTCTTTGCCATCTTCACCTTAGCAATTAGGATTCCAGTTCTATCTCTTAAAGTAAGATGAAGATCCTTCAATCTTATGTCATATCCCTTCTCCAAAAGTTGTCCCAAACTCAGAATATTATTTTTCATTGCAGGGACATAATAAACATTGGAAATGTAGCTATGTTTTACATTTTTGAGTTGAATGAGGATATTACCTTTTCCTACCACCGGAATCTTTGAGGTGTCACCAAACCTTATTTTTCCTTTTACATTTTCATTCACTTCAACAAATAATTCTCTTTTCCCGCAAATATGATTACTCGCACCCGTATCGAAATACTAAGTATTTGTTTTTGATTCATCGAATCCATCACAAGAAAATAATAATGTAGGATCTATATAAATTTCTACATCATTCTCAACAATGTTTGCTTCTTCACCAACTTCATTTTTGTACCAACATTTATTACTATAATGTCCAAACTTGTGACAATTGTAACATTCAACATCTCTCTTATCTCTACCTACCTTGCCCATTATAAGGTTTAGTAAAGCTTCCTCTATGTTCATTTATTCTTCCTTTATTAAATACATTTCTCCCTCTTTGGCCTCCAAAACCTCTTCCACGATTATTCTACCATAACTCTTATAGTTTCTTTCTCTTTGGGTGTATATTGTTTTTCTCCCGAAATGTGTTTTGTTTGAAGTATCTGATCCACTAAATAACCTGATAAACTTGCAATATTTCTATTAACCCGTTGTTCATGAATTTGTAATGTTCCCCTCAATTCATCCACCGTCGTAGAATCCAAATCTTTTGACTCTTCAATAACAATAACCACATTATCAAACTTAGGAGTCAAAGAGTGTAGAATCGTCTCCATCACCCTAACATCATCACATTTTTTTCCACACCTCTTCATTTCATTAACATTCGACAATACCCTTGAAACATAGTCTGAGATAAGTTTCCCTTCATTCATGTTCAAGTTTTCAAATTCACCATGCAACATTTGAAGACGAACCTTTACCACTTTATCAACTCCTCTAAATGAATTCTTGAGAATATTCCAAGCCTTTTTCGATGGTTTTGCTTCGGATATTTTTTCAAATGTAGGACCATCAATTCCTTGATAGATAAGAAAGAAAGCCTTTGTATCCATTTTTCTTGAGTCTTAAAGAACACACTTTTGTACATCATTCATACTACTCTCCTCTTCTTGAGTTGGTTCTACATAACCATTTTGAACAATATCCCACAAGTCTTGAGATCCCAATAATACACTCATTTGGATATACCAATTGTACATAGTTATCTTTGGTTAACCTAGGTATTTGAGGTTGTATCGTATTTGACATTTTCTTACAAGATCCGCAAAATTTCACAAACCTTAGATCTCAAAATGTTGAAAACTTGAGATGATAAACTAATGTGGCTCGGATACCATTTGTTGAAGATTAAGAAGATATACCAACTATAACATAAAAAATCTAACACAATGTACTCAAATTAATTAACCTTCTAATCTTAAATCTTCATCAAACACAAACACTAATGTTGTTGTTTTCATTAACAAAAGAAACACATTCATAACTAGATAATAGTCTTAGATACATACCCATAGATTTCTTCCATTTTCTTCATTGACAATCTTCTCTCAAGAACAAATTTTCTACTTTCTCTCTCTAGATTGTTCTAGATCTATAAAAATAAAAGAATCTTTTTATTTCTATTATTTTGACTAACTAATGGAGCCCTATTTTTTGGGTTTCTTTTACTACCACTAGTTTACTCAAGCCCAAACTTCCTCATACTTCATATCAGCCCAAACCAAAATTTGGTTTAAAGGCCATTTTTTAACAATATTTGACCTGATTTTCTTGGAAGGGGTACGGATTAACGGAATGCGCTGGTGGCGTGTCACGAACAGACGGTGAAAGCAGCCCGTTAGGGTCAGTGGGGACGCTTGCAGCAAATCTCCAAGTGAAGATTGTCGATCCTAAAACTGGTGCTTTATTGCCTCCTTGTAAGCATGGCGAACTTTGGATTAAAGGCCCAATTGTCATGAGAGGTACACTAACAACAAATTCTATTGAACCCGTTACAATACTGAAGAAAAGAATCCAATGAGCACAGGAAAAGAAACTTCATTTCATCTATGAAGAAATTAATAAAAAAAACTAACATGATCACTTTGATTACATAATGAGAATGCAAAACCTGAATACAACTGGATGATTAAGAGGGGACATACACTGCCATAATATATATATACTTAGACCTTTAAAAACCATAACTAGAATTTAAAAGGCACACAAGACTATTAGGACATGCTTGACACCCGGGAATGGAATGTGATTCCCTAAAGAATGAAATGTGATTCCTAAGAATCACATTCCCATAAAGTGATTCCTGAAAATCAGATTATTTTAGTATGATGTTTGGTTTAACTAGGAGTACCAATTGGATTCCTGACAAATTCCTAATTTGGTGTTTGGTTCGTAAAAGGATAGGAATATAAAGTTTTAAAAAAGTTCAGTAAAAACAAAAAAATAAATCGACTTTGATGATAGGCCTGGGATAGCTCTCTACATCAACGTCCATCAAAATTGAGATGAACGAAAAACAAAGCTCGATCTCTCTCTTCACTCCATCAAAATACCCCTATGCCAAGAGATATAAAAATTAAATTTTTAGAAATTAACTTTATCTTCCAAAAAATATTTCTAAACTTAAGATCAATTGGAATGAACAAAGAACGAGAGAGAAAAGGGAAAAAAAACTAGAAAGAGAGAGAGAGAGAGAGAGAGAGAGAGAGAGATAGAGAGTTTCGTTTGAGCAAGAGAGAGAGAGTGATAGTTGTCATAGTGGATCTTGAATCCTAGGTTTCTAATTTAGATGTGATATTAATATTGACGGCGATTTTAATATTAGTCATTCTCATATTTTATTAAGGATAATTTTGAACGAAACCTTTTTCTATTAGTGCAGAAGAAAACTTAGAGAACCATTGACGAGAGGCCTGTTTGATCCCGTAAATAGATTTTTGAAGGCGACAGACTATGGACTCCCCTTGTTATAAAATCAGGGGGTAGTTTCATAAAGACCTCTTCGTTGAGATCACCTTGTAGAAAGGCGTTGTTAATGTCAAGTTGGTTAAGTGACCAACCTTGGATAGCGACAAGGAAAAGAAGTAATAGGACTTAAACTAATTTAGCGATTGGAGCTAAGGAGCCGTGGTAGTCAAGCCCCTCAATTTGAGTGTAGCCTTTGACGTCAAGGCGCGCTATACCTTCTTATCGATCCATCAGAACCGAATTTAATTTTGTACACCTATTTGCATCCGACAGAATGCTTCCCGGGTGGTAGAGAGACAATAATCCAACTGTTATTTGATTTTAGGCTTTAATTTCTTTCCTCATTGCCTCGCAAAAAGGGAGGATTCCATTGCCTGTTTAAAGGTAGAAGGTTCGGTAGTGTAAAGGTGGAAGGTTCGATAATGTAAAGGTGGAAGGTTGGATAGTGGAGAGGATGGATGTGAGAAAGATCCAATGGGCTGGAGAAAAATTATCAACTAAAAGATAGTTAGTGAGAGGATAAGGAATGTTTGCAGAAGAGTATTCAAAAGGTGACATATGGCAATTTTAGGCATTTATCGAGTAGATGGTCGCCTCGATCATTGCAGACGGGAAAGAAGAAGGTCCTTTTCAGTTTAGGTGCCCTTAGTCGAGCCTTTCATGTTGACAAGAGGGGGGCATATAGCAGAAGATGATGGAAGAGGCCCAGTAGAAGGAACTTCGACAGGTCTGGACGACTAAGAGGAAGGAGTGCCCATAGAGAGGTAGAGAGGCCTAGAAGGGGAATGGTCGGTGGGTTTTGGAGTCTAAAAGATGAGTGCCCAGAGAAGGCGAGTCGATGAAGGCAGGACAGTCAATAAATCCTTTAGGATCAGAGTTTTGCCGAGTGGGACAAACAACATGTGGTGGAAAGGAAAATGTGGAAAGGGACCAGCGGAAGTGAGATTATTGGAAAAGAATTAGAAGAAAATGCCATTGGAAAGTGATCTTCTCGAAAAATAACATCACGGGAGGAGATGATGCGACAGGTAAGGATTTCATAGACATGGTAACATTTTTGGTCGTGGAGGTAACCTACAAAAACACCAGTGATGCACGAGGGTCCATCTTTGTTTTGACGGAAGGAAGGCGTGTATAACATAAACAACCAAATACACGAAGGTGGGAAAAGATAGGGGGAGAACGCAAGATTTTTTCATGAGAGGACAACCTGTTTAAAATCAGGGTAGGGATTTTGTTAACGAGATAAACCGTAGTAAGAACTCATCCCCCAAAAAAAGGTCATTATCACGAGTTCCGTAGTGAATGCTTGAGATATTAGTACGAAATTGTGTAGAGACAAAAATGAACCGCATCGGTATGAGAGATTTGAATTTGAGGAACCGAAATGATTCCATTACCGTAGTGAATGCTCGAGATATTAGTACGAAATTGTGTAAAAACAAAACTGAAAAAAATTTAGATGTGCTTTTTGGTGTCGGATTTATTTGACATGAGAAAAAACCATGTGCAATGTGAAAAATCATCCACTAAAGTAAAGAAATATCGGCATCCGAACTGTGAAGAGACGGAGAATGGTCCCCATAAGTCGGCGTGAATTCATTCAGAAGGGCAAGAAGAGACAAAAGTACTTGCTGGAAAAAGGTAAACGAGTTTGTTTTGATAAAAGACAAATATCGCGCGGACTTCTTTTAATTGAAATAAATCTCATACAAGGAATGTTAGAAATTAAATGTTTAAAAATGAGAAAATATAAGGATGGCCTATACACCAATTCAAGTATTAGAAGAAATACTACTAATATTAATACGAGAAGAAGCATTCAACGAAAAATTCTAGGGTCCGTGCGAAGAAAGTAGGGTTCTTCGTGTTGATCACCAAGTGCAGTCGTCGATCTCATCGGTTGGTCCTGAAAGATACATGAAGATGAATCAAAAGTTTCTCACAGAGAAGAGACGGAGTAATTTCAGAGATGGAAATTAAGTTTCACCTAAAAACTTGGATATGTAGAACATTGTCAGGAAAATATATTTGAAAGAAAAGGACCGAGCCAATGTGATGACCCCGATTGCGAGAGCCATCGGGTAGCTGGACATAATAGTTACGGAGTAAAGAACATAAGTAGAAAGCGAGAAAGGAGGAAAAAAATATGTTTTGCAGCCCCCGAGGCAATTACCCAAGGAGAAGAAGAAACAAACATACCGGTTAAGTTAACATTTGGTTCCTAGGTGCCGGGAAGAGGAGTCGAAGTGCCTAAAAAATGTCATTGGTGATCAAGTAGTTGAAGGAGGCACTGGCATTTGGGAGTGAGGGAAGTTCCTAAAGGCACTGCGGGTTGGCTTCTAACGTTTTTAACAGAGCCTGCTATTGTGGCGGGTCGAGGCAACATGCTAGCATTGAGGGCGGTCTGATTAGGGTAGCAATGGATTTGGTATTCGGTGGACATGACGTGTCCATATACATGGTAGTGTTCACAATAGGGTCGAGGCTGCTTAGGGTGAGACCGGTTAGTACCGTCGAAACGTGAGTTGTTGGATGAATCAAAATTGTTGACGGCGAGTGTTGCTTCAACAAGGGAATGAATTCACAAAATTGTGGGAATGGATCCATTAAAAGAGTTTGGCTTCGAGTGGCCAAGAATCTGTCATGTAAACCTTGAAGATACTACATGGCTTGTTCTTGATTAGAGCGATCGATGATAGACCTACCATGACCACAAATACATGGTTCAATGGCCAAGAAATAATGGAGTTCATCTTGATATGATTTGAGTTAGGTGAAGTAAGATGAATCAAACCCATCTTGTTTAAGTGAGATGGCATGTTTGAGTGGATAAATCTTTGGACATTAGTTTGAAACAAACAATCATGAAGATTGCGCTAAATATCTACGGCATTATTATCATAAAGAATGGCGGATCGTATGTTTGGAGCAACAGAGTTCATGAGCCAACTAGCAATAAGATGCTTGCAACACCCCCATGTGTGGAGTTCAGTTGGCGAAGAAGGCTTTGAAATTGTTCCATTGACAAAACCCAACTTATCTTTGAATTGTAAAGGCATTTTCATTGCTCGAGACCTAGAAGCATAATTGTCTTCAGAGTGGTGGAGTAATGAGAACTGATGCGGGAGAGTCAGAGTGATGAACATCAAAAACAGGAAAATCTTGGGAGGACATATTGGTGTAGTTTCAGAGGAGATATCAGAAGTAGTACCCATGATGTCTTAAGGAGAGAAAAAAAAATCTAACTTGGCTCTTATATCATGTGAAGCGGTAAATAACTCTTGATGTTAATTTATGAGTCGAGAGAGAAAGAGAAAGATATAAGCCGAAAGGTGAAGCAGAGAGGTGAGTTGGAGAAAGTATCTTGTATTTCCATTCAATGTAACATGGGTATTTATAAGTATTACAAGTGATGTTTTCTAAAATACATAAAATCATAACAATGTATATCTAGATTTCCTAGATATCCTCGATTGGATCTCCGTTGGCCGAGTCTCCCAAGATCCTTTGTGGTCGTGTAGATCCAGTTTGGTGGCCCTAATAAAGGAGGTACAATCTATATACACATATGATTCTTTTCAACATTATTGTACTGTAAGGATCGAGATGGATTGAGATCTGAAGATATCAAATATCAACTGTCCAAGATATATGAAGATTTAGAATATATTACTTAGGTATCAGACTTGCTTCTTCTACATGGAAGATATATCCTAACGAACCGTAACCATCTGGCTCTGGTCAAGTCGTCAACATTCATATGTTTGATCTTCTCTCGACTTTGATACCTTAGGGATCAATCAATCCCCCATCTCAATCGCTGTCTATTATGCTCAATGTTCACTTCCTTGATTTTTCCATCTTTGTCGATATAAAAGAAAGAAAGAAAGAAGGAAATGAAGAAAAGAATAAGATGCGATTACAAGTTCAAGTATCTTCTTTTGATTAACCAACATGATATTATTATTTAAGCATTATTGATCAAGTTTACTTCGTTCGAAGAATTTCAAGTTTCCAAGCCTATTAAAATTACCAAGCTAAAGTTACCTATAAAGTGGGGTTGCAGACAAAGTATTCACCACCATTGCCAATTGTTTGACAATAAACAAACAAAACAATTTCAAGCATTGAATCCGATCGTATGCGAACCATATTCTTCTTTTCCAAGTTCAATCTTCAAGTTGGATACTACACAACTTCCACATTCTAACTTGAGGGGGAGTATTAGAGTATAAGGATCGAGACCCGAAAATATCAAATATCAACTGTCTAAAATATATGAAGATTTAGAATATATTATTTAGGTGTCTTGTATTTATCTTAGATAGAGTCCTAGAAAACTAAGATACCTAAGTCACTCTATAAATACAAGTGTCCTCTATGTATTATATATTATTAATTTACATTGAGTCATTTAACGAGTTGTAACCAATCAATACCACGATCTTCCGACCGAACCACGTAAACTATTTCGTTCTTTAGTTTAATTTATATCTTCTAATCTATCAACACAAATGAACTTTCACCAACATCTGTAAGTACAGCTTCACAATATAATTATTTCGCATTAATCATATCACAATATTACAATACAAGACTGAAGCAGCTCCACCATATAAGGTTCACTTAATTTATGCTATTGCAAAATAGGTTATGTTTTTGGCGACGAAAATGAAGCATTGTCTGCTTCTTCAACTCTGGATTCTGATGGGTGGTTGAGAACAGGGGACCTAGTTTATATGGACAACGATGGCTTTGTATTTGTTATTGATAGATTAAAAGAATTAATCAAATACAAAGGTTATCAGGTACCTTCTCAAACTACTAGTACTACTATGTAAACTTCACACCTTATAATTATGCAAAAATTAGGTTTCAATGTTAACCTGGATGTCTTCGATTATGTTGCAGGTTCCTCCTGGAGAGTTGGAAGCATTGCTTCTATCTCACCCAAGTATCCTCGATGCTGCCGTGATTCCGTAAGCATTTAATGATGGAAAATTCATTACTCATGCATATAAATAACAAAACATAAATAATGAAATTAACCCAAGATCTCTATTTGATGAATTAAAGAGATGAGGAGGTTTTAGGTACTTACCCGAATCCATAGCTTGAAGATACTTGAAGATACAGTAGATTTCCGTGTCACCCTTAAGATTTGGACAAAATCTTCTAAACCTTGAGAATGGACGTTGTTTCTGATTTTTCAAAAATGGGAGTTGGGAAAATCACGTCTCTCACCTCTGGTTTAGGGATTTGCCCTGAATAATACGGGAACTGCCTAGGTAGTTACTAGCAGTTACCCAAGTAATTATTAAAGAGCCCATTATTCTTTGATAATTACTTTTGAGGGCTCTACACATGACATATTGCTAATACGCTCCCCACACTTCAAACTAATATTTTATGGTCCATAATGTATAAATTAATTAGATCACATTTTGGGACCCTTAAGTGAAATAACATGTATTATGTAATTAATACATATATTAGTCCACATTAGTCATTAGTATTAAAAATACTAACAATTAATATTTGAAGTATATATGTAATATATGTGTATGTATTTAGATATATTGTGTGAGTTTAAAGAGAATGGTGGGGAAGGCAGGTATCCAAATGAAGAAGTAGGAGAAGTGCCAATGGCATATATTGTAAGGAAAACAGAGAGTAGAACTTTCATAGATGAACCAGAAGTCATGAATTTCATTGCCAAACAGGTAACAAACTTAAGCATAAACTAAAGTTCATTTTTCCTCCCCGATTTGCATTTGATTAACTAGATGTCAATTGACACCCTCCACCTTGTTGTAGATCTATTCAAGTTCCATGGTAACATTTTATCATAGCATTTCTGTCTGATAAATGTAAAAGAAACTTAAGTCTCTTCGTCGTGGAATAATTATTTCCTAATTATTCGATATAAAATTTATTTTATGATTCTATATATAGGTGGCACCGTATAAGAAATTAAGGCGAGTAGCTTTCATTGATAGCATACCAAGGAATGCTTCAGGCAAGATATTGAGAAGGGAATTGAAAAGGCTTGCACTACTCAACCACATCTCTTCTTCAACTACTACTACCAAATCTAAGTTATGAATTTATTTTCTTCACATAGAGGGGAAGGAATGATAATAAGTCTAAACTCGTGTTCCCGAAAACGTCTATTGTGCGTGGCTTTAAGGAATAAGGTAGTGTGGAAGTTTTCTTGTGTGTGTATATACATATTAGTGTGAGTGATACTTGCCACATGTAACTTGTGTTTTAAGGCATCAAACCAAACTTTATTAAACAAAATTTATTATAAATTAATCTTGCAAAAATATAAATTCAGAAAACAAAGAGAATAGCTATAGTGGTTCATTAGTGTTTTGTTGAATGTGACCAAATTCTCCTTATTTTGACCCAACTAGGAAAAAAATTTGATCTAGCAATTATCGTGGAAATGAATCATTTCACCTAAGTTTTCTTCAGCAATAATTCACCTCTTTCGGAGTCAATATCATTTTTACCTTACGACTATCTTCAAAGAGTATTTATCATGAATACATTAATGGTGTGTTTAGATGACGGAATCAGGAATCCGCAATGAGTCCTTCGGATTCATGATTCCACGGATTCATGATTCCACGTAGTATTCTTTTGGTTTGTTTGACAACTAATAAGAATCCTATGATTTATTAGTATTTGAGTATTTTTAAACGCTTCTTAAAAAAAATATTGAACAAACCTTGTTCTCGAAACTCTGTTTTCCGAGAACCGTTTTTCAATTTTCTTCGTAAATAAATTATTTTTCCAAAAATAGTTTTCCACGAAAGTTGTTTTTTGCTCGAAAACCCTTTCCCCCGAGTTAATTAGGATGACACAATCCATTGTACTCATACTCAACTTCATGTCTATCATGCACGACCTAGTGACCACCTTTATAACCTGCTTTTACGGCGAGGCGTTTAACGGTACTAAAGCCACACGTTTCTTACATAAGATTAGTGAAGCACTCATGTTTTAAGGAATCTCTCCAATTTTGTCAATGAGAAGCGTTTGACGTTCATTATCATTGATGTACTTTTCATTTGTGGGTTATCCAGTGTATGATCCTATCATGCACCCACGTAGTAGACTAGAATACCCTATTCTTATAGGCCATGAAACAACGATATTTTTTCGATCTCACGTGCTAGTCCTCGTAAGTCATTGTTGTCCATGTAATGACCTGGACTAGGGAGATGATAACGAATGATTTCAATCTCACTTAATAGGATTTCATTCTTAGGTGACAGTTTAGTTGACAATGGATGCAATCCGGTTAAACTTTGCTAATTATCAATTGATTGAATCTGACTTCAACTTCTTTGATAATTTTTATTATTTTTTATTAGATTTGAAAGTTCTTAAGTTTTAATTCGTTTGTTTGTAAAGCTTGCAACAGTTCTTGGCTCGGAACCACTTTCCGACCTACTATCCTCCCACGTCTGGAAGTTTGCATTGTGTGACACGTTTCAACTTTTGTACTACTTAATCCAAAAACCTTTATGGGATTTGCTTCAGTAGTATTTCAGATTGCCTAATTTGAATTCGGATGTTTGACGTCTGTTTGTACTCTTAGTGTTTGAGATGTCTAAATGCTAATCATGTCCTACATGATCGATTTTATGTTTCAGGCATAAATATCTTTCTCATGCGTGCTTGCTCATCAGTGTCTGCTAGACCTTGAGTCTTGCTGAGGTTTTGTCATGAGACTTAGGTCAAATTTTTTTCTGGAGTTTTCAAGTTCGGAATTTTAAAATCTTGGCGTGCCAAATTTCTTAGCTCAATCCTATCATCCTCTCGATTTGTGTTCATAGATCTTCGATGCCCAAAAGCATTTTATCCTTTGACCTTTTGAATGAGTCAGTTCTCAACTGTTTTCAACATCTCTATGTTGCTCTCAATCCTTGTATGTTCTCTGCATATCGGACCTAGAAAACTTGACACTCCCACATACCTTCTTGAATTCCTGAGATTTAAGATCATCTTCATTCCTTAGGAATCAAACATCTTGATTGCCTTGTCAAATCGAAGATTCCAACTCTTGCTTGCTTTAATCCGTCGATGGATCTTCGTAGCACGTCTGTCTTACTAACTTTTTAAGTCGTTAACCATTTACTTCCATGATCATATTAGGAAATACGGTTTTCACTTTTATGTTAGTACAGACAAAACTTAGATTGGAAAACGATTTCGTTCATAGTTTCATGGTATGAACTGCGATCTTTATCTCTTTGTTTAGTTCCGGGAAACTCTTATGTTTCCATCCTTCTCAGTTTGCTCCTTTTAAAAACTAATTTCATCGAATGGGTTTTACTCCATTGATTTAATTGTCAAGGTCTAAAACTTGACGAGATTCGGATTCCGTGATATTTGGTTTCAAACCAAAATGCGGAGTGGGTTTCCGTCGACACGCAGGTCTATGGCTTTCGTCTTTTAATCATTAAGATTTCAATCTTATGAACTTGTTAGACAATTTATTTCGACCTTAAGGGCTTATGAACAACATTTCAAAATATTCTCAAACTGTGAGACACTTCTATTGAGCAACTTTCAACTATTTGAGAGTTCTCCTGCGAATCGTATTCGTCTTGTGCGGTAGGTAATTAGAGTTAATCTATCTTTTACCTTTTATTTCCTTTTGAGGACCACGATTAACTATTCTTAACAGTTTGTTGCTCTTGGTCGAACTTATTCGACTTGTACTTTTCTCATAAAAGATTCTATTGACTTTCTCATGATTTTTTCATAGTCGAACTAAATCGACTCATACTTTTCTCCCACTTATTCTTCTAATAACTAAGAGAAGCACTAATTATTAAAAGAATACCATCACGAGCAACAAACATTTTATTCTCTCATTGGTTGAGGAAACAAGTGCAAGTGAGACTAAAAGCGAAAAGAAGCCATCCCCAAACTTAGTGGATGCACGGTCCACTAAGTGCGTATAAATGCTAGGGGCGACGACTAAACAGTCGTCAAAAGGATCAACATACAAATGAAGGGTCAGGAAGTCAGTCGAAGGTAAAAAGTTATCCTCAAGCTTAGTGGATAAAACATCCACTAAGTCCCTAGACATGCTAGGGAAGACGTCCGAAGTGTCCCAAAAGGGGTCAACAACCGAGTCTAAGATCACGTGGAAGGTCGAACTAGACTCTAAGGGTAAGGCAATAGGCTCGGGAACCAAGTCAAGGTCCGTAACTTCCTTAGGTAAATGGTCCGATAAACTATCCATTGTGTCTCTAACTACTATGTCATCGACGTCCTTAAAGGCATCGGGAGCCTCAAAGTTAGGCATAACACCTTCCATTCTACATAACCCATCCAAATAATCACAAGTGGTAAAAGTTAGAAAGTTCAACATCGTGTGATCCCCAAACTTGCTCGTAGAGCTATCATCCCGAACATTAAAATCTAATGTAGTCGGATCATGGTGAGATGACAATGGTCGAGGGATTGAGTAATAAGGTTCATCGGTCAGTTGAGGCTCTAAGGGTCTATCAAGAGCTTCTTCGACATTTAACTTAAGACTAGAGTTAGGTGTATTACCCTCACCATCATGCATAGTCTCCTCTTGAGTTTGGGGTGTGCAAACCCCTTCCTCGTCGACGATAGGCTCTGACTCAAGTCTATCAACAATTTTGAGAAGCCGTTCCGTGATCTCCGTTATATCTCGATTAAATCTAGTTTGGTACTCTAAAATTGTTTGGAGAGTGTCTTCAGACATCTCCTCGTAATAAGGCACATGAGTATAACTAGACGAAGACTCTCGCGGAACACGGATCATGGGACAATACTCGGTCAAATGGTCTAAGCTCGCACAAATAGCACAAATCGGGTTAATGGTCTCCAAGGTCCTTTCTTCAATACCTTCATGTAGATACCTAGACTCGACTCTTTGAGTGGAATCATCGAGTCGGGAATTGTCATCACTAAGTGAACCGTCCGTATATGCTTGTCGATAGTCACGAAGACTTCGACGTGGTCGATCAATACTAATGGAACTACGGTTATCATCCAATGACAAATCCATACATGAAGTCGATAGTCTCGAAGACTCCTACGGGGTTGGTTACCTGCATGCTCATAATCCCTAAAACCATGTTCATGACGAGTCTGACCGACTCCATACATCCGTCGATATTCACCCATGGTCATCCTAGGTCGGTCAGGCTCAACTCGCCTATTCCTATCACTAGTCGGACCATTCCTATATAAGTTTGAGTAGTCCTGATGACTTGTAGATGGTCGACTAGTGTTGTAAAGGGTTCGCATAAGGTCATTGTCATCAAATGACCAACTTGCCATGATCTCACAATGTTCAAAGATGCTAACACACAATCACAAAATGGAGACTAACACTAATAAAACTAAACAATCACGCACAAGTAAAAAGGAAGAGTTAGAATGCGATACTAGCAAATGCTCCTCTCGTTTCGTTCGTTTTTCCTCTTTAGCTTCTTGATTCCTTCCTCTTCCTTCGCCTTTATGTCACTTTTGGCTCTTTTCCTATAAAACGGTACCTAAAAAAGAAATGAAATTAAGAAACTACAAAAAAAACAAAGAAAACAAAAACGTCTAAGTAAGCAAACAACACTAAACTAATGAACAAAACAACTAACGCTATCCAAACTACTAAACCTATCCCCGGCAGCGGCGCCAAAAAACTTGATGCACCCGAAAAGGTTGCACACCCAAGCGGAGGTATCAAGTAGTAATCCGGCAAAGCCGGGATCGATCCAAGGATAGGAAGGTAGTTTGGATATCGAAGGGTCTTATCCTCCGGTCTATGTGTCAAATGCTAACTTAGACTAAATAGGAAAGGAAACAAAGATAAATGGGGCGTCATGATTGAATAAGCAACAAGAAGAGAATAAAGCAAGTAAAACTAAACAATAAAGTAAACGGGCGAGAGAGATTCGAGAGAAGTGTCGGAGAAACAAAAGTCGGGAGGCAACAAGAGTCGGGAGATAAATAAGTGAGAGAGGTGTCGAAGTCCGGGAATCCATAATGATAAACCTACGACTATGTGTAGTCCGATTTGATGTGTCGAGGTACAATCGATATTCGACTCCTAAAGTGACGTCTATACTTATATCCGGAGATCATACTTAGTCAAACAAACATCATAATCGATTAATCCCGAGTCAACGAAAGTGTTGTCTAGTCGCTTAACTATGTGAAGTGCATGACAAGACACATGAAAATATGACTTAGACTACGATCGATATCGAACACTTCGTTTCGTCTATTAACTATGCGAAGTGCTTGACAAGACACATGAAAATACGATCAAAATGATAATCGAATTAAATGAACATCAATTCATAATCAAAACATCAAATCATATTAAACATAATCACGAATTCATCACATTTCATCTCATATAATCGACACACTAAAGTTAGCTAACATGGCGATTTAATAAGAAATGGAAAGGAAATGGTGAGAGAATCCCCCTTTTTCGATGTGGTTCGAGGCTAAGATCGTCGGAAAAAAATGAGTCTTCAAGGTTCAGCCGATCTCCCCTTAGCAAATTCTGGGTTCCCCATAGCGACCACCATCATCTTCTCCATTTATCACAAACCTCCATTAAAGCGAAACCCTAGCTTTCTCTCTCTACCAATTTCTAACCCAAAATCAAATCAAACCACATGAGAAGCTAGCCAAGGACATGGGGAGTAAAAGCCCTAAGGTTTCCGGCCAAGATAGTGATCGGAACACCATGAAAAATCCGACCAAAACCATGAAGATTCCGGCCAAAATAGCTTAGAATCCGGCCAAACACTAGATTCGGGCCAAAGGAAGCTTGCAGCCGCGTCCAAGGGAGTTTCCCGCGCTGCAGGTCGCGTCCAAGGGTGTACGTCCCGAGCTACCGAGCTGCTATTGCTGCTGTTGTACTGGCCGTCGCTGCTGCTGTGCTGCTGTCGCTGCTGGCCGTCGCTGCTGTCGCTGCTGGCCGTCGCTGCTGCTGTCGCTGCTGCGGTTGCTAGCTACTGCCGTCCGATATCCGAGCTCTAGTGGTGCCGGCCAACTTGGCCGGCACCCTCCTTGTCTTTTTCCCTCTTGCTCTCTCTTTCTCTACCAAACCCTCTTTCAACCCTTGCTTTTGGTGATGAAGAACCAAGAAAACCCTAACTTTCTCTCTCTTCCTCCCAAAACTTGTGTACTCAATGATGAAGATGATGAATAGTAGCCTAAACTACTAAAACCCTAGAGTCCATTGACTTAGTTAATCCATTTAGACTTTGTTGACTCTAATCCATAAAGAGAGGGTGCTCATATAATTTCTCCTTGTCATTCTTCTTTGGGCTTGTGTGGGCTTTGGGTTTGGTTTAGAAACCAAGAGAGTGCCTCCATCCTTGTCTCTACATCTTCAAATTCTTACAAAGGACTAGAATACCCTCGGACTTCTTTCTTTCATATCTTCCCCGTCCGAACTCCGAATTGAATACCGTTTTCACCGTCAGACTCGTCATTGACTATACTTGTCACTTGATTTGCTTGAAGTCTTTTTCTCTCATTTTCGGCACATGAAATGATAGTGATGATTCGCTCTCTTTATTCCAAATTACATGTTTAGCTCCAAAATAGGTACCTAACATGAAAAACACATAAAATTATTATTGATAACACTCGAAAAGGACTAATTAGTCTAAGTTAGGCTCTCCAAATGTGACATTTTCGTGTCACATCAGGGAGATCGGCTGCAACTAAAAACTCATATTTTCCGACGATCTTAGCCTCGAACCACATCGAAAAAGGGGGATTCTCTCATCATTTTATTTCCCATTTATTGTTCATTCAATATTTTAGCTAACTCTTGTATTCGAATACTTGTGAAGCATGATTTGATTTACGATGAATTACTTATTATTTCTTAAATGCGAGTTCAATAAACTTCATCTAATTTTATGAATTAGAGGCCTCGATCTTAATCGTCGATTGACACGTAATTAGATAGTGCGTACATAGCTAGATAGTCGATGCATAGTAACTTGTGATCGATTATACTTATTGTGACGCATTATACTTTGGAGTGTCAATGTATGTGGGTGAAGTTAATTAACTTTCCATTCTAGTAGATAATTAGTAGAAATCGTTATCAATCTTGTGAACCAAAGTATCCCTCTCACTTGACTTTCAAGCCGAATCTCATCCGACTTCTTGCGACTCTTCTCCTGAATCTCTCTCACCTCTCACTTAGATAGTTTAGTTAGTTCTTTTTGTTTTCTTATTTCTTACCAATCAATCATCAAACTTATGAAGTGGGGTGTGTGTGTTAGTCTAAGTTAGCTATTAACATTTTGATTATTGCCTGAATAAACTTTCCTTTTTTATAGCTCAGGAAGTTAAACAAAATAACTCCAATGAAAGACATTTGTCGCATTAAGAGGGTTCAAAAGAAGAAGTTTATTGAAGGTCTGGATGAATAAAACTCTGATGTATAATGTTTTATCCCATATTAACCTTGTTTCGGCTTTATTGTGTGGAAAATGTGTATGTTTGTGTATACATAGTATAATAAAATAATAATATAATATATGGAAGTTCATTATCTAAAAGTAAATTCTAGTTGCTTCTTACCGGTGAAATCTAATTATTAGTGTTTGTTGGGAGAAAAGAGAATCAGCTAGAGTGCATACCAAGTGATGTGTTTAAGTTAGTGATATAGAAGAATTGGCCGAAAAATACATGGAAGAAATTGATGCGGCCAAGTATAAAGGAGACAGACTAAAACGGGCAGAACCAAAGCTACGGAAGTCGGAATTGGACGAAATTTTGAGGGATGGTTTGAAATAGCCTTCAGCACATTCGTTGCCACTTCGCCATTAGTGGCCCACTTTGAGGGTCAAATTCCGTCGTTTAGGTCCTCAAAAACGAACTTTTAATAGTTTTTACTATTTTTAGTAAGTGTTTTTTGTTAAGGTATTTTCTTATTTTTGGGATTCTAGTGTTTTGTTTTCTTAAAAGTTGTTATTTGAGTTTGATTAGGTTAAGGAAACCCTAACTCTATATAAGGGGGGTTCTAGGAGTTGATTTATTCATTCAATATTAGTGGGCAAAAATTGACGCTTTGAGTAATCAACTAGCCCAAGTGATGGAGATTTAACAACATGAATGTCAATACTAACCATAGGCAACCTACTAACAAAGAACGTGTTGAGGGATTCGTCGACAACCAAGCTGTTAATGGAAACGAAGGAAGAACACAACCATTTCAACAAATGCTAGCAACTAAGAAAATGGAGGTAACTATTATCCTAACCATTTATACCCGCGTAGAGATTATGATTAATACAAAATCAAGCCAGAAATACCACTCTTCAATGGCTATTTTCCGATCGAAGTGTTCCTTGATTGGCTACATGAGGTTGAGCGACAAGTGGATATGTCATATACTGTTCCTAGCGAACAGATTGTAAAAATTATTGCTTGTAGACTCAAAGGAAGTGTTGCTGTTTGGTTGGATCAGTTACAATGTCAAAGAGTGGGGAAAGGAAGGGCTCCAATCTAGAATTGTCCGTCTATGAAAGAAAACCTGAGGGAGAGGTTCTCACCCCCTAATAATAAAAAACACTTGTTCAAAACCTACCAGATCTGTAGACAAAGGTTGCGTTCGGTGGGTGAGTACTACGAGTTATTTTCAAGATTGGCCCAGAGAAACAGTATGGAGAACATAGCAGAACAAATTCAGACGATGCACGATGAAGTTCGACTTCGCCTTGAGGAGACTAATGCTAAGAACAAAGCAACTGCACATAAACATCGACGGAAGAAGGTGTATGAGGACCGTGATCAAGTGATGATTTTCTTACGAAAGGAACATGTTCTTGCAAACACGTATAGTAAGTTGAAATCCAAGAAGTATGGTCCATTCAAGATTCTGAAAAAAATCAATGACAATGCGTATGTGGTGGA
This sequence comes from Eschscholzia californica subsp. californica, assembly GCA_002897215.1. NCBI lineage: Eukaryota > Viridiplantae > Streptophyta > Magnoliopsida > Ranunculales > Papaveraceae > Eschscholzia > Eschscholzia californica. The sequence goes on along the minus strand of BEHA01000078.1, from coordinate 1,205,720 downwards.
ACTTCCTGAAGACATGGGAATTTCAAATACTTTTAATGTGGCTGATATCTATACTTTCTATCTGGATACGCCACTTTATCCTAACCATAACTTGTGGTCGAGTTCTTTTCAAGTGAAGGAGACTTATAGAGGAATTGGCCGAAAAATAAATCGAAGAAATTGATGGGGCCAAGTATAAAGGTGACAGACTAAAACGAGCAAAACCGAAGCTACGGGTGTCGGAATCAGACGAAATTTTGAGGGATGGGCCACTTTGAGGGACAAATTCCATCATTTTGGTATTCAAAAACGGACTTTTAGTAGTTTTACTATTTTTAGTAAGTGTTTTTTGTTTAGATATTTTCTTATTTTGGGGATTCCAGTGTTTTATTTTTTTCGAAGTTGTTATTTGAGTTTGATTAGGTTAAGGAAACCCTAAGTCTGTATATGGGGGGATTAAGGAGTTGTTTTATTCATTCAATATTATCAGTAAAGTTCAATATTTTAGTTTAAATCTTCATAGTTTCGGTTCTATAGTCTTTAGACGAAGATCTAAGGCTTTTTGGGATTTTTCCGCTGCGCCAGTTAGTAAATACCTACTAGTTGAGTCCTTTTCTCGCAAAGGTAATTCATTTTTCTTTCTTATATCTCTGCGTACCAGCAAATTCTAATGCGTTATCGGGACATTTGGGTAGAAATCTTGTAATTGATATGACGTACGAGTTTTGGTTAGTGATGAATTTTTGAAGTTCTCATTTGATGAATTCCAATTTTAAAATAAATGGAAAGATTCCTCAAATTTCCAGTGTTTGTGTTGCAGTTGTTTACAAGTTTCAGCTGAATTATTTAGAGTCGATCATATAATTGTGAGAGGTTAAGTGATTAACTAGAATCATTAGGTGACCCACAAATACAATTGGTTGAAGATGTGTGGCTTGATTAATTCCTTTTCCCTAAAGGCTTTTATCTAGGTTGTTATTTATGCCTTAGAAGTGGAGGCCATCTTAGGTGTTTTGTTTCATTGGAGTAGGAATATTGGGTGGACAAAAAATTTGTCCTATCATGCTTTCATTTTGAATTGGGATGAAATTATGATTTATGAAGTAACAAGTCAGTGATATAATCTTTCTTTCCCATTCCTTTTGTATATCTTTTCCCCCTAATTAATTCAAACTTTTAAGAAAAAATATGACGATGTGACTTTCCATCTTATGCAATTTCACCTTGCATCAGATGACTGCAATACTTTAAACTTCAGGGTTATGTAATTAAAACATTAGCAGAATATGAAACAACTTGTAAAATTATCTTTAAGTATAATTGTATATATTGATTTACAACATAATTTGTTGTTGTATTTGGGAATAAGGAGAACAACCATTTGGTCAATACCTCGTGATAACCAAGAAAATATAAGAAAGCAAAGCAAGGAAGATATACAAATAGAAGGAAGATATACAAATAGAAGCATCCTCCGTGACAAAAATTACATATTTCCTTAAGTTGTTTTTCCGAGTCTTTCCTTGTGGATTTCATAAACATTTTCCAGTAGTTCTCGTACATTTTGGAGCATTTATCCGAGCCAAAGTGCTCTAATCAGAGAAGTTAAAGATAAAATTATTATTCTTTCATCTGTCGATACTTCATCAGTTCATCTTAGAGATAGAGCAGGCTTTAGTCATCTTTTGGAGTTCCCTTATTCTTATAGGACTGTTGCAGTTGTAGTTGAAATTGATCAAAGAAATTGTTTTATTCCTTGATGGATTACAAAAGAAATATAAGACTCTATTTATAGAGTTACAATACTACTAGTTTCTAACTTAACTAGTTTCTAATGTTTTACTAGTTTCTTAATAGTTTATGCTAATATATTTACTAGTTCCTAATTCTTAGTAGTTTCTAATATTTGATATTTCCTAATATCTATTATATGAGATATCTTAATATATAGAAAGATATTTCAACACTCCTCCTCAAGTTGGTGCATAGATATCGCACATGCCCAACTTGTCTACCATTTTCGAAAATATTCGACTTGAAACTGCGTTGGTAAGAACATCAGCCAATTGATCTTCAGATCGGCCCTTTGGTAACTCTACAATGTTGTCTTCCAACTTTTCTTTAATAAAACATCGATCCACCTCAACATGCTTTGTGCGGTCGTGCTGGACTGGATTGTGAGCAATATCACATGCTGCTTTATTGTCACAATATAATTGAATTGGTCTTTCAGAAGGATATCCTAAATCATCCAACAGGAGTCTTAACCATAACGCTTCACATATGCCATCAGCCACTCCTCTAAATTCAGACTCTGCACTTGAACGTGCAACAACGTTCTGTTTTTTACTTCTCCATGTAACAAGATTTCCACCAACAAAGGTAAAATATCCTGCAGTTGATCGCCTACCATTTACTTCCCCGGCCCAATCTGCATCAGTATATACATCAATAGTTCGACAACGCGTATTTTTAGTAAACAAAATACCTTTTCCAGGAGCCGCCTTCAAATATCTCAAAATGCGTAAAACAGCATTCATGTGTTTTTCACCGGGATTGTGCATAAATTGACTAACAATACTTAACGCATATGCAAGATCTGGCCTCGTGTGCACCAAGTACATCAACCTTCCAACCCGTCGTTGATATCTTCCTTTATCAACCGGTATCTGATTAGGCTCCACTGACAACTTTAATCCTTCTTCGACAGGTGTATCAATCGGCTCACACGCTGACATACCCACCTCATGTAACAAATCTAAAGTATACTTTCTTTGGGATAAGAAAATCCCATTACTAGATCGAGATACTTCAATTCCAAGAAAGTATTTCAATGGACCAAGGTCTTTCATCTCAAACTCTTTAGATAAGTGATTCTGTAAAGCCTTTCGTTCTTCAGGATCATCCCCAGTAACCACCATGTCATCAACATACACAGTAAGTGCTGTGAGTTTTCCTTTATGCCTTTTTGTAAATAAGGTATGGTCAGAATTGCTTTGGTGATAACCGAATTCCTTCAATAGCCTTTGTAAACCTTCCAAACCACGCTCTTGGTGATTGTTTTAGTCCATACAATGACTTTTTCAATCTACATACCTTCTGGCTATGTATTTGTGGTATCTTGCATCCCGGTGGAAGGTCCATATAGACTTCTTCTAATAGTTCCCCATGCAAAAAAGCATTCTTTACATCAAATTGTTGTAGTGGCCAATCTAAATTTGCTGCTAACGATAACAAGACGCGAACAGTGTTGATTTTTGCAACTGGAGCGAATGTCTCTGTGTAATCGACTCCATAAGTTTGAGTGTAGCCTTTTGCCACTAGTCTCGCTTTGTGACGTTCAATTGTACCATCTGCTTTATACTTCACTGAGTAAATCCACCGACATCCCACTGGATTTTTATCTTCTGGACGATCAACTAGCTCCCAAGTGTCATTCTTTTGTAAGGATTTCATCTCCTCATTCATAGCTGCTTTCCATTTTGAATCAGATAAGGCTTCCTGTACATTGTTAGGAATATATACAGTAGATAATTGATTTACAAACGACTTATTCGATTCTGACAACCGATGATCTGACACATACTGACTCATAGGATATTTGACTCTACTAGACAGCTCAGGTTCATATGTCGGTTTAGGAATACCTCTGGTTTGACGCGACGGTAATATTTTCCTAGGTGGTTCAGAAGGTGCTTCAGGAACATCCTCAACAACTGATTGGTTTGGTGTATTACTAACCCTTGGTTCAACGACTTCAATTGGAGGTGAATCCACAATTTGTTTAACGATTTCATTAACACTTTCTTCCATTACGGATTCAGGTGTTGGTAATTCTGGAATTTCAATTTCAGCTCTACTTATTTCATCAGGAATCAAATTTACTTCAATATTAGATCCAATTTTGTTCTCTTCTACATGATTATCTGTTTCTTCATAATCAAGAGTCAGAACTTCCTGCTTAGTTTTCTCCCCCTGAAGTTCAGACTCAGGTGAAAAATACTTAGAATCTTCATGAAAGATAACATCCGATGAAACAAACATTCGTTTAGTTGGAGGATGATAACATCTGTACCCTTTCTGGTTTGCACCGTACCCTACAAATACACATCTTAATGCCCTTGGAGTTAATTTTGTACGTTGGTGCTCATGAAGATGAACAAATGCTACACACCCAAAGACACGGGGAGGTAAATTTGAAACTGTTGGAGAAGTTGTAACTTCCGATAGAGCTTGAAAAGGAGTCTTAAACTCAATAGTACTAGATGGTACTCTATTAATTAAATAGGTTGCAGCAAGAAGTGCGTCTCCCCAATAAGATAATGGCATATGTGCTTCGATCAACATAGCCCTGATAACTTCTAACAAGTGACGATTCTTTCTTTCAGCGACCCCATTTGTTGAGGGGTATTTGGACAAGTAGTTTGATGAACAATACCATGACAAACCAAATAAGCTTGAAGTTCATGATCCATATACTCTCCTCCGTTGTCACTACGGAGTATCTGAACATTTGCGTTGTACTGAGTACTAAACAGTTTATGAACCTTTTGAAACAATAACTTTACCTCACTTTTAGATTTCATCAAACACACCCAAGTCATCCTAGTACAATCATCAATAAAGGTAACAAACCACCGTGCCCCACCCAAAGTAGAAACCTTAGATAGACCCCAGACATCAGAATGTAAGATCATAAAAGGAGTTGGACTTTTACTTAAATTTAACGGAAACGATGCACGATGACTTTTTACAAGTGCACAAACATCACATTGAAAACTTGAAACATCGCATTTAATAAATAGCGATGGAAATAATTTCTTAAGGTAACCAAAGGAGGCGTGCCCCAGACGGCGATGCCATAACCATATTTCATCTTTATTTTTTATTTCAGAATTGTTCACTACTAATGCCTGACGTAATTTATTAGAACTTTCAGATACTAAATCCAAGTAATACAACTTTCCTCGCCTAACACCATAACCAATTGTTTGCCTTGTCCGGATGTCCTTAAAGACGCAAAATTCAGGCCAAAAGATGACAACACAAAATAGAGTGGTGGTTATTTGAGACACTGATAATAAATTATGATCTAAAGATGGGACAACCAAAACATAGTCTAAGTTCAATGTGTTCGTTAGAGTTATGGGTCCTTCCCCTACAACAGTGGCTGAGGTGTCATTGGCAGTAGAGACATATTTATGTGAAGATTGGTTTATGGTTGAGACCTGTCTAGAATCAAAAGCATATGATCTGTAGCACCAGAATCAATTATCCAAGTACTATTCGAAAATTGTGTAGACATATTTAAAGTCTTGCCTACATTACCTGTAGTGGCTACCGTCGATGAAGCTTGCTTAACAATTGGATCTACAAGGGTCTTCTTAGAGTTTTTCTTTCGATTATGATCCTACCATTCTGGAAAGCCAAATAGTTCATAACAATGACTTTTGGTATGACCAATTTTGTTGCAGTGAGTACACTTATAAGTAATTTTGTCAGATTGACCAACAACTTTAGCAAAATTTGAATTTGCCTTATTGAGAGTCATTATTGCGGAAGCATCAGTTGCCCTTCACTTTAGCTAAACTGGAAAAACAAGACGAAGATGAAAGGCTCTTTTCTTTCAATCAATATAAATTCCCAAACAAAAAATTTAAGATTTTTGGCTCTGATACCGAGTTGAAATTGATCAAAGAAATTGTTTTATTCCTTGATGGATTACAAAAGAAATATAAGACTCTATTTATAGAGTTACAATACTACTAGTTTCTAACTTTACTAGTTTCTTAATAGTTTATACTAATATATTTACTAGTTCCTACTTCTTGGTAGTTTCTAATATTTGATATTTCCTAATATCTATCATATGGGATATCTTAATATATAGAAAGATATTTCAACAGTTGTTAGGTTGCTAAGTATGCTGCAACATCAAAGAAGAGTGGGATGAACAAAACAAGCTTTGGCCAAGGTCATACCATCCACCAACCTAGTAAGTCAAAATTCCCTAACTTATGATGATGTTATACGCACATCTTTCTCCTCCATTGGTGCTAATGTTTATACAAAACTGTTCTAATAAATCTCACCAGTTCTAAAATTAGAATTTTCCACCTTAATCTTCAACTTTTTAACTCTTTTGCAATCTCTTTGTAATGAGTTTTGTAAGTCCGATTTTGTTGTGTTACTGTTAGAGAAGAGAGGTGGAAACCAAGTTATCCCTAGTTGGTGTATTAGGAGTGTCATTTTAATATTTGTTTTTTGACTTTCTGTTTAGGTAGTTATGAAAGTCAGTTACTTGATTCACAAGTAACAACTTCCTCTAACTAACCTCTCTCATCTCATGTATAAGTATGAGATTTCATCTCATTTACAAAATAACAGAAACTACACTTTCTCTCTCTTATTTCTTCTAAATTCACTAAAGCTAACATGGTATCAGAGCTCTAGGGTTTCAATTTGGTCTTCCGCCATTAGAATGCAATTTTAGAGAGAGAAAGAAGCTGTCTGCTCATGGATTCATCTTCGCAATTAGGTAATTTATATTCTTCATCTTCTACAACTCAATCTCTCACTTTGAACATCACGAATTATATATCAGAAAAGCTTGATGAAAGCAATTTTTTGCTTTGGCGAGATCAATTCGAATCAATCCTGATTAGCAATGAATTAATCGGTTATGTTGATGGATCAATTTCACAACCTGAAATCACTGATCCAGCTTATCATGATTAGAGAAAACATGATCACTTTGTAAAATCATGTCTCAAAGCAACATTTTCTCGATCAATTTCGTCGGATGTATTAGGTCTTCAAACTTCACATCAGATTTGGAATTATTTGAACAAAATTTATGCTCAAGAGTTCGAAGCTAAACAAGATCTACTTCGAAAGCAACTTCATTATATTCAAAGAGGTAATGCTTCAATTTCTGATTATCTTCGTAAAATCAAATCACTTGCTGATTCATTAGCTTCTGTTAATGATAAAGTTACTGATCGAGAGATGATTAGAATTACACTATCTGGTTTAGGGAAGAGATTTAGTCAATTTGTGATTGCTATTGATAATAGAACAGATCGAATAACTTTTCCTGAGTTAAGATCAAAATTGCTTCATCATGAGCAGTGGTTAATGTCTCGAGAAGTTGATGAACAAAAGGCATATTATGTTAATCATAATCAAAATTACAGTAAGAATTCAAGGTCTTACAACAGAAATCAATCTAAGTCAAATCAAAATTACAAATCAAGTGGTTCAAAATCTGTGCAGACTTCAAGTCTTAATAATCAGATGGAACCTAAACAATCACATACAAATCAAAACCAACAGAAGACTCCTCTGACAAACCAGAAGGCAGTGAACTTTGATTTCACTACCATACCCCGTGGAATTTGTCATAAATGGGGACATAAGGCTTCTAAATGTCGATTCAGGTATACACCATCAAATGAATCTGACTTACAAAATTTTGCTGGTCTTCATATTGCTGAATCTTCTGATTCAATACCCAATAATGAAGAAAATAATGATCCAGCTCAAGAGGAATGCAATTTTGCTGTTCATGAAGATTGCAATCTTGTTATACAAGAAGAATGTCATATAGCTACTATTGACATTCCACAAACTTCTCACACTTGGTTAGCTGATTCAGGTGCATCTAGCCATATGACCAATAATCCTCAGGTATTAACTCATCTAAATCCTTATATAGGTACAGAATCTGTTATGGTTGGTAGTGGTAGTTCCATTCCTATAACCAGTACTGGTCATACTCAATTGATAACTCCAACTCAAACTTTTGATTTGAAAAATATTCTAGTGGTTCCTCACTTGAAGAAAAATCTGTTGTCAATTGCCAAGTTTACTAAGGACAATGATTGTTCAGTCGAATTTTACCCATGGGGTTATAGCATAAAAGATTTAGTCTCAAGTGATATTCTTACTGAAGGTCCTATGATAAACAACCTATATCCTATTGAGTTCTTACCTGACACAGACCAAGAGATTCATCATACTATTATTCAGGCTTCTCCTACTCTTTGGCATAGCAGATTAGGTCATACTGCCAAAGGAGTCTTAGAAAAATTGAATATGAGGAAGCTTATTCAGCTAGACTCTAAGGAGTTTGTCAAGCTTCGTCATTCATGTCAAATAGCTAAAAGTAAATGTCAGCCTTTTACTGTGTCTGCCAGTAGTACCACCACCCCTCTTCACATGATTCATTGTGATGTTTGGGGTCCTGCACCAGTTGAAACATCAAATGGTACAAGATATTACATTCTTTTTATGGATGATTTTAGTAAATTCTTTTGGCTATATCCTATGAGACTAAGGTCAGAGGCATTGAACTGTTTCAAAAAGTTCAAAGCTGCCTATGAGAAGCTTCTCTCCACCTCTATCAAAGTATTTCAAACTGATGGAACTCCTGAATTGTCTAAAGGAGAGTTCAAGGAGTTCTTAGATGCTAATGGTATATTACTTAGATGTTCTTGTCCTTATACTCCTCAACAGAATGGAGCTGCTGAGAGAAAGAACAGACAAATTACATAAATGGGGAATACCTTGTGCTTTCAAGCTTGTCTTCCAAAACAATTTTGGTATGATGCTTTTGAAGCAGCAGCTTATGTGATAAATAGACTTCCTTCTAAGGTACTCGATCATATATCTCCTTATGAGGTCTTATTTGGGAAGCTTCCAGATTATTCTTTCCTAAAGGTCTTTGGATGCACTTGTTATCCTCACCTAGCTTCTATTAGACAGGATAAGCTATCTCCCAAGTCCACTAAATGTGTTTTTCTGGGTTATAGCTTACTTCATAAGGGGTATAAGTGTTTTGATCCTCAAACAACAAGGACTTATATCTCAAGACATGTTTTTTATGAAGAGACATTTCCATTTGCTGAGGAAGCTCCTTCTTCCACTACTTTGCCTGTTTCATCTCAGGTTGTACTTCCTATTATATCTGAGACACATCCTATATTGGTGCCTGAGCTTTCAAATTCTTCATCTACCCAATCTCCATTCTCAAATTCAATACCCACAGAAGGGCAATCAAGCTCCTCTGCCCCATCCTCATCTTCTCAAGAGCTTGTTTCCACTCATCATATGGCAACCAGATCAAAGACAGGCAACCTGAGACCTAAATATTTGCCTGATTTTGTGACTAACTATTCAGTTTGCCATCCTCTTCCTCAATGCTATCTGTCTATACTTGATCTTCCTTCTGATCCTACTTGTTACACTCAAGCTATCAAGTATCCAGAATGGAAGACTGCTATGCAAGAAGAGCTTGAGGCTTTACATCATAATGCCACATGGTCTCTGGTCCCTCCATCTGATTCTATGAATATTTTGGGATGCAAATGGGTGTTTAAAACAAAGCTCAAAGATGATGGTACAGTTGAGAGATATAAGGCACGCTTGGTAGCTAAAGGATTTCATCAGCTTGATGGTCTTGACTACTCAGAGACATTCAGTCCAGTAGTTAAGTCTTCCACCATTAGAGTTGTTCTCACATTAGCAGTTACTAACAAATGGCAGATCCAACAATTGGATGTTAGTAATGCTTTTCTTCATAGGGTTTTGGATGAGGATGTTTATATGGTCCAGCCTCCTGGATTTGTGGATGTCTCTAGGAAGAATTGGGTCTGTCATCTACACAAATCCTTATATGGCCTTAAACAGGCTCCAAGAGCCTGGTTCACAAGGTTTGCTACATTTTTATTAGATTGGGGTTTTCAAAAGAGTGCCACAGATCACTCTATGTTTGTGTTTCAAGCTCATGGTGCTACTCTAGTATTACTCCTTTATGTTGATGATATTATCTTGACTGGCTCTTCTACTTATTTGATTCAGTCTTTAGTTCAGTCTCTTCAACAGGAGTTTGCTATGAAGGATTTGGGCTTCCTTCACTATTTTCTGGGAATTGAAGTGGCTCATCTTACTTCAGATGGTCTTCTTCTCACTCAAAATAAGTATACATTAGAGTTGTTACAGAAAGCTGAGCTGCTTGATACTAAGCCTATTTCTACTCCTATTATATTTGGTAAGAGGTTGTCTAAAGAAGATGGCATATTGCTAAGTGATCCAACTCTTTACAGAAGTCTTGTGGGTGGACTTCAATACTTAACAATGACAAGGCCAGATATCTCTTTTGGTGTTAACTATGCTGCATAATTTATGCAAGCTCCAAGAGATTCACATTTTCAACTTGTCAAGAGAATTTTTCGATATCTCAAAGGGACTCTTGGTGCAGGTATTACTATTACACCAGGGGATGTCTCCCAATTAACTGCTTATAGTGACTCTGATTGGGCTGGCTGCCTTGATTCGAGGAAATCCACCACTGGGTACTGTGTCTTCTTAGGTTCAACCTTAGTGGCTTGGTGTTCAAAGAAGCAATCGACAGTAGCTAGGTCTAGTACAGAAGCAGAGTACAAGGCTCTAGCAATAGCCTCTTCTGAGCTTCTTTGGCTCTCTTATGTTATCACTGAATTGGGGATTTCTACTCAATCTCCATTTATTCTCAAATGTGATAATGTGGGTGCTCGACAACTTGCAACTAATCCAGTCTTCCATGCTCGAACTAAACATGTGGAGATTGATTATCACTTTGTAAGAGATTTTGTTGCCTCAGGAAGACTCATTCTTGAGTTTGTGCCTTCTCTTCACCAACTTGCTGATGTGTTCACCAAAGGGTTATCCGATCCTCTTTACCATTCTCTTCTTGTCAATCTGATGCAGTTTCTCCCTGCTTCAGCTTGAGGGGGAATGTTAGAGAAGAGAGGTGTAAACCGAGTGTTATAGAGGTGTAAACCAAGTTATCCCTAGTTGGTGTATTAGGAGTGTCATTTTAATATTTGTTTTTTGACATCTGTTTAGGTAGTTATGAAAGTCTGTTACTTGATTCACAAGTAACGACTTCCTCTAACTAACCTCTCTCATCTCATGTATAAGTATGAGATTTCATCTCATTTACAAAATAACAGAAACTACACTTTCTCTCTCTTATTTCTTCTAAATTCACTAAAGCTAACAGTTACTTTCATCTAAACATTCTTAGAACAAAATTTAAAATCCAACCACTACCTTTTTCAGAACAAGTCAGTAGGGGAAGGAAGGGCTTATAACTTTGATTACTTTACCCAGGTGGGATAAGCCAATCTTTTAATTTAACCATTGATTCTTTAATCTATGAAGCACGCTTCGGGATGATCTAGCACCATCCAATAGTGGGCGTTCCACCCGGGTAATTTAGCCAAATCCAACGCTCCAGATTGCTAACTACTCTAATATTCAGTTATTTCAAGTTGAGTCCACCATTTTGAAAGGATATACCCATTGACCCCAAAAGACACATGTAGCTATTTGGTTCCTATATAAACAAACCAAATTCATTCCATTCTTCATCCAATTCATTCTCTTCTTCTCTTCTCTTCTCTTTTAAAATCAGTATTCTAATGTGTCAGTATATATATAATTCTGAAGAAAGAAGTCTCTGAGTGACTTCCGTCTATCTCTTTTCTCCTTAAATCGGTATTCTTTATTTCTTGGGTTGTGCTCATTTTCCCTCTCTATTTTTGAAAAAAGAATGGCGTCTCCTTCTTCCGCCGCTGATTTCTCCGGCAAAATCGTTTCACAAGTCGGATGACTCAGGAGGAGATCGACGCTCTTCGAGATACTTATGCGATTCCGGCCACTGTTGAACTTCTTCTGCCATCGCCCCAAGACAAGATTAACCTTACTGACGACCGTCGTGTTGGTGTATACGAGGTTTTCTTCAATCTGGGGTTGGTGGTTCCTTTTTCTCTCTTTCTTGTTGACTTGCTGAACCATTACGGGGTACAACTGTTTCAACTGAGTCCTAATGCAGTAATGACCATCATGGCTTTTTACTTCCTCTGCCTTCATCATGGTGAGAAAGCGAGCCTTTACGCTTTCGACAAGATTTTCTCTGTTAAGTCCAGCGATCGGTGCTGGCATTACTTTTCTTCTCGTATAGATCCATTGTTTTCTGCTCTGAATGTCCCTAAGGTTTACAAAGATCGATTCCTTTTTGTTCGTCCCTCTCTTGCAACCGAGGACTATGATTTTCGTGTATCCGGTTTTGTCCACGTCCGTCCAAAGATCATCCCTGATGCGGGAGATGTTAGATGTTTTGAAGCTTTAATCGCTTTGGATAGGGGGAAAAAGGGTTTCATCCTTGAAAGCGTCGCCGATCTACAGGCCCTTTATCAAAACAAGACGCTTCCTTCTCTTTCTGGTGAGTTTTGGTGTGATATGCTTCTTCTTTTCTTTTCGGTATTTTCTTATGTGCCTGATCTTCTTGCTCTCCTTCTTGTTCTTCAGCTTTCTTGGGAAAACGGAATAGAGCTGAAGATGTTCCATCTTCTTCTGGTGTCAAAAGATCTCGTACGAAGTCTCTGGTCAGCCGGATTTCAGCCGACGTCGTTATTCGGGAACCTATCAGTCCAGCTTCTCCTTTGATTCCTACCAGTTCTTTTCCTCCTGTTCCTTTTTCGATTAATCGTGGTGCGGTTGCCTCTCGGACTAGGGCGAGCGTTCATTCTTTGGCTAGTAAAGGGAAATCTTCGTCCACCCTGAGTTTGTCGGCGAAGATGTCTACTTTGCCTAAGGATCTTCCCCGCCATGTGACCTCTCTGATCGATGGTCTCTATCTCCATTTCCAAAATGAGGTACTTCTGGCTCTGTTTCTTCGTTTTCTTTTCTTCCTTATTCTACTTTTTCTGATTTTTCCGTGCTTTTCTTCTTTTCAGAGTTATCAAGTTAGTCATGATGTCGCATCCCTCTTATCCTCGATCGAGCGCTTGGAGTTCCAGCTTGCGAAAGCGGAGAAAGATGCTTTGTCCTACAAAGTGGAGGCTGAAATCTTGTCTAATGATGTGAAGATAGTCTCCGCCGAACGAGATTCGTGGAAGTTGGAGGCAGAGCAGTCTAGGGCCAGCGCTGAACTTCAATCTTCTCAATCTGATGCTCGTGTTGCTATTCTGGAGAAGAGACTCCAGGCCCTTCAGGAGAAAGAGGCTACTCTGATTCACGAGAGAGACAGAGATGAGGCCGCTCTTCAAGCTTCTTATAAGAAAGTCTTCGAACTGGCCGAGTCGAACCGTCAGAGGACAATAGCGATCTTCAAAGATGGGGACGAGTTCTTAGCGATCCTGAGACGGCAATGTAAGTCCGGATTTCAGGTTGCCTGGGATGCGGTTCGTCGCTTTTATGCTCCTAAGGAAACTACTCCCCTACGACATCTTGATAAGGATTGAGTCGCCTTGTCTGTTTATGTTGTTGTTGCCGATCGAGGGCTGCAGGAGGATTTTCCCTTTAGCGAGGACGAGTGGGACCAGGAGGTTACCAACTCCGTGGTCCATGTGGGTGATGATTCCGACGAAGGCTCTGTTTCCTCCGTTCCTGGTCCTGATGGTTGTTCTGGTCCTATCCTTTCCGGTGATGAATCGAAGTTGTCTTTGTTTTTGTTTTTTGGGATGTTCTTTCATGTTTGAACTATGATCCTGCTACAATAGTTTTGTTTTGATCTTAGTGGTTTGACTTGCTTTTATATCCTGTTGCTGCACATATGAGAATCTCCCAAGGTATGAGTTTAATATCATAATCTGATTGGAAAGAACTAATAATAGCTCTGTTTTTTTTTCGGATCAACCTTAACTTCACTTTCTATCAAATTATGGACAACTTTCGAATGAACAAGTGGCTTGTTTATATCAGTAAAACCCCCACCACAAGTGTGCTCGTGAACATACTTCTTCAAATAAAAGAACGAAGAAATACCAAACCTTGAACATGTTGGGTTTTATACCCGTCTACCAAGGTTTATAGCGGATTAAGACATCATATGTCTAACAATAGTATTCCCATGATCACATGCATAACTAATAATGCTAAGTAAATAAAACAAGAAAGACGATTACCTTAATCGCTAGTATTTCCCTCGAACCTTTCCAATCGCTTTTAAGAAGGCCAAGAACTCCAAACGTCGCTCCTCTACTTGGGACACTCAGCAATCAACTTGATCTTCCACCTTATTGTTAGCTAGAAGTCCAATGGTGGTTGGATGAAGATTTCCTTCCTCTTTGACTAGATAGATAGTTGGGAATTAGCTCAATTTCTCCTCTCTACTTGATGTGGTAGAGTAAGAAAGCTATATGAGAAATTCCACACCTTATTCTCCGCCATAAGAGTCTTTATCTATAACCCTAATAATAATCTGCCTCCAATTAGGTTTTCTAAAAGACCCTTTAGAGTAAGATTTAAGGAAATTGCCGAAAATAGCAACTAGTTGATATTCTCTTGATTCCCTATGGAGGTGACTTCCAAACCCAGCCAAAATTGACAGACTTAATGTTCCTAATCTCTGGAACCGACCCTCCAAAAATCAGGCCAATCCGAGCCCTAAAAGTGCTCGAATCTGTTTAGGCCCAAAACTCTAATTTCGGGCCTTTTGCACTATATTTGCCTAATATCTCTTTAGGCCTATGAGATATGTTTATGGGACACTCCCATGGTTATATATCACTCCCACTAGTCATATCCTTCGATCAAATTGACACTCTTATGTGTAATCCGTTTTAGGATCCGGTCAAAGTTAGCCACGAATTACTTTGTAATTCGACGATCGTAGTTGGTTTCTAGCTAAACACTACGACCCCTAAATCAACCGGACTTGATGATCTTATTCATCAATTTTCCTAGCTGAACAAATTGCTCGCATTGCATTCTTGGTCGAAGGACATCTCTTTCAGACTCCCACTTAAACTTAGAACAAGTGCAATGCTCAATTCCCGTGTCAATTTGTATCCCATCTGATACGTCACGTCGTTTAGACTTTCTTGATATCCGAGCACAACTGTAAAAGACAAACGATTAATATTAAATCCGTTTGAGCGTGGCCACGCATTTTCCAGTTGCTAACTCATCAAGTGGCCTTAAGACACTTTGTACCTAATTTGATTAGGATGACACAATCCATACTTGTACTCCCATTTAACTTCATGTCTATCCTGTCATTCCCGGGATCCGCCTTTATAACCTCCTTTTACGGCGCAGCGTTTAACGGAACCAAAGTCGGACATTCCTTACATAAGATGAGTGGAACACTAATGTTTTGAGGAATCCCTCCAATCTTGTCTTAATGAGAAGATTTTGACATTCATCACGAGTGATGTACTTTTTATTTGAGGGTTATCCAGTTAAATACCTTTTACACACCCACGTAGTCGAATTGAATACTCATATTCCATAGCCCATGAAACTGCGCTATCTCATCGACGTCCCGTGCTAGTCTTCCTTAGTCGTTGTTGTCCATGCAACCTCCTGGACTAGGGAGATGATAATAAATACTCCAAGTTCACTTAATAGGGTTTCATTCATCAGATCACGTATCTGACAAACTATTCGGAATGTTTTATTATCTGTGGTCTGTCGTTTAAATACTAAACCCAAATTTAGACCACGGTGAAATAATTAACTTATTTCCGATAACGAGAGTTTGTAAATTTGAGCCTCTTCCGTAAAACTCCTTTTTACCCGCTCAATTTACATGTCGAGGTTTATTTATAATAGCCCTAATGCCTTTGACTTATGTATGACTCTCATACTTTGTCTTTAGGTGACAGTTTAGTTTGACCACAGATGTAGTTTGTTTTAAACTTTGCTAATTATCAATTAATTTGAAGATTGCTTTCTTCAACCTCGATAATTGCTAGTGACTTTTTACTAATATTAAGGCTTCTAATTCTTTTGTAGAATTTGCAACAGTTTCCGGCTTGAAACACTTTCAGCCTACTTTCCTTCCATGTCTGGAATTTCGCAACGATGACGTGTTCAACTTTTGTACTACTTCATCCTACAACCTTCTAGGATGTTTAAGTAGTGTTTTGGATTTTCCAATCCGAATTTGGATGTCTAAATGCTAATCATGTCCCACATGACCGACTCTATATTTTGTACATAAATGTCTCTCTCATGCTTGTTTGCTCATCAGAGTCTCTCAGACTCTGAGTTTTGCAACGCTCTCTGTCATGAGTTTTTGGGTCAAAATTCTTGTAGACCTTTCCGAGTCTCAGTTTTTCGGTTTTGGATCTCAAGAGTCTTAGCGTACTGAGTTCTTTTAATCCTGTCATTTTTCGATCTATGCTTATAGATCTTAGATGCCCAAATGGCATTTTATCCTTTTGTATGTGGTCCTTTAGTGAGTTAGTTCGAAACTGTTTTACAACATCTTTATGTCGTACTCAATCTCTTGTATGTACTCTGCATACGGACCTAGAAAGCTTGTTACTCCCACTTACCTTCTTGAAACTCGTGATTCAAGAATTTCTTCATTCTCAGGAATCAAACTACTTTGATTACCTCTATGAATCGAAGATTCCAACTCTTGCGTGCTTTAATCCGTTGAAGGATTCCTGAAGCATGCTTATGGGCATAACTGGATTAGAAGAATCTCATTTGTCTTGTCTAGTTTCGCAAAACATGAATATTTCCATCCTTCTCAGTTTTCTACTATGAAAAACTAATTTAGGTCTTCCGTTGACTTAAATTATCAAGTTACATGTCTTGATGAGATATGGATTCCATATTGTTTTGGCTTGATGCCAAAAACAAGAGTCAGTTTTCCGTCTCTGCGCAGGTCTTTATATCTCTTCAGAAAGAATTTAATCTTCTGAGTCTTTGAGATTACTTTTGACCTTAAGGGCTTTTGAACAACATTTTGGAATATTCTCAACTACTTGAGATTTTCCTTTTGAGACACTTTCAACTACTTGAGAGTTCTCCTGCGAAACACATTCGCTATTGTCCGGTAGGTTTTAAGATCCCATCTTTACCTCTTCCTATTCTGAGGAATCGAAGTTAACCTTTTTTAACAGTTTTGTTGCTCTTGGTCGAACTTAATGAGCCTGTATATTTTACATGATTGTTCCTCATGGCTTCTCATGACTTTTCTCATGGTCGAATTAAATCGACTTGTACTTTTCTCCCACTTATTCTTGTAATAACAGTACTTTTCTCCCAGAACATTGGTTGTGCTAATTACTATAAGAATACTATCATGAGCAACAAACACTTTGTTCTGTTGATCATTTGTGGAAAAAGCCCAAATTTCTTTTAAAGAAATTGTGTGAGACTTTCAGCTAACTTGGGTGTCCTTGTAAAACACTTTTACACAGACTTAGCTTTAAATGGAGTAGGTTAAGTGTGAAAACAATCGTTTCTAGAATATATCCCAAAATATTCGGAAGACTGACTTAAACCCATCATTGATCGAATCATGCATAGCAGTGTTCGATTACTCTCTTCTAAAACACCATCCGTCGGATGTGTTCCATGGAGCAGAGTTGGGAAACTATTTTTTAACTCCTCTGATGGTTATCAAGTGTTTGACTCAAGTGTTCACCACTCCAAATCTCATCGAATGGCTTGAACTATCTTGTCAAGGTGATTCTATACTTCGGTGTGAACTTTGTTTGAACACTTCAAACTTTCTGACTTATACTTTATGATTTGTACGTTTCCATACTTCATGAAGTTGTCAGAGTACGTATTGAAGTATCTCGTTAGCTTTTGCAAGTAAATTTATAGGTATGCGTAACACTTATGAGTCCTAATAGATTACTAGTCTCTATGCCTTTTGAAAAAGGGTGACTTTGTCAATTAGTCCTTAAGACCTAATCGACAATGCTGAAGTTAATGAGTTTGAATATCTTGATATCGACCATTATCATTGTTAACCTTCAGTTAATTTACCACTGGTTTAAAGCATCAGATGTTTCTAGAAGAACAAAATAATTATTATTAAGTTCTATGCTAGATTAGTGTCTAAAAGAAGACTTCGATCCCTTTCAGCATCCCTAGCATTACTGCTTCTGCTCCCTCTTGGATCTTTACTTCTTTTAGTCAAGTATGTAATTCCCTTAAGCTCCTACTGAGCCGCTCATCTGATCTTAAATACCTGGTGAAGGAATTCTATGATACTTGTTTAACTTTGTTAACAAGGATAGTGGAATCAAAATTCATAATTCAATTCCTTTTTTCCTCCAGGTGCTACGGGTAGTTTCCTCTTAAACGGTCTAGCCATTGTTTGGAAACATTCACAGTAATGAGGAATACTCTTGATCATGTACTCGGCAACTGCTTGCCTTTTCTTTGATCAAATGATTTTCTCACTTGACTTACAATTTGCCCTTTTGAATCTCAAGAACTCTTTCTTAGATTCCTTCTACCAAATCTCAAGAACCTTTGTTAGATCTGATATTCCGTGTTTTCTGCTCAGTTGTTAGTAACAATCTGAGTGATTCATCTAAGGTCTTATCTATCTTCGTTCAATCGACATTGAATTGGGTGATAGATTAATTCTGTTGTCTTCCATTTGGATGAGTTTGAGATTACCTTGGAGGTCTCGTACCTCTCCATTTGTGACTTTTATAGGAGCCTCTTCCTCAGTTTGTCTTAATGGTCGTGCCAGCATCCATTCCTCTCGCCCCAAGCCAATCATACCCACATCTGCTTACTCCCTAAAACCAAAAGTCCTCAAACCCCAGCATACTTCAGACCGATCAGTCTTCTTAATACCACTTACAAGATTATCACCAAATTTTTTCAACCGTTTGAAAACCACCCTCCCAGACATCATCTCTCTATTTCAAGCAGCCTACATTCCTGGCAGACAAATTACAGACAATATTATCACCAGTCAGGAGTTAGTCCACTCCTCCAAAAAGATCAAAGGAGGGAAAAGCTACTTTCGTCTTAAACTCGACATGTTTGAAGCTTTTGACACGATTGAGTGGAACTACATAGGGATTATCATGAGTAAATTAGGCTTTTCTAACCATTAGATCCGACTCATCCACTCATGTCTGGCCTCCTCTTCTATGGTTGTTCTTATCAACGGTCGTCCCTGTGCTTCCTTTAATATCAATAGGGGTATTAGACAAGGAGACCCCCTATTCCTTTTCATTTTCACTCTTGTTATGGAGGGTCTCAGCAGACAGCTTGAAAACACCAACTCCACTGATCATTTTAGTTTGGTTTTACCATATCTAACAGTTTTGTTACTCTTGGTCGAACTTAATCGTCCTGTACAAGTTTCATGATTGTTCTTTATGACTCTTCATGATTGTTCTTCATGACTCTTCATGATTTTTCTCATGATCGAATTAATTCGACTTGTACTTTTCTCCCACTTATTCTTGTAATAATTAGTACTTTTCTCCCAAACTACTAGGTGTGCTAATTATTATAAGAATACTATAATGAGCAACAAACACTTTGTTCTCTTGATTGCTTATGGAAAAAGCCCAAATTTGTTCTAAAGAAATTGCGTCAGACTTTAGCTAATTTTTGTAATGCTTTTACAAGCTTAGCTTTTAGACGGATATTGGTAAATGTATGGGAACAATCGTTTCTAGAATATATCCCAAAGTATTCGAAAGACTTGGCTTAAGCCCATCATTGATCAAATCATGCAGAGCAGTGTTCGATTACTCCCACTGAATCCACCATCCCTAAGATGTGTTCCATGGAGCGAGTTAGGAAATGGTTTCTCAACTCCTTTGATGGTTATCAAGTATTTGACTAAAGTTTTTACCACTCCAATCTAATAGGATGTCTTAAACTCTCTTGTCAAAATTGATTCTTTACTTCCGTTTGTACTTTGTTTGAACCTTTCAAGCATTCCGACTTATACTTTATGATTTGTACGTTTCCATACTTCATGAAGTTGTCAGAGTACGTATTGAAGTTTCTCTCGTTAGCTTCTGCAAGTAAACTTATAGTCTGCATAACACTGTATGAGTCCTAATAGATTACTAGTCTCTATGCCTTTTGAAAAGGGTGACTTTGTCAATTTAGTCCTTAAGACCTAATTGACAATGCTGAAGTTTAATGAGTTTCAATCTCTTGATTTTAGCCACTATCAATGTTAACCTTCAGTTAATTTTACCACTGGTTCAAAACATCATATGTTTCTAGAAGAACAAAATAATCACTATTAAGTTCTAAGCTAGATCACTGTCTAAAAGAAGACTTTGATCCCTTTCAGCATCCCTAGCATTACTGCTTCTGCTCCCTCTTGGATCTTTACTTCTTTTAGTCAAGTATGTAATTCCCTTAAGCTCCCACTAAGCCGCTCATCTGGTCTTAAATACCTGATGAAGGAATTTTACCATATTTGTTTTTAACTTTGTTAACAAGGATACGGAACCGGAATTCATAATTCCATTCCTTTTGTCCTCCAGGTGCTAAAGGTGGTTTCCTTTTAAATGGTCTAGCCATTGTTTGGAAACATTCACAGTAATGAGAAATACTCTTGATCATGTACTCGGCAACTGCTTTTCTTTGATCAAATGTTTGTCTCATTTCACTGATCTTTGTGCCCTTTTGAATCTCAAGAGCTCTTTCTTAGATTCTTTGTACCAAATCTCAAGAACCTTTCTTAGACTCGATATTCCTGTATGTTCTGCTCAGTTTGTTCGTAACAACCCGAGTGACTCATCTAAGGTCTTATCTAGTTTTGTTCAATCGATATTGAACTGGGTGATAGATGTATTCTGTTGTCTTCCCTTACGATGACTTTCAGATTGCCTTGGAGGTCTCGTACCTCCCCATTTATGACTTCTGTTGGAATTTCTTCCTCAGTTTGTCTTAATGGTCGTGCTAGCATCCATTGCACTTCCAAAGAGAATGTTATACGATTGCTTGCAAAAGGCTTTTGACTTTCTCTTGTGTGAGTCAACTTTCCCACATTATTCAATAAAATCGTCTCTGATTGAATAAGTGATTCCAAGACCCCAGTTCTTCTGAGTAAAGCAGACGAAGGCCCTACCCTTTGACTCCGTCGTTCCGGGTGAGCGAACTACTTCACTGATCATACCTTATGACTCTTAGTTGATAGATATCATTGATGAATGACTAATCTATCCTTTTTCCTCGAGTATCCAAGACTCTCTTGCTGATCTCGTTGAGTATAACCATTTACACGTGTAGGCCTCTTCTATAGACCTACCCGCATTGTCCTAAGGTAGAGGAGGTACCCTGCGAAGGCCGACCCACCTTCCTCGAACTAGGGTGCAACGAGTGTCTTAATCTGGATAGGCGATTACTCAAGATTATGTTTTGGGGACTTTTACGCTAGTCTCGCGTTTGTTATAGTGAACTATTTAGCCTAACTAACATCCACGACATAAAGCGTAAATAAGTAAGTAAATGCGCGTGAGAAAATAAATCAAGCAGACATGGATCCTAGTGTGGCCCCTAAACTAGAAGATCTAATCTCCTTTGGTTTGCTTCTTGTTTCGCCTTTTGGTTCGTCTAGATCTCCATCTTTGAACCTCCATTGATTTCTCCCACTCGCCTTTGGATTCCTTCCTCGAGCTTCTTCAATGGACTAATTGACCCTAAACTCTAATTACAAGATTCTAACGATTCCCAGATCGTATAAACTTGAAATTAAAATTAATTACAAAGCATGCACCCATCTGTGCTTAAAACAAGAATAAAGAAACACTCTAATTATATATGCATGATAATCCGGGAGATACTTTTGTCGACATCCCATGTCACATTACGGACCTTAAGTCTAAATTCGAAGAATTCGACTAATGGTGCGTTCTCGTTTTCTCTTTTATGATTTCTAAAATCAACTTTAAGAAAAACTCTGTTTTGGGCTAGAGAAAGCCCGGGTCAATTTCGGGAAAAACTTGGTTCGATTCTTAATGATTTCATAAATCAATTTAAAGAGAAATCCGTTTTGGCTTTCCGGATGGCCCGGATTAACTTTGGAATTATTTGGTTGGAATTGGAAGAAAATTTAGCAAAAACTCCCACTCGAATGATGTTCCTTTTCGTGGTCCGAAAAGCCTCGATCAAGCCCGGGACAAGCCCTAGACAAGTCCCGGCCCAAGCCCACAAAAGGGCTCGGAGAAGGTCCGAACATGGCACGGCCCAAAGGGCCGGCATGTCCTGGCCGAGGCCTGGTCTCGTCCTGGCCGGAGCCAGGACGCTAGTCCATGCACCAGACTCGTCCTAGACATGTCTGGTGCTGGACCGGACCAGCACTAGGTGTCTCGGACCTAGTCCGAGACACCCAGGACCCCAGACGCGTCTCCAAGACGCGTCTGGTGGTAGCTACTTGACGCGTTTGTTCGCGTCTTATGGACGCATCCCAGACGCGTCCTGGTTAAGCTACTGGTCGCGTCTGGAAGACGCGACCTAGACTAGCTGGATGCGTCTGGAAGAAGCGTTCACCCAGTAGCTAGACAGTCTGGGACGCGTCCTCGAGGCTACTGGTCGGCCAGAAAGCTTCCTGGGCGGACCTATTGAGTTTCTAAAACTCAATAGTTTCCCTTTTTTTTTTCTTTTGCAACTCTAAGTTACTTTTTCCAATTTTAAAACTCTTTTTTAATATTTGAAATCCTTTTAGAACACTTCTAAATTTTTCAAAACTTTTAGAAACTTTTAAATTTTCCAAATTTTGTTTTTGGGAGTTTCCTAAAACTCAAACAACTTTTTTAGAAGACTTCTAAAATTCCAAAATTTTTGTTTTTGTGAGTTTTCTAAAACTCAAAAACAACTCTTTTAATCAACCAATATGGATCAAAATTTTAGGTTTTTGAAAAACTATCAAGAACAAATTTTGAAATCTTTTGAAAAATTCTTGAATCCTATTCAAAATTAATCAAAATTTTGTGTTCAAAACACTTTTAAACACAATAATCTATCTAGAAAAGCATGGAATTGGTCCAAAACTTAGATAAGATAGGCTAATTGCAAGAGGCTCTGATACCACTTTTGGGTTTTACACCCTTATACTAATGTCAATAGCGGAAATAAGACATCTAATGTCTACATTAGTATTCCCAGGATCACATGCATAAGCCTATAATAATACTAAGCAAAACTAGATAATCGATTACCTTATTCGCTAGTTTTTCCCTCGAACCTTTCCAATCGCTTTTGAGAAAACCAAGAGCTTCAAACGTAGCTCCTCTACCTGGGACACGAGCAATCAACTTGATCTCCCACCTTTGTTGTTTAGCTAGCACACCAATGGTAGTTGGAAGAAGAACACCTTTCTTTTTTATAGATAGATAGTAATGGGAATTAGCTCACTTTCTCCTCTCTACTTGATGTGGTAGAGTAAGAAAGCTTAGAGAGAAATTCCACACCTTATTCTCTGCCCTAAGAGTGTTTATATAGAACCCTAATAAGAATCCACCTCCTTTTAGGTTTCCTAAAACACCCTTTAGAATAAGATTTAGGGAAATAGTCGAAAATAGTAACTATTCATATTTTCTCAATTCCCTAAGGAGGGAGCGTCCAAATACCATGAAAATTGGCATATATAACTTTTATTATATCAGCAACTAACCCTCCAAAATTTAGCCCAATCCAAGTGCTAGATGTACCCGAACCGGTCTAGGCCCAAAAATCTTGTTTTTGGCCTTTTTGTACTATCTTTGCCTAATTCCTTTTTAGGCCTATGAGATATGTTTATGAGACACTCCCATGATTATATCTCACTCCCACTAGTCATATCCTAGATCAATTTGTCACTCTTATGTGTTACCCGTTGTAGGATCCGATCGAAGTTAGCCGTGAATTACTTCGTAATTCAACGATCGTAGTTGGTCTCTAGCTACAACTCTACAATCCCTAAATCAATCGGACTTGATGATCTTCTACATCAATTGTCCAATCCGACAAATTGTTCGCATTGTCACCTTGATCGAAGGACATCTCCTTCATCTCCTCCAGTAATGACCTGGACTAGGGAGAAGATAACGAATGATTCCAAGCTCACTTAATAGGGTTTCATCCATCAGATCACGTATCTGACAAACCTATTTGGAATACTTTATTATCTTTGGACTGACGTCTAAGTACTAAACTAAATTTATACGACTATGAATTAACTAATTTATTTCTGACAACGAGAGTTTGTAAGTTTGAGTCTCTCCTGTAAAGGCCTTTACTTACTCAATTTACTAGTCATGGTTATTTCTAGAATATACCTTATGCCTTAGACTTATGAATTCGTTCATTCTTTGTCTTAGGTGACAGTTTAGTTGACAACGGATGCAATCGGGTTAAACTTTGCTAATTATCAATTGATTGAATCTGACTTCAATTTCTTTGATAATTTTTATTATTTTTTACTAAATTTGAAAGTTCTTAAGTTTTAGTTCGTTCGTTTGTAAAGTCTGCAACAGTTCTTGGCTCGGAACCACTTTCCGACCTACTATCTTCCCATGTCTGGAAGTTTGCATTGTGTGACACGTTTCAACTTTTGTACTACTTAATCCAAAAACCTTTCTGGGATTTTCTTCAGTAGTATTTCAGATTGCCTGATCTGAATTCGAATGTTTGACGTCTGTTTGTACTCTTAGTGTTTGAGATGTCTAAATGCTAATCATGTCCTACATGATCGATTTTATGTTTCAGGCATAAATATCTTTCTCATGCGTGCTTGCTCATCAGTGCCTGCTAGACCTTGAGTCTTGCTGAGCTTTTGTCATGAGACTTGGGTCGAATTTTTTTTCTAGAGTTTTCAAGTTCGAATTTTAAGAATCTTGGCATGCCAAATTTCTTAGCTCAATCCTATCATCCTCTCGATTTGTGTTCATAGACCTTGGATGCCCAAAAGCATTTTATCCTTTGGTCTTTTTATTGAGTCAGTTCTCAACTGTTTTCAACATCTCTATGTTGCTCTCAATCTTGGTATGTTTTCTGCATATCGGACTTAGAAAACTTGTTACTCCCACTTACTTTCTTGAATTCCCGAGATTTAAGATCATCTTCATTCCTTCAAACGTCTTGATTTCCTTGGCGAAACGAAGATTCCAACTCTTGCTTGCTTTAATCCGTCGATGGATCTTCATAGCACGTTTGTCTTACTAACTTTTTAAGTCGTTAACCTTTGACTTCTATGATCCTATCAGGAAATATGGTTTTCACTTTTATGTTAGTACAGACAAAACTTAGATTGGAAAAGGATTTCGTTCATAGTTTCATGGTATGAACTGCGATCTTTATCTCTTTGTCTAGCTATGGGAAACTCTTATGCTTCCATCCTTCTTAGTTTTCTCCTTTTAAAAACTAGTTTCATCGAATGGGTTTTACTCCATTGATTTAATTGTCAAGGTCTAAAACTTTAAAAGATTCGGATTCCGTGATATTTTGGTTTCAAACCAAAATGCGGAGTTGGTTTCCATCTACGCGCAGGTCTATGGCTTTCGTCTTTTAATCATTAAGGTTTCAATCTTCTGAACTTGTTAGACAAGCTATTTCGACCTTAAGGGCTTATGAACAACATTTCAGAATGTTCTTAAACTGCGAGACACTTCTATTGAGCAACTTTCTACTTTTGAGAGTTCTCATGCGAATCGTATTCGTCTTGTGCGGTAGGTAATTAGAGTTAATCTTTCTTTTACCTTTTATTTCCTTTTGAGGACCACGATTAACTATTCTTAACAGTTTGTTGCTCTTGGTCGAACTTATTCGACCTGTACTTTTCTCATGAAAGGTTCTCTTGACTTTCTCATGATTCTTTTCATGGTCGAACTAATTCGACTCGTACTTTGCTCCCACTTATTCTTCTCATAACTAAGAGAAGCACTAATTATTAAAAGAATACCATCACGAGCAAGAAACATTTTATTCTCTCATTGGTTGAGGAATAGCCCAAATTTCTTCTAAAGAAATTACGTCAGACTAGCTAATTTTGTGTCTTTGTAAAATGTTTTTACACAAGCTTAGCTTTCGATGAAGTAGGTAAAGTGAGAAAATGACCATTTCTAGATTATATCCCAAAACATTCAGAAAACTCGCTTAAACCAATCATTGATCGAATCATGCATAGCGAGTGTTCGATTACTCCCGCTGGACCCACCATCCATCGGATGTGTTCTATGGATTGAGTTTAGAAACCATTTCTCAACTCTTTGATGGATATCAAACTCTGGACCCAAATTTTCACCATACCAATTTGATCGGATGGCTTAAACTTCATTGTCGAGGTGATTCTTTACTTCGGTTTGTACTTTGTTTGAACCTTTCAAACATTCCGACTTTATACTTTATGACTTGTACGTTTCCGTACTTCATGAAGTTCTCAGGGTACGTGTTGAAGTAGCTTTCGTTAGCTTCTGCAAGTAAACTTATAAGCATGCATAGCTAAGTACGAGTCCTAATAGATATCTAGTCTCTATGCCTTTCTCAAAAGGGCGACTTTGTCAATTGGTCCTTAAGACCTAAGCGACAATGCTGGAGTTAACGAGTTTGAATCTTTTCATTTTAGCCATTTTCAATGTTAACAAGTTCAGTTCTTTGAGAACCTTCAGTTAATTTACCACTAGTTTAAAACATTTAATGTTTCTAGGAGAACATAATTATTATTATTAAGTTCTAAACTAGATCAGTGTCTAAAAGAAGACTATAGGACTTTATAGCTATTTCGGAAATGTTTGCTTCATTAGGTATTAAAGAGTCTATCTCTCTTTTAGTCAAGTAATAAGTTCCCTTAAGTACCCACTGGGCCGCACATCCGGTCTTAAACACCTGATGAAGGGATTCTACTTGTTTAACTTTGTTAACAAGGATATTGAAACCAGAATACATAATTCCATTCCTTTTGTCCTCTAGGTACTAAGGGTAGTTTCTTTGGAATTGGTCTAGCCAATCTTAGAAATATTTACAGTAATGTGAAACAATTTTGATGATGGACTAGACAAACGATTTGCTTTCCTTGATCAAGTGTCTGTCTCTCTTGACTGACCCTTTGCTATTTAGTATCTCAAGAACTCTTTCTTAGTT
Source organism: Eschscholzia californica subsp. californica (assembly GCA_002897215.1). NCBI lineage: Eukaryota > Viridiplantae > Streptophyta > Magnoliopsida > Ranunculales > Papaveraceae > Eschscholzia > Eschscholzia californica. The sequence continues at coordinate 1,178,891 of BEHA01000078.1, read as the reverse complement.
TCCTTCTTTTGAATCTCAAGAACGTCTTCTTAGATTCGATGTTCCCATATGTTCTGCTCAGTTGTTCATAACAATATGAGTGACTCATTTAAGGTCTTATCTATCTTTGTTCAATCGGTATTGAACTGGGTGATAGATGATCTCTATTGTATTTTATTAATGAGAGAAATTCGAATAGTTTCAAGTTTTCGAATAGACAAGTCATATCGAAAATATGAAATCCTTTCGGTTCTTCCTTAAAATGACGATCAGATTGCCTTAAAGGTCTCGTACCTCTCCATTAATAACTTTTGTAGGAACTTCTTCCTCAGTTTGTCTTGATGGTATGTTGGCATCAATAACTCTAAAGAGAATGTTTTACGAGTAATTGCTTGCAAAAGGATTTTGACATGATCCTGTATGAGTCGACATTGAGATTGGGTATTCTAGGACGCTTTATTTATTTTTTAAATCTGAGAACCATTCTCGGATTCCTTTTCATTTAAGAAAGTTGCTTTAGTTCAACTCCTTCTTAAGGATTGACCGAAGGTTAGAAAACTAACTTTCTAATATGTCATTAAAACTACAAGAAAGAATTGCAAAAGTTTAAACTCGTTACCGTTTTTGGAAAAATTTAGTTTTCCCATTTTGTTCAATATAAAATCATCCCCGATTGAATAACATGATTCCAAGATCCCATTTCCTCAGTAGTTAAGCGGACTATGGCTCTGCCCTTAACCCCGTTGTCCTGGGTGAGTGAACTATTTCACTGATCATACTCTTATGACTCTTGGTTGATAGATTGCATTAGCTAATGCTTAATCCATCCTTTTACCCCGAGTATCCAAAACTCTTTTGTTGATCTCGTTGAGTAAAACCATTTAGAAGTGTAGACCTCTTCCATAGGTCTACCCGTATTGTACCAAGATAAAAGATAGCGCCGTACCCTGCTGGTAGATCCACCATTTCATGATCGAGGGCTCAACGGGTGTCTTAGTCAGGATAGGCTATTCACTCAAAATTACATTTCGGGTGTCGCATATGGACTAGGATTCCAGACGCGTCCTAGACGCGTCTGGGATGTCTGAGACCTAGTCTAGGACTCCCAGTCCTACTCAGATTCTGTCTCGGTCCTAGACCGAGACTGACTGGGATTCCAGACGCGTCTTAAACGCGTCAGGTGATGTGACATGAAAATGTCACATTTGGAGAGCCTAACTTAGACTAATTAGTCATTTTCGAGTGTTATCAATAACATTTTATGTGTTTTTCTTATTTAGGTACCATATTTGGAATAAAGAACCTAATTCGGAATAAAGGGAGCGAATTATCACTATCATTTCATGTGCCCAAAATGAGAGAAAAGGACTTCAAGCAAATCATATGAGAAGAGGAGTCAAAGACGAGTCCAACGGTGAAAACGGAAGTCAATTCCGAGTTCGGACGGGGAAGTTGTGAAAGAAAGAAGTCGAGGTTCGGTCTTAAAACAAAGATTCTATGAAGGCACCCCCCTTGATTTCCAAGTGAAGATTAAAGCCCAAGTCTTAAACCCAAGCCCAAAGAAGATGAAAGAAGGAAGAGATTTTGGAGGCACCCTCTTGATGGACTCAAGTTTGAGTCAAAGTCAAGTCTTGACTTGACTAGGGTTTGAGTAAAAAGAGAGGGTCAAGACACTATTCATCTTCTTCATCATCAAACAACCAAACAACTTTGGAGGAGAGAAAGAGGCAAGAGGCTAGGGTTTTTGTTCTTGGGTTAGAGAGCTTGAAGGTTTGATAGAGAGAGAACAAGAGAGCAAGAAGGAGGATCCGGCCAAAGCATAGGCCGGCCAGCTCACTAGGCCGGCCTAGCTTTGGCCGGCCGAGCAGCAGCTCGGGCTGCACACGAGCTGCTGCTCGGGAGAGCTGCACGGGAGCACGGGACAGTAGCCTTCACGGGACGCGCACAGCAGCTGCTCCGGACGAGCAAGGACGCGGCCAGCAGCAGCAGACCGGAACAGCAGCTCGGGCTGCAAGCTTTCTAGCTCGGGACGCCTTCACGGGATGCGGCTGCAGCTCGGACGTGCATGGGACGCGCGCACCGTGCTCGGGACAAGCTAGAGAAGGCCGGATCTAAGCTTCCTTTGGCCGGAAATCTTGATTTTGGCCGGAAACCTAACTTTCTTTGATCGGATTTTCGTGGTGTTCCGGCAACTTTCTTGATTCAAAACCTTAGGGCTTTTACTCCCCATGTCTTGATCTATCTTCCCATGAAGTTTGATTTGATTTTGGGTAAGAAATCTTTAGAGAGAGAAAGCTTGATGAAGCTTTAATGGTGGATGTTCTTGAGATGGAGAAGATGATGGTGGGTGCTATGGGGAATCTGATTTTTACTCGGGGACACCCAAAGTTCACTATTAAAGGGAAATCCAGAAAATTGCTACGGGGAGATCGACTACACTTAGAGACTCACTTTTCTCGACGAACCTAGCCTCGAGCCACATCGAAAAAGGGGGATTTCTTATCATCTTCTTTTCATTTATTATTCAATCACCATGTTAGCTAAATCAAGTGTGTCGAACATATGAGATGAAATGTGATGAATTCGTGATTATGTTTAATATGATTTGATGTTTTGATTATGAGTTGATGTTCATTTGATATGACTCGGGATTAACCGAATTAGGCGTTTGTTTGACTAGGTATGATCTCCGGATATACGTAGTACTTATAGACACCACCTTAGGAGTCGAACATCGATTGTATTTGACACATTAAATCGGACAATACATAGTTGTAGATTATCATTATAGATTCCCGGATTTCGATACATGAACTCTCGTATTCGGATATTCTTGAAGCATGATTTGAATGTGATGATTGACTTATTATTTGTTTACATGTGAGTTTAATTGTCTTCGTCTAGTTTTATAAACTAGAAGCCTTGATCGTAATCGTCTATTGACACGAACTTTGATAATGCGTACTTAGTTTGATAATCGATGCTTAGTGACGTTTGATCATTTATACTTAGTTTGACGTATTATGCTTATTAGTGTCATACTTGTTCATTCTCAATTCATTAGATGGTGTGTGTAAGTTTGATAGTCGATGCTTAGTGACGTTTGATCGGTTATGCTTAGTTAGACACATGATGCTTAGGATTGTCAATGTGGGTGAAGTTAATTACACTTTCATGTGAATAGATACATTGTATTTGTCATTGTCGATCTTGTGGATCGAAGTATCCGTCTCAATTAACTTTTACCCGAATCAACTCTTACCGTCTCCCGACTCTTGTTCCTCCGACTCTTCTCTCGAATCTCTCTTGCCCATTTACATTTATTGTTTAGTTAGTTTTACTCGCTTTATTCTTTTTGTTATTCTTTCAATCAAAACCCCTTATTCATCTTTGTTTCCTTTCCTTTTTAGTCTAAGTTAGCTAGTGATACCTAGACCGAGGGACAAGACCCTTCGATATCCAAATCACCTTCCTATCCTTGGATCGACTCCGGTTTTACCGGTTACTACTTGATACCTCCGCTTGGGTGTGCAACCTTTCCGGGTGCATCAAGTTTTTGGCGCCGCTGCCGGGGATAGGTTTAGTAGTTAGGATAGCGTTTGTTGTTTTGTTCATTAGTCTTGTGTTATTTGCTTCTTAGACGTTTTTGTTTTGTTTGTTTTTGTACTTTCTTAATTTCATTTTTTTTAGGTACCGATTTCGAGAAAAGAGCCAAAAGTGACATAAAGGCGAAGGAAAAGGAAGGATTCGAGAAGCTTAAGAAGAAAGACGAACGAAACGAGAGGAGCACTCGATAGTATCGCATTCTATCTCATCCTTTTTACTTGTCTGTGATTGTTTAGTTCTATAAGTGTTTGTTCTCATTTTTGCGATTGTGTGTTAGTATCCTTGAATATTGTGAGATCATGGCAAGTTGGTCATTTGATGAGAATGACCTTATGCGAACTCTTTCCAACACTAGTCGACCATCTACAAGTCATCAGGACTACTCAAACTTATATAGGAATGGTCCGACTAGTGATAGGAATAAGCGAGTTGAACCTGACCGACCTAGGATGACCATGGGTGAATATCGACGAATGTATGGAGTCGGTCAGACTCGTAATAGATATGGTCTTAGGGATTATGAGCATGAGGGTAATCGACCCCGTAAGAGTCTTCGAGACTATCGACAAGAATTTGGGATGCCCACACCTTCATGTATGGATTCGTCATTTGATGATAACCGTAGTTCCATTAGTATTGATCGACCACGTCGAAGTCTTCGTGACTATCGACAAGCACATATGAACGGTTCACTTAGTGATGACAATTGCCGACTCGTTGATTCCACTCAAAGAGTCGAGTCTAGGTATTTACATGAAGGTAGTGAAGAAAGGACCATGGAGACCATTAGCCCGGTTTGTGCTATTTGTGCGAGCTTAGACCATTTGACCGACTATTGTCCCATGATCCGTGTTCCGCGAGAGTCTTCGTCTAGTTATACTCATGTACCTTATTACGAAGAGATGTCTGAAGAGACTCTCCAATTAGTTTTAGAGTATCAAACTAAATTTAATCGAGATATAACGGAGATCACGGAACGGATTCTCAAAATTGTTGATAGACTTGAGTCAGAGCCTATCGTCGACGAGGAAGGGGTTTGCGCACCCCAAACTCAAAAGGAGACTAGGAATGATGGTGAGGGTAATACACCTAACTCTAGTCTTAAGTTAAATGTCGAAGAAGCTCTTGATAGACCCTTAGAGCATGAACTGACCGATGACCTTTGTTGCTCACTCCCTCGACCATTGTCATCTCACCATGATCAGACTACATTAGATTGTAATGTTCAGGATGATAGCTCTATGAGCAAGTTTGGGAATCACACGTTATTGAACTTTCCAATTTTTAGCACTTGTGATTACTTGGATGAGTTATGTAGAAGTGAAGGTGTTGCAACCAACTTTGAGGCTCCCGATGCCTTTAAGGATGTCGATAACATGGTAGTTGAAGAGATAGTGGATAGCTTGTTGGATTATTTCCCTAAGGAAACCACGGACCTTGACTTGGTCCCCGAACATATTGCCTTACCCTTAGAGTTTAGTTCGACCTTCCACATGATCTCAGACTCGGTTGTTGACCCCCTCTGGGACACTTCGGACGTCTTCCCTAGCATGTCTAGGGACTTAGTGGATGTTCTATCCACTAAGCTTGAGGATGACTTTTTACCTTCGACCGACTTCCTGACCCTTCACTTCTATGTCGATCCTTTTGACGACTTTTTAGTCGTCGCCCCTAGCATTCATGCTTACTTAGTGGACCGTGCATCCACTAAGTTTGGGGATGACCTCTTATCGGTTTTTGTCTCACGTGCACTTCTTTGGATTGATATTTTTGTGAGACTTTTAGCTTTTGTATATAGCTTTTTTTGGGTTGATCCCCAAATCTTTCGGCTTTTACTATATGATCGTTAGCCGATTAAGATTGGCCTTTGATGTTTGTGGGTATCATCTCTGGAAACCCTCCACGAGACATAACTCGTGCTCTTGTGTGAAAACAAGAGAATCAAAGGCTAATTGCATAGCTCGATGCAATCGTCTATACCCGCGTTAGTGGTAGACTTTATATGGTCATGTCTTCTTTTGTGCTTCATTCTCATTATATTTTTGGATATTTTAGGAGCATTTCTTATATGTTTTACTTCTAAGGCGTGGTTTGTTCCAAGTTTGGGGATGGCGCGAGCTTAACATCAACTTGGAACCTCTTTATACATGAGCCTTGGTAGTATTATTCTTTATCTCCTCCGGTTATGGTAATATCTCTCCACTCTTCTCTTTAAACTGATGTGCCTCTTTATCTTTTGGTGAGTGTATGCTTAAAACATCGAGGACAATGTTAGTTTTAAGTTTGGGGATGTGGGGATATGACCATAACCAATGCATGACCATGGGTTTCAAAGACAAAAGGGTTCAAATTAGCCAAAATTTGAAAATTTTGAACATTTTGAGTAGATTTGCATGTGATTATAGTGATAGTTTTAAGAATGTTGATGCATATGTGTCGAGTTGATGAGTTTTGTGATTGCTAATGGTCTTTGCATGAAAGTCGAGTCTTTGAGTGTTTGTGTTATACTATGGGAGTAACATCTTAGTGAAGAAGAAACATCTCTAAGAGACCTAGAGTAGTCATTAGTGGAGACTTAACCCATGTGAGAGCTCAAAGCCTAAATTGTCCTTCGAGTGTACTCTTCCGCGCTAACTCCGAGTAGAATGAAGAGCTACTCAACCTCGTACCTATTAAAAGAGCTCATTTGATCTCGTGGGCTCAACTTCCTTAGCCACTAGGAGTGACATTAGGATAGCGAATTAACCTTGTCCTTGTAGTCTATGAAACCCGATGAGAATGCCAACTAGAGGGAGGCGGATACTCCATTACCATCATCATCTTATATCCCGAGAATGAAGACATGAGAAGAAACAAAGAAGAATGTCAAAAGCAAGTATGAAAAGGAAGTTGATTGCAAGAATAGAGTATTGTGTGAGTTGTAATTATTTTGTTTTGTGTGATTTTGTGTTATGAGAAAAAGAAAAAAAAAAGGAATGAAGAAAAAGAATAAAGAAAAAAAAAAAGTGAAAAAAAAGAAATTGAAAAAAAAAAAAAGGAAAAGAGAAAGAAAGAATGAAGGAAATAAAGTTGTTCATGTATATGTTTGAGCATGTGTTAGCTCTTATGTGTTGTGATGTGAGTGTATATATGTGATGGTGTTTGTTTTCATGAATAAGTATTCGAAGCAAGAAACAAATGTGAAGATGCTTAAGAGTTTCTATCATGAAGAGTTCGACATTCTCGGGAATCCTCCATCGTCATCCATCTTTAGTATCCGCTAACCTTTGGAAGGCATTCTCAGAGGGTAGAATGGGTGAGAAGGGCGAGTGAGCTTCCCCACTCTATTTAGTGGCTAATTCCTTTTCGAAAATCATTCGTTCCAAAATGTTGTCCTCACCCCTTTTTATGTGTTGAGTCCATGTTAGTGATCACACTCACACATACGAGCGAACCATTCTTGAGTGATTTCATATTTGGAGTGTATGTCCGTGAGGCCGAAGTCGATGCGAAATGTACTAACTTAGGAATCAAGGTTTTGTGACTTCGGAACATAGATGTTGCTCATTATGGTATGACACTAGCACTTTAGGGTTAGATCATTAGTGAAGGGGTCTTTAGCTTTTACAAGAGCTTATTTACTTGATTCATTATGCATTAACATGCTTAAACCCTTTACTATATGAACCATGTTTATCTATGATTTGGATTTTGGACCCTTGTGTATTTGAAACTCGATGTTTGTGGGTGTCATCTATGGAAACCCTCACGAGACAACACTCGTCCACTAGGGGTAACCTAGGGGTTTAACGGCTTGTTGCATATGCCAAATGCAACCGGGATTCCTCCGAAAGTGAGTTAGGCTTTCATTTTATTTTGTTTGCTCGAGGACTAGCAAAGTTTAAGTTTGGGGATTCCAGACGCGTCTTAAACGCGTCAGGGTGTCCGAGACTTCATGTCTGGGACTCCCAGTAGGACTCAGACTTGGACTATCCCAGTCTGGTCTTTCTGCATCTCAGGATTCTGTCTCCCGAGATGCCCGGAAGGGCCAGACGCGTCCTGGCTGGTCCGGACCGGCAGTTTCTATTTCCAAAATAAAAACTGCCATCCGAGCATGTTGTCTTCTCTCCCATTCAACCCTAAGCTGCTGTTTTTGATAAAAAAATCATCAAAAATAGCAGGGTTTGAAAACTTTTTTCAAAAACTTATCAACTTTTAAATTCCCTTTTCAAAAATAAAAAATTTAAAGTTCTACGCATTGAAACCCTTTCAATTTCTATCCGATTAGGGCTAAATCTAATTCAAACTAATCAATTTTATGTCTAAATCTAAATCTAAACATAAAATTATCTAATCAATCAAGTTCGAATCTAATTCGACTAGTCAGAGATAGTTTCATGCAATCGGCTCGTGATGCCACTTTTGGATTTTGTGTGTATCGAATACAACTATCTAGTGTTTCTAAGCGGAATCTCAAACATCTATATGTTAACACTAGATTACCAGGATCGATAAAGCATGAACTAATCAATGAACTAGAATAGGAAAATACCTCTATCGCGTTTTTTCCACGAACCTTCCAATCGCATGTAATGATCGAGAGCTCCAATTGTCGCTCCTCTACTTGAGACACCGAGTGTGTTGACTTGATCTCCCTTCCTTTCAGACTGCTAGGACTTAATAGAAGGTTGAGAAGAACTCTTCTTCTTGACTAGATTGATAGAACGAGAGCTTTTTCTCTACAATCCTTTCTTTCCACTAGCTGTATATTGAGAGAGAGAGAGTTGTATATTTTTCCTTCCTTTGAAAAATCACAAGAAAAATCCACACCTTTTCTGTTCTCTAATGGCCCTATATAGAGAAACCTTAATTAGAATCATATTCATATTAGGTTTTTCTATTTTCGGGTCATAGAAAAGATAATTACCAAAATATTCTTTTAGGGTATTTTGGCTATCCCCTTTAGTGTGGCTGACCAGGGCAGCCCATTATGGGCTTTACATGGCCGGCCCACTTCGGTCATCATATGGCTGGCCCAAAAAGCCTTGCTCCGGGTACCTGAGAAGGACCTGAGAAGGACTAAGGATCAGTTTTTGGTATATGTGTTGGATTTTGTGTGTATCTAATACAACTATCTAATGTTCTAAGAGGAATCTCAAACATCTATATGTTAACACTAGATTACCATGATCGATAAAGCATGAACTAATCAATGAACCAGAATAGGAAAAATACCTCTATCGCGTTTTTCCCACGAACCTTTCCAATCGCATGTAAAGATCGAGACCTCCAATTGTCGCTCCTCTACTTGAGACACTGAGTAAGTTGACTTGATCTCCCTTCCTTTCAGACTGCTAGGACTTAATAGAAGGTTGAGAAGAACTCTTCTTCTTGACTAGATTGATAGAACGAGAACTTTTTCTCTACAATCCTTTCTCTCCACTAGTTGTATATTGAGAGAGAGCTGTATATTTTTCCTTCCTAAGAAAAATCACAAGAAAAATCCACACCTTTTCTGTTCTCTAATGACCCTATATATAGAGAAACCCTAATTAGAATCATATTCAAATTAGATCTTTCTATTTTCGGGTCACAAAAAAGATAATTACCAGTGTATTTTGGCTATCTCCTTTAGTGTGGCCGGCCAGGGCAGCCCACTATGAGCTTTACATGGCCGGCCCACTTACCTTGGTTGGGCATCATATGGCCGGCCCTAAAAGCCTTGCTCCGGGCACCTCTTTTAGGCCCGGTTCTTTCTATCTTGTTCCGAATCTCCATTCGAACCTTTTCGGCTTGTTTAGTTGGATCCAATCCATCTTTAGCCTGTTCCCGTCTAGTCAAGTCTCTTCGATCAAGTTACCACTCTTATGTGTAATCCGTTGTAGGATCCGGTCTATGTTAGTCGCGAATCACCAAAGTGATCCGACGATCGTAGTTTGCTTCTAGCAAAGCGCTACGACCCCTAATTGGACCGGACTGGATGATCTTCACAGTATGGTCATCGTTATCCTAGATGACAAATTAATCGCATTGCCATCTTGGTCGAAGGACACTCCTTCGGAAGGACATCTCCTTCAAACTGAACGGATATATCCTTCAATATGGCTGGGAAGAGAGACTTACGGTGAAGGCCATGGGGATGCAAGTTTCCAGATGGATAGAGTCAATTTCGGATTGACTTTGGTTACATCTTCTGTCTGAATAGAGGAGCAGTGAGCTGGAAAAGTTCCAAACAAAATATTGTTGCAGACTCTACAACAGAAGCAAATACCTAGCAGCCAAGGAAGGAGTTTGGATCAAGAAGTTCCTAATGGAACTTAGTGTCGTACCTGGCATAGAAGAGGGAATAGATTTATATTATGACAATAATGGAGCAATCGCCCAAGTCAAGAAACCTAGAGCACACTAGAAATCTAAGCATATCCAAAGGAAGTACCACGTGATCAGAGAAATCATAGAAAGAAAGGATGTGGTCATTTGCAAGGTTGATACGGATGATAATGTGGCAGATCCGTTGACTAAACCATTACCTCAACCTAAACACAATTCTCACACCAGAGGCATTGGTATAAAGCTAGCGCACTGAAGAATGGGACTAAATGTAATTTGGATTTAGAAAGGAGTTTATAAACCTAATTACTTTACATTCGATAAATAAAATAAACGTTGTCTTTTTTTTTTAATTGTTCAGCGTGTGCCTCGAACCCTTGATCTCTAGGGTTGTTGGCGTTGTTGTTTATTTTGTCACTTAAAATTTTGTTTAGTATTTAAAGTGACAGTCAAAGGATAAGGAAATATTCCAAATAGGATTTTCATATGCGTGATCTCATGAATAAAACCATATTGAGTGAACTTGGAATTATTTTTTTATCATCTCCCTAGTCCAGGTCATTGCATGGACAACAATGACTTACGAAGACTAGCACGTGAGATTAACGTGATAGCGGTTTTTCATGGGCTATGGAAATAGGAGTAAGTCGACTACGTGAGTGTATGATTGGGAATATACACTGTATAACCCACCATGAGAAAACATCAAGAATGATGAACGTTAAAAACCTTTCATTAACAAGATAGGAGATATTAATTCCTGACTTTGGTTCCGTTAAACGTCGCGCTGTAAAAGGAGGTTACAAAGGCGGACAGTGGGAAAGACATGTTAAACATGAACTTGAGTGGGAGTGTAAGAATGGAATATGTCCTTCTAATTGAATTGGGATAAGTATCTCCGGACCACTTGATGAGTAGCAATTGAAAAATGCATGGTCGTGTTCAAATGGACTAAAAGTTAATCATTGGTTTTGACAGTTGTACTCGGGATCAAGAAAGTCTGAAAAGGGATGACGTATTAGATAGGATATGAAGTGACATGGGAATCGAGCATTGCACTTGTTATAAGTACAAGTAGGAGACTGAAGGAGATGTCCTTCGACCAAAGATGCAATGCGAACAATGTGTCGGAGAGGATAATTCATGAAGAAAATCATCAAGTCCAGACGATTTAGGGATCTAATGTTTATCTAGAAACCAACTACGATCGTAATTTCTTCTGGATCCTACATCAGGTTACACAAAAGAGTGTCAATTTGATCGGAAGATATGACTAGAGGGATGAGACATAAAAGTATGGATTAGATCCATAAATATGTCCAAGAAGGCCGAAGGTAAAGATAGTAAGCAAAAGAGAAATTTGGGTCGGGGCTTAAAGCCCATGAGTGGGTCGGGGCTTAAAGCCCATGAGTGGGTCGGGGCTGAAAGCCCATGAGTGGGTCGGCCAAGGCATGACCAGCCACACTAAAGGGGCCAGACCTTGCCCTTTAGGGCATAGGGTGGCCAGCCAGAAGAAGAATAGAAAAGAATTTTTTGTTTTGTGATCCTAAATTTGGTTCTAAGGCACTTTTAGGAAACCTAATTAGGGTTGGACTCTTCCTTTGGAATTCTATATAAGGGCCTCGTTAAAACAGAATTCAGTGTGGAAAATTTGCATAGAGATTTCTATCTTTACAACATCAAGTAAAGAGAGAATACTTCCCAACTATCTATCTAGTCTAAAGAAGAAGGTGTTCTTCGGCTAACCACCGTGGAGTTCTAGCTAACTTGAAGGTGGGAGATCGAGTCGAATTTCACAAGTAGAGAAGCTACAGTTGCAGCTCTTGGTCTTCGAGAAAGCAATCATATTAGTCCGTAGGAAATACCGATTAAGGTATAATCTTTAACTTCTTAGTTCATATTTAGCTTATGCATGAGATCTTGGGAGTACTAGTGTTAGACATTAGATGTCTGAGTAGAACACTAGGAGACACCATAACCCAAAAAATTGCCACTTTACACCATATTTTGAAAATTGATTTACAGAAATCACCATGGTTTTTTTTAGATTACATTTTGCAGCAGGTTCTTTTAGTTTTAACTATGCTGTTAGTGCAGGTGAAAAGTCATTTTGCACCTTTGAATATTAGCACCTGATATTTTTAAAACTTTGGCACTCATTCACGACCAACACCCAAAGTCACGCCCAACAAAAACCGCTTCCCTAAATCACGGACCAACGTCGTCTTCTTCTTCCCTGAATCACGACCCGCACACCAACAACATAGGGGAATTACCACTCAATCAATGCAACAGGTTCCCTTCTCCTTGTCCTGTTATTTTTACTATTACTATTACTACTAGGGTTTGTTGCTAGTACAATAGATTAGGGTTCAAATTTAGGTTCTACCTTTTGTAAATTGAAAATAAGGGTTAGGAACCGTGAAGATAATGTAGTCTAGAGTTTTATAATTGTTATTAGGGTTCCCTAAATCACGACCATCGCCTTCTTCGTCCCTTAATCACGACAAACACACCAACAACATAGGGGAATTACCACACCATCAATGCAAGAAGGTTTCCTTCTCCTCTTATTTTTACTACTACTAGAGTTTGTTGCTAGTAGAACAGATTACGGTTCAAATTTAGGTTAGGGTTTTTGTAAATTGAAATTTAGGGTTAAGAAATCGTTAAGGTAATATAGTCTAGGGTTTTATTATTGTTATTATTATTGCTACTGTATGGTTCCCCAAATCACGACCAACACCGTCTCCGCGAAACTTGTATTTTCTGGTTGTATCAAGTTATGAATAACTCTAACAAAACTTGTATTTTATAATGGTATCAAGATATGAATGGCTTTTAGCAAAACTTTCATTTTCTATTAGTATCAAGCTATGAATAGCTTTTAGCGAAACTTGTATTTTCAATTTGTATCAAGCTATGAATTGCTTTTAGCAGAACTTGTATTTTTTATTGGTATCAAGCTATGAATAGCTTTTAGCAGAAATTGTATTTTTTATTGGTATGAAGCTATGAATATATTTTAGTGAAACTCCCTTAATCATGACCAACACACCAACGACATACCACCCCATCAATGCATTAGGTTTCTTCCTCCTCTTATTTTTACTTCTACTAGGATTTATTGGTAGTACAACAAATTAGTGTTTAGATTTAGGTTAAGTTTTGTTTTAAATTGAAGGGAAATTACAACTTTACACCATGTTTTGAAATCTAGAGTTAGGGAATCGTGAAGGTAATGTAGTTTAGGGTTTTATTATTGTCATTGTTATTGTTGTTATTGGATTAGGAATTCATTTTAGGTTATGTTGATGTTACAGTTGATGTCATGAAATATGGCTACCTGACGACGTTTTGAGCTCGAAAAACAAAATGTAAGTTTCGTTATCGCGCAATTCTTATATGAAAGGCAGGATTAGCTCACAAAGAGGTCTTATGTGGACGGCAGGATTAGCTCACAAAGAGGTGAACTTTGAAAAATACATTAACAAGATTCGGGAATTGAACATTGAAGCTTATGCTTACTTAATAAAAAAGTCAAAGCATACATGGGCTCGAGCTTTTTATGATAAAGATTCAGCTTCAGAGCACACAACAAATGGAATGAGCGTGTCTTTGAATAAGCTGGGCTAAACCTTTGAGGTACAAACCACTATGTTTGTTATTTATCAAACACAACAAATTTTCCAGGGTTATGCTTACAAGGAGGAGAGAAAAGAGCATTTACAGGGATGATGACATATTAGTCCCTTTTTTTTGTTGAATTGAACATATTAGTCCCTAGGATGCAAAAACAAGTGCTTTGTATGGAATTCGTAGTTGGCCAATATGGTCTCGGATGAACTAATTTTGATGAGGTTGAAGTCACCTTGAATAACTTAGAGAAGTCTTGGTCACTGAATCTTGGAAAAATGACTCGCACTTGTGGTCAACGGAAATTTAAAAAAAATTGTTTGTGTAGATGGTGTGCATGTTGCAATTGATTGGGGTGACACAGTATATGAAAAGTATGTAGCTATACTTTATTTTCTTTTTTTAAATCTTATACTTTATTTTCTTATTATAATTTTCATTTGATGAATGACACTAATCTTACTAAGAGATTGTTTCTTAACAAAAAAAAAATACTAAGAGATTGTTGTTTGTGTAGCATTACACTGAGCTTTATAGATGTGAAGCATATAAGAGGTCCTACCATGGTAGTTTGCATCCAACTGGTGATTCTAGTGATTAGGTAAAGGTAAGATGTTTTAAATATTTATGTTACTTTATTTTGTTGTCTATATATTATTTGAAGTGGTCCCATTAATATTTAATGTGTTGTTTTCAATGTCCTTTGTATTATGTGAATGAATACCTTATACTTTAATATTTATTATATTATGCTGTTAGGGTTTCTTTTACAAAAGATGTTAGACTAGCTACTTGTTATCACTTCTACTTTTACAAATGCATCCTAAAATTGACATTATCAACAATCTCCATTGAGGTGAAAGCGTGGTAGACTAAAAACAGATATAGGTTTGTCGATGAAACCCTACAACAGTCCAACACCAATGTTAAATGGTGTTCAGGATGCACGCAAACTGATCATAATATCAGAAAATGTGCGGGAAGCGAGGTTGGAAGTAACCCGAGAAAGAGTAGAAGTGCATTTTTAGGTAATATTTCACATGTTGGAGAGTCTTCTACTTCTCCTCTATTTGTACTTCCAATAATAGCACCTGCATTCAATTTCAGAACACGAACAGCACCAGGAACAACTACAACCACTTCCCGAACACGAGCAGTAACACCTACATCACGATCACTAAATGAGTTGCCAGCGTCACAAGCAGCAAAATCACCTGCAGCTGCAGCCTCCACATCAACTGCCAAACCTAGAGCTAATGCTAAGACATCTAAACATATCATGTAGGTGTCTGTAAATCAGACCATAACAGGACAAATGTTAGGCAGAACAACATTACCATAAATGTCCGACCTAGCACTTAATTGCTAAGTAGTTGATTATGCACATGTCTTTCGAAAAAAACATATATTTTTTTGTGTATGCTTGGATTTTAGGTTTTGTCAAGTGGATGTTAGCTTTTGTTGAATGGATGTTAGCTTGGATGCTTAAATGTGGTTTTGTTTCAATTGTGAGCATGTCTTCGAAAAAAGAACATGTTTGACTAAAGTTTAAAAATAGAAAAGTAAATTATGAATAGATGTGTATATAGCATTGGTCATCCAAGGAAGATTTGGAAAAAAAATAACAGGAAGGATCCAAGCAGCTCTAGGCGCCTCCAAGAGCTTTATGTAATTGTTTTTTCTTTATAAGTAAAAGGAAAATGTAACGAAGAATGCATGCGAACAATAAGATTTACAATGAAGATAACGAGCCTACATGGTCCAATGGTTGCCTAACTATGAGCTTAGACCGGAGACATGTGTCAAGATCCAAATATTTTAAAACATTTTTAAATCTAGTGCCCGTAATTTAATTAACAATACCTGGTGTATTTTGTAAAATCAGAATTATAGTCATTTTAAAAAAAAATGAAAGTTAAATCTAACAAACTCTGGTGTAAAATGTAATTTCAAAAAAACACGGTGTAAAATGGTATTTCCCCTTATATTTTTTACCAAAGTAAATTGCTTCGTGTAACTAAAATTTAGACTAGTTGCAGCTCATAGCCCTTAAATAATGTTGAGTCACTCCCACCATTTTAATTGTTTATGGAGTCGATCCAAAATTTCTTTAAGGATGACACTAGATGATCAGAGGGTACTTGGGCTAGTCCGAGAACATTACATTAGTTATTCTAGTTTCTCCCAGGCAGTGTGATTCGAATATTCTTTTGTATTCTTTTGGATTTGTACAAGTTCGAAATTGTTTTGAAATTTAACAGACAATAACCAATTTGTTCGTTACTAAATCGTTTGAAAATCATCCAAGTCGAGTGAGAAAGTTGATCAAAGGTTTAAATCATCCAAGTCGAGTTAATAATTTACTTAAATTAATCGTTCAAAAATTGGTCATCGACACCCCCCCCCCCCCCCCCC